>CM035838.1:246926658-247466113 GCA_020510985.1 Pholidichthys leucotaenia | reverse complement strand
CCAAAGGGGTACTACCACAAACGGCACGAATTCAAGGTGTGTTAAACATCAAAGCCCCCACCAACATCTCCGAACTCCGGAGCTTCCTAGGGGTATGCAATTACTCACGTCAGTTCATGGAGGATTATGCAGACGTGGCAAAACCCCTTACAGACCTCCTACGAAAGGACGCCCCTTTCATTTGGTCTGAGGCTCAAGAACAGGCTATGCTAGCGTTGAAGCAAAAGTTATGCACAGCACCATGTTTGGCCTATCCCAACTGCGACCAGCCATTCTTCTTACAAGTGGGGTTCTCTGCCAACTGCTTAAGTGCTGGATTATACCAAATCTACGACCACGACAAACGAGTCGTGGCCTATGCCAGCAAAACCCTCTCTGGTCCGGAACTGAAATACTCGGACTGTGAAAAAGCCCTTCTGGCCACTGTATGGGCAGTCAAGCATTTCTCCAACTATGTGGGAGGCCAGAGAATCACAGTTGAGACTCACCACCAACCAGTGGTCTTCCTCAACAGTCAACGCATCAGAGAAGGTGTTGTAACAAATGCCAGAATAGCCTCCTGGTTGATGGCTCTACAAAGCTTTGATGTGGAGGTCCGCTACGCACAAAAGTTGAGAAGCCCTCTCGGCACAGACTTGGCTGCCTGCCAACGGTGCTCTGAGGACACTCCAGGACCATCCATTCGTGCAGAGCCACCTACAGTCACTGAAGACCCAAACCATCACTACTTTGACCAGAACATCTGCCAAGATATGGTCACCGCCTATGTCGATGGTTGTTCTTTTCACCATGAAACTCACATTCGTGCTGGTGTGGGTGTGGCATGGCTGAACAATCAGCCTTGTGAACCCCACAACTATCAACTGGGTTCCCAATCATCTCAGTATGCGGAAATCGCAGGCGTGCTCATTACACTGCAACTTGCTGTAGACCATGGCATTCGCACATTGGTCATCTGCACTGACTCCCACTATGCACGCCTCAGTTTCACTTGTCATTTAGCACTCTGGAAGGCCAAAGGTTTTGTAACCTCCAACCGCAAATCGGTTAAACATCAAGACCTCTTCAAGGCATGTGATCACCTGGTCACCTCCATCAACCTCCAGGTGTACTGGAAAAAGGTCAGAGGTCACTCGCGCACACCAGGTCAGGACAAAGAATGGAATGACCTTGTGGACTCACTTGCAAAACAAGGAGCCATACAAGGCACACCCTGGTCCTTTGATTCTGCTCAGGTGCCGACTTCACAGTCCCACCCACCCACCCCTACAGTCTGCGCAGTCACTAGGGCCCAGACTAACAGGGCCCAAGACACGACACAAACCACAGGTCCCCTTGCGGTTGACCCTGTTTTCACTGACACTGACCTTATCTCTCTTCAAACCCTTGACCCTGCGGTCCATAAAATGATACAATACATCTCAGATCCTGCACTTAATGCACCATCCGACTCGGATCTCGCTGACACTCCAGACTTGAAACCACTTTTTGCCGCACGATCATCCTTGCAGCTGCGAAATGGCATTCTAGTTCATGTTTCCGATGAACTCCCTACGCCTGCGCTTGTGGTCCCTCGTAACCAGAGGGGGGTGATGATTGTTCATGCCCATGATCTCCCAACTGCAGGACACAAAGGCGTCAAAGCGACGTACAACGCGCTCAAACAAGTGGCATATTGGCCATACATGCGAAAGGATGTAGCCAACTACATCAAGGGATGTCTTGTATGTTGCCAGTTTCAACCAACCAACCCGATGCATCGAGCACCCCTACAGAAAAGAGGCATTTCATTCCCATGGTCTGACCTCCAAATTGACTGGGTAGGTCCCCTTCCACGGTCAGCCAGAGGAAACAAATACTTCCTCTCAGTCACATGTGCTTTCACCAAATGGGTCGAGTGCCTGCCTGCTCCTAATGACACGGCAGAAACCACGGCCTACTTGTTGATGAACCACGTATTCTCTAGGTTTGGTCTGCCAAGCCGAGTCAACTCTGACTGCGGCACTCATTTCACCGCCGAAGTCATGCGACAACTGTGGGAAACCTTGGGAGTTAAAGCTAACTTCCATATTAGCCACCACCCACAATCCTCCGGACAGGTTGAAAGAACCCACCGAACTGTGATCAACATACTGAAGAAGTATGTTTCACCACACCAAAAAGACTGGGATGTAAAACTCCCGCTGGTCTTAATGGCCATCCGAGCCACACCCCATGAAGCTACGGGGGTGTCACCTTTTGAAATGATGACAGGCCGGCAAATGACTTTGCCCCTGCATTTACTCTACCAACCTGGAGAAGCCAGTGTTGCTACAGCTTACACTACTCACCAGTACATGACTGACCTGACCAAACATCTCCGACAGACTTTTGCCTTTGCCCAAAAACATTTGGACCGATCAGCTGAAGGACGCAAAGCCTACTACGATCAGAAAGCCACACATGACAAACTCCAAGTGGGAGACAAGGTTTTCTATTATGCTTTCATTCCTCAGACAGGACAGACCAACACACGAGCAGGAAAACTCGCTCGGAAGCTCCTCCCCAGGTGGACAGGTCCACACACGATCACAGATAAACTCTCTCTGGTCGTTTACCAAATCAAAATAAGCAAAGGTCGCCAGGACCCCATCTCCAAATGGGTCCATCGTAATCAAATCAAAGCTTACAAAAACCCCATGGGACTTGTCGGGGACAACACTGTTCCATTAAGTCAGTAAACAAACCTAAATCTTGTTTGCGCCCGATAGATAACTGTTAGCTGACTATCCGCCTCAGACATTCTCAGTCGCATTTCTCTTCCTCAATCAGGTAACTGCATTAAACCTTCAAAAGGAGAAAGTTAACCCAAACTAACTGACTTCCCTAAAATCTAACCTTAAAAGACCCCGCAAAATTTCATTCAGTATCATCAAGTTACTATTTCAAAGTAGTACAAACAAAATCAACAACATCACTAGCTTAAGTCAATAATCACAAAACCCTCTAAAGGAGATAAACACTAATAGCTTAGAGCTCAGCCACTAACAAAGTTGTTCCACCTCTAAGAATAACTTTCACCTACCACTCAGGTACCTCAAGAAAAGGAAAACTGACAAGAAGCTCAAGATTAAAATGACTCACTTCTATTCGTTGGCCAGGACGATGGCCCTCCTGTTTTTCAGTTTAGCCCTCTACCTAGCACCCTCACCTACTTTCGCCCAGTTAGAACTGGACAGAACCCAGACAAGAAGTCAACAATCCTTAAGTAGATTCTCAACCACGGCCTCATCATTAGGGCCCCTTGCTAGCCTTAGCACGTCTACTGTTAAATCTGTCAACACCGCTACACTGAAATGTCAGATAGTTGAACCACCAACTGTTACCAAAACTTTGCAAGATACTGTGTTGGTTTTGAATGTTTGCTCCAAAGCCTCATTCAAACTCAACAAGGTCTTGGACTTGTCACTCTTCATGTTAGAGGGTGACCCTGCTCACCCACATATAATGCCTGTGTCTCTTCGAAAGGCAGCTAAAAATATTAGACTTTCAGCTAACACTTTGACAACGAGTCTGCCTTCACCGCTTCTTGCCCCTGTTTCAGATGTCACAAAGTTATTCCTCATTGCCACTCAAAGAACAATGATGACTTTCCATGTTCGCTCAGTCTTCCAGAACAAAGGTCTCAAACACCCTCTGAGTAAGACCTCTGTGGAACCATGGTTTAGTCCAGCTAAACCAATTCAGTTTGAACCTCCTTGAATTAACTCAATATTGCTTAACCTAAACATCTACCCCAGATAAGCAATACATTTTTGTTCTGCATTCTTTGTTTTGACTTTTATTTTTCTTTATTTTTAGAATTTTTGAAGTTATATGCACGCTTATATACAAACCTATATTTTTTATATATAGCTCTTGCACTCCATTTTGATTTTTGTACCCATTCAAACTATTTTTTTTTAACAACTATGATAGCTATTTCATTGTAGACCAAAATTCCTACCTCAGGTATGTAAGATTACGCACTTATTTTTGTAGCTAGAATTTTTGAGTCATTTCAAGACCTATGCCTTAGCTTACTACTCCAAGTCAATTTTATAATCTACATTTGTCCATATTCAAATTATTTTTGGAAATTCATGGAAGTCCTTCCAGTAAACCAAAGTCAAAGATCTGTACTTAGTAATAGATACTGTTTGCATGCTAGTGTGTATGGACATCACACAAACCTTTTAACCCAGTATTTAGGTCAAGTGTTGCCAAGGAGACGAAGCTGCCATGGGTGTGTACCGACGCTGACCGATGCTCACCATCGCTACAAAGGGGGGAACTGTAGCATCATCGTCTCCTCAAAACCGAGACAGAAGATCACTTCTCTCCAGTTTACAGGAATTTCATTTTATTCATTACACAGGAATATCACCTTTCTGCCTTTTCAGGAATATCACTGGCTTTTATGTCGACTCATGCAGGCTTCTTCCAGGCCTGACCAAAGATGCTTGCTTTCCCAGGACCCCAATGTAAACAGTTGCCTCTTGCAGAGATTGTAAGGATCAGAGTTTGCTTTTAAAGGCTCAAAGGAACATAAAACTCAGGAGACCAGACCTCTCAACATGAACACTGCATTTGATAACGTACCTTTTCACAGGAAACCAATGTTTTTAAAAGAGTCATAAACCACTTAATCTGACGGTTTTATAGCCTATGCTGTCCAGGTACCTTCGCCCAGATACTAAAGGAAATCATCTACAGCTCAACAGTACCTCCTAGCAGATACCTACGGAATGTGTTTTCAGTACGTAGGATGACTTTTAATTTGTTCTAAATATTAAGTTTCTTTCAGCTTATCCTCTTGATCCTAAGGACACTGAAAATCATCCCTCTTATCACCAACCATGGTTTGCTGCATGTTCTGCTGTTCTAATCTTGATCTAAATGTGAATGCATGTATTATAATTATGTATAAGAAATGTTATACTCATGAGTGTTATTGGAGTAATGGTATAAATGCATGATCACCATATATTAGCCAAGTCATTTAATTTAGTTAGATTTTATATTGAGCATTTATTTCACAAGAACTGACTGAGTGTTGATTTTCCCTCTGAAATTTCATGGGATGGTGTCTTCATTTGATTGGCTGCTCTCAAACAAAGTGTTCTCACATTGGATAGCAGCCATTTCAAACTGCTTCTGAAAAAGCCGATTGGTCAGTCTTGCGACTACATCATCAGTTTTACGACCCGGCGAGGTAACTTTAAAAGAGAAGTTAGATTTGAGTTTAGTCAGAGATCAGCAGAGAACAGAGAAAGTTAAAAAAAAAGAAGGAGATCAGAAAAGAAGAAAAAGGGTAGACAAAGAACAGGCAGGAAGATTAGAACAGCAAAGCGGTAATAGAATTAAGAATTAGAAACACAGAAAGAAGAAAGAGAGAGATTTTGAGAAAGATTAGGAACTAAATTAAGATTAAAGAAGCAGAATAGTAATCTAGATCTCAGAAGAAGATTTTATTCCACCGTTTCAAGGCCCTGTGAAGTTTTATTTTATTCTCTGTGTGTTTGTCAAGTCTTTCCTTATATTCTGGAAACTGAGGAGAAGCCATTTTTTTTTTTTTTTTAGAGCTCGTCCCTTTTAGAGAATCAAATTCTCAAACTTTTTCCTTCACCTCAGAAGCCATTCTTATCCTAGTAAATGTTTTTCTAACATTTTTTTTAATGACTTTTCACGCCATTAAAGTGGACCTTTAATTTGCCTAGTTTAAAGTGAACAGAGACTGAGAAGATTTTCCTTCAGTCTTTGGGTCGATCCCGCTACAAGAGACCCCAAATTTGGACTCTTTTTCAAAGGACTTTTCACGCCGCTCTGTGACAGACCACCCACTGCTGCCATTGTCTGGAGAGCCCCCAGCTGAGTTTACACTTCCACGGCTGTGAGGAGGCATCTTGCAGCAGCTTCCTCCGACGTCCTAACTTCAAAACCCAGCGGTACCGACCCGCGGAAACTTGGACCTACGGCCGTGTGTGAGTGAAACTTTTATTTCTCCTATTTCCTGGGTTAAAACGTGATGTCCTAACAATTAAAATTACAATTGAATATGGCCCGTATTTCAGGGCTCAATTAGTCTCTCAGCCGCAGGATGGAACTGGAAACTGAAGAAAAACTTTTAGTCATTTTTAAGTAACTGCCCTTAAAATTTTTGTAGATTAATTCAGGAGTCATTTTTAGATAATTAGCTTATGAATTTTCCCCATAAAATTGCGTTGTTTTGTTAAAACATTCCAGCCTCATTTACCATTGAAACATAAGTCTAGTTCTCCTTGGTTCTGCAGAGGTGTAAAGCTGGATTTTATGTTCAAGAACCCAATATCAGTTGATGTGATATATTACGCTGTTATCATCTGAATCTGTTTATTCATCATTTGAACGCCATGACATGTAACCTGAATGATTTTAATAAAAGAGTGAATGAGAGCAGTTGAAAGTGTTTTCCTTTTGCATATACAGGTTTCCTAATCACGGCAGGACAAAAACTCACTGAAACTTTGAGACTGATTCATTAAGTAATTTAAGGTACAAAGTTAATTAAAATTAAAGTTAATATAATTGTCCGTTAGGACTGGTGCCCCCTTTTACGAGTGCTTTTATTTAATTTAGCGGGTGTAGAAGTGAACTCCGCCCCCTTTCACACCCACTATTAAATAAAATAAATAATTCCTGTACCTTATGACAAATATTTTTATAGGCAATTTATACTACAGAATTGAACCATTTTGCTAGAGTCTGTCACTCAACCATCACAGACATGACAGCCCGCTCACCCGGCTCAGCTGTCATTCACTCAGTTGGCGCAAAAAACTGTCCATTCAGGTGGTGCAAAGTGGAACTGGACGGTGTGGATGTGCTGTTGATGCTGGACACGGCGGCCTCAAAGTCCCTCCTGAGCATACCTACGGCCAGGAAACTGTTCCCTAGGAAGACAATCACTGCGGATACAGAGGACTTGTTTGGTTATGGCAGTGCCAAAATGGGTATGGTGGGGATGGTCAGCTTTGCCGTGTGATATGGCTTCAAGGCCTTTCTTTTGTTCACTTTCCAGGTGACGTGCAAGGGGGCCGATCTGCTGGGCATCGATCTGATCAGAGAGCTGGGTTTCTCCATCATTGACCCAATGGGTGCGGCTGTTCTGACAGTTGCCTCGTCCTGGCATCACCATTGACCAGTACTTTTCACGGGATTGGGCTGCCTCACCTCTTTCAACCACCGACTGCTCATTGACCTGATGGTGTCCCCAAAAATTCAGCCCCTCCACTGGTTGCCCCTTGTACTAAAGTTTTTAAAGTGTGTGACAGTCTGTTGATTGTCACCGACAAATTTAAATACCTGGAAGGACAATCCTGGTGAAATAATCTGGTATTTGATAGTGTTGTGGAAGCACCAGGACAGACCTGGGCCGACACGGAGAAGAAGTTTAAAAATATTCTCATGGAGAAACTACAGTTACCACCGGGGATCGAGATGGAGAGAGCCCACCGCACCGGGAAACCTGGAGGAGAAAGACCGAGGCCCATTGTGGTCAAGTTCCTGCGGCACAAGGACAGGATGGCCATTCTTCAAAGAGTCAAGTCCCTCAAAGGGACAAAAATCTTCATCAATGAGGACTTCACCGATTCGGTAAGAAGGAAGAGAAAAGAATTAATGCCAGAGCTGAAAGATGAAAGAGCACGGGGGGGGGGGGGGGCGGACATAGCCTACTTAAATTATGACCAACTCATTATTCACCCATGCCATCCCTGTAACAGTACACCAAAATCAATGGAGCCAAAAATCAACCAGAAATGATTGACATTTCATTATCATCTGAGAGATATAAACTGTGCATTTGTTTCCATTGACTGGAATAATTAAGATGCAAACTTTTATAGGAAATGACCTCATTTTTAAAGGGTACAAATATACTGAGCATAAGCCACACAGTGTTCAATATGAAACCAATTCTGAAAAATCACTTTTTCAACAGTGTAAACCATCAGTGTAAATACTTTAGCTCAGACCAACTAAAAAATACGATTTCTGACCAATCATTGTCAATAATACACTTTAAAAGTAAAAGTCTCAACATGAATTTTTCCAAAATCCAGAACAGTTTGTTGCAATATAATGCAATTTTTTCTGCTGTTGCAATTTCTGATACTTGGCTAAAAAATGACCAACTTCATAGAGTGCAAATGAGAGGCTATGATTTCTATACCACAAGCAGGCAAAAAAAAAGGGGTGGTGGTGTTGGTTTATATATCAGGTCCTGCTACCAAAGTCAAGTTGTAGATATGTCTTTTGAAATGGAAAACATCATGGAGTGTGTAACTATGGAATTAATTACGACTACAAAAAACATCATAAGTTGTATTTATAGAGCTGAACTTTTCAGTGCAGTAGGTAATAAGAAGCTGGTATTTATTTGTGGAGACTTCAATATTGACTTATTAAATCCAAATGACCATATCCAAATCCCATGTTTTGTATGGGTTTTTACCCTTCAATAACACACCCCACTAGAATAACAACACATTCAGCAATGCTTATTGATAACATTTTCACAAATGTCACTGAGGGGAATGTAACTGCTGGCCTTATTGTCAATGATGTGACAGACCATCTGCCTGTTTTTGTTTCTTCACACACTGGTGTAACACATAACACTGAAATAGATAAGGTTTCTAAATGACATCTAACAGAAACTGCAATTAACCATCTTAGGAATGATCTAAAAATACAAGACTAGAGCAGTGTTTATGTTGATGACATTGACACAGCATATGGGGAATTTGTCTCTATTTTATCACAACTATATAATAAACACTGCCCTCTAGTGGTAAAGGAAACTAAAGTTAAATCCAAAGATAAGCCTTGGATCACCAAGGGCCTGCAAAACGCTTGTAAAAATAAAAACTTGTTATACAAAACGTTTCTGAAATTAAGAACTGTGGAACCTGAAAAGAAATACAAGACTTATAAAAATAAACTCATTAGTATCTTAAGATCAAGTAAAAAAAAATATTACAGTAAATTATTCGAAAATAAAACTAATACATGTAATATATGGAAGGTGTTAAATAATATAACAAAGAGAGGAAAACTAAATTCCAACCACATCTCTTATTTAAATTCAGAAAATGGAATAATCAATGAAATAGCTTGATTTCCAACACGATTAATGAATATTTTGTTAATATAGGATAAAAGATTGCCAAATCTACTGTATCATCAGCAAATACAAGTGGCAGAGACAATGTCGTCAACTTAAATGCTTACTCAATATTTATGAGAGAAACAGATGAAAAAGAAATTCTTGACATCGTTAACAAATTCAAAGACAAAAAAATCAACTGATTGTAATGATTTCAGTGTGTTCTTGGTTAAATGTATTATTCAATTCAATTCAGCTTTATTTGTATAGCGCCATTTCACAACAACAATCATCTCATAGCAGTTTCAACTGTAGGGGGGATCCCCACAGTTGCAGAAAGACCCCAGCAATCAGGCGATCCCTTGTGAGCAAGCACTTGGCAACGGTGGAGAGGAAAAAACTCCCTTTTAACAGGAAGAAACCTCCAGCAGAACCAGGGTCAGGGAGGGGCAGTCATCTGCTGCGACTGGCTGGGGGGTGAGGGGACAGAGAAGATGAAAAGAACAGACATGTAGAGAGCAAACAGCACGATGGGGACTCAATCTATGGGAGAGAACAAACAGATGTTAATGACCAGCAAAAAAACAATATTTAATTGAGAATGAAGAAAGGAGTGAGGCCCAGTGCATTATTGGAGGTCCCCCAGCTGACTAAACCTATTAGCAGCATAACTAAGGGAGGGTTCAGAAACACATGATCCCTCCCTAATTGTAGGCTATATCAAAAAGGTAGGTTTTAACCCTATTCTTAAAAACAGAGATCGAGTCTGACTCCCGAATCCAGATTGACAGCTGGTTCCACAGGAGAGGAGCTTGATAACTGAAGGCTCTGCCTCCCATTGTACTTTTGGAGATTCTACGTATTACAAGTAATCCTGCATTTTGGGAGCATAGTGCTCTGTTAGGATAATACGGTAGTATCAGATCTTTTAAATAAAAAGGAGCCTGATTGTTTAGAGCTTTGTAAGTAAGAAGAAGGATTTTAAACTTAATTCTAAACTCTTTGGGAAGCCAATGAAGGGAGACCAGAACCGGAGAGATATGATCTCTCTTTCTAGTACCTGTTAAAACTCTTGCTGCAGCATTTTGGATCAGCTGACGACTTTTTAAAGATGTTTTAGGACAACCTGATAATAAAGAATTACAATAATCTAATCTTGAGCTAACAAAACCGTGGATCAGTTTCTCAGCATCACTCTGAGACAAGATACTCCTAATCTTGGCAATATTACGCAAATGATAGAAGGCTCAGCTCAGCCAAGACATTCAAACCGCTGCCATAACAGGGAACATCCCTGGTATGAAGCGCTCAGCACTTGCTGAGTACAAGAAGTACCCAAACGAGAAGAATCTCCAGATTCTCAGGGCTGCGAGAAGCAAAGTTCAGCAGACTGCTCGGCGCTGTGCCAACGAGTACTGGACTCAGCTCAGCCAAGACATTCAAACCGCTGCCATAACAGGGGACATCCGTGGTATGTACGATGGCATCAAGAAAGCACTTGGTCCGGCTCAGAGCAAGACGGCCCCCCTCAAATCCTCCACTGGGGAGATGATCACAGAAAAGAACAAGCAGATGGAGAGATGGGTGGAACACTACTCCGACCTCTACTCCAGACAGAACACCGTGACACAGTCAGCCCTTGATGCCATCGACTGCCTGCCATCCATGGACGAACTTGACGCCGAGCCAACCATTGACGAACTCAGCAAGGCCATTGATAGCTTGGCCGCTGGCAAGGCACCCGGCAACGACGGCATACCGCCTGACCTGATCAAGCACTGCAAGACCGCCCTACTGCTGCCATTGCATGACGTCCTCTGCCAGTGTTGGAAGGAAGGTGCCGTACCACAGGACATGAGGGACGCCAAGATCATCACCCTCTACAAAAACAAAGGGGAGAGAAGTGACTGCAACAACTACAGGGGCATCTCCCTCTTCAGCGTTGTTGGCAAAGTCTACGCACGAGTTGTTCTCGTTCGTCTACAGAAGCTTGCCGAACGTGTCTACCCCGAGTCTCAGTGTGGCTTCCGCGCTAAGCGATCGATGGTAGACATGATATTCTCCATCCGCCAACTCCAGGAGAAATGCAGAGAACAGAACATGCCCCTGTACGTCGCCTTCATCGACCTCACCAAAGCGTTCGATCTGGTCAGCAGAGAGGGCCTTTTCAAGATCCTGCCAAAGATAGGATGCCCACCAAAGTTGCAAAGCCTCATCGAATCGTTTCACACCAACATGCAGGGGATAGTGCAGCACGATGGCAACGTCTCAGAGCCATTCAACATACGCAGCGGAGTGAAACAGGGCTGTGTACTTGCACCAACCCTCTTTGGGATTTTCTTTGCTATGCTCCTGAGGCATGCCTTCAGCACAGCAACAGAGGGAATCTACCTGCACACAAGATCTGACGGCAGGCTTTTCAACCTTGCCCGCCTGAAAGCCAGAACCAAAGTACGCGAGGCTCTAATCAGAGACATGCTGTTCGCAGACGACGCTGCAGTTGCAACCCACACACAGCAGGAGCTTCAGACCCTGATGGACCGCTTCTCCCAGGCATGCAAGGACTTCGGGCTTACCATCAGCCTGTAGAAGACTAACGTCTTGGCGCAAGGCACGGAAGCACCACCAACCATCACCATCGACGACTACGAGCTGGAGGTCGTGAATCAGTTCATGTACCTGGGGTCCACGATCAGCAACAACCTCTCCCTTGATACAGAGATCAACAAGAGGATTGGAAAATCAGCCTTCACACTCGCTCGCCTCACCACACGAATGTGGGAGAATCCCAAACTCTCTGTCAAGATGAAGATGGCATTGTACAACGTCTGCGTCATCAGCACACTGCTCTATGGGAGTGAGACGTGGACAACATACGCCCGGCAGGAAAAGAGACTGAATTCCTTCCACTTGGGCTGCATTCGCCACATCCTGGACATATCCTGGCAGGACAAAGTGCCCAACACAGAAGTTCTGTCCCGCGCCGGCCTTCCCTCCATGTTCACTCTACTCAGGCAGCGCAGGCTCCGCTGGCTAGGCCACGTTCACCATATGGAGGATGGCAGAATCCCCAAAGACGTCCTCTACGGAGAACTGGCAACTGGCAGGAGAGACGTTGGCCGCCCACAGCTGCGCTTTAGAGACGTCTGCAAGAGAGACATGAAGGCCCTGGAGATCAACACAGAGCGCTGGGAGGACCTTGCAACGGACCGCTCCAAATGGAGAGGCACCCTGACCAGACAGCTCAAGGCGGGTGAAGAGAGACTGACTGCTGCAGCAGATGAAAGGAGGACCCGCAGGAAGAACCGCCACAGACCCGGCAGCACGGAGACCGCCCACAGGTGAGACCTGTGTGACAGCGACTGCCATTCATGCATCGGCCTGTTCAGCCACAGGCGGTGCTGTTCCAGCAGAGTAGACGTTTAGGATTCTCTTCCATGGTCATCATAGACCGACGGAGGCCGACGACAAGAAGGCAGTCTTAGAAACAAATTTAATATGTGAATTGAAGGACAGATCTTGATCAAAAATAATTCCAAGGTTCCTCACAGAGCTATTTTATTTAGCGAATGCAAAGTCCTTAAGCCAAGCAGTTGCCTCCTGGTTTGCTGTATGGAGGGTGTGTAATCCTCCTTCCAGTCTTTGGAGCGGGCAAGCCTCTATGATGTGTTCCATAGTTTGCTCCTCTCCACATGCGCACAGTGGGCTAGGGCTACTGCCCCATCTGTGAAGGCTGGCCAAGCAGGGGCCATGTCCAGTCCTGAAGCGATTGAGTGTAGACCACTGTCTCCTTGGGAGGTTGGTGCCCGGGACCTGTTGGTTGGGGTTTATCACCAGCTGTTTGTTTGGGACCTCCTTGGTTTCCCATTCCTCTTGCCAAGCTGTCTGGATGGTAAAGTCAGCTGGGGGAGGGTTTTTCCAAATCGGCCGTCTGGATGAAAGTCGGGCAGTGGGTGGGGTGTAGATATCTGCATGGATTGGTAAGTGAGGAAAATCTTTAACTTTTTGGAGCATCCTTTGAGTTAATGCTGCTCGCCGGATGTGTGGAGGGGCTATGTTTGACAGTACAGAGAGCCAGGGGAGTGGTGTTGAGCGGATTGTTCCAGTTATAGTTCTCATGGTTGAGTTGAGCTGGGTGTCTACATGGTGTGTGTAAGATGACCTGGACCAGACAGGGGCACAATATTCTGCTACAGAGTAGTAGTAGATTAGTTTATTTGACAGGGACAGTGCAATAAACATAGACAATTAATCAAAGACAATCAATCTGATGTGTTGCACATAGAGTGTATAGCTATTAGCTAATTTGCAACTCTTGTCCCTGGATGGGCTTTAGAAAAAAGAATCAAGATAAAAAATATACACAATAACCACATACATCAATGCAGAAAAATTATAAATACACAATTATAAATATTATAAATATTATAAATACACAAATATAACAGCCTGACTCACATTTAACATAAATATTATAAATATTATAAATACACAAATATAACAGCCTGACTCACATTTAACACATATAACATAACTCACATTTGCCTATTTCAGGCCTTCCTCCCTCCGTCACTCACTATAAACAAACACATTTATTCCTTCCCTTCATTCACTCTCACTTTGCAGACAATTAATTCATACATGAGTACATTCTTGTTTATTTTTCAGCCAGTTTTTAACATTTTTAGTGAATGTTTTAAAGTCCGTTATTATTTTAATTTCATTTGGCATTGTGTTCCAGATGTGACTGCCCTTTATAGAGAAAGCTGTTTGTCCAAATGTGGTTCTGCGGTGGAATATTTTACAGTTATTGTTAACAGAACTCCTGGTGGCTCTGCTGCTGTCCTGTCTTTGGACAAAACCAGCAAGTGGCTCGGGTGCTGATTTATGGAAACATTTGAACGTTAATTTCAGAAGACAGAGGTCAATGAAGCTCTCAAAACTCAATAGGTTGTATTTTTTTAAAACATTACAGTGATGCCACCTAATGGGCTTTTTGTCCAAGATTTTTAGGGTTTGATTATATAATGAACCTATATGTCTTATTGTGGAAGGGGCTGCTTGAGCCCAGACTGTCAAACAGTATGATATATGAGAAAAAACCATAGAATGCATATACAGTGCAGCTGCTTCGTAAGGTATGTAATATCTAATTAATTTAAAGCAGTTCAGATTTTTTTTTACTGTTTTTGAAATTTTCTTTATATGAAGATTAAATTTGAGTTGAGGATCTAGTACAATGCCAAGGTATTTGAATTCTGTAGCTAAACTGATGTCATGATCATGTATATTAACTTTAAAATGTTGCAGGTTACATTTTTTGATTGAAAAGCACATTGAGACTGTTTTCTGAAGGTTCAGCAATAGATGGTTCTTGAGGAGCCACTCTTGGACATCAACCATACTTGTAGACAGTACATCTGCAGCCTGTGCTGGAGTCTTGGCAGCTGTGTAAATAACTGCATCATCTGCATAAAGTTGGCATGTTGCAGCTGAGCAGTGTAACGGCAGGTCATTAATAAAAATGCTGAAAAGTAAAGGACCAAGAATGGACCCTTGTGGGATACCCATGCGGTTGTTTAAAAATGAGGATTTATCCTGGTGAACTTTTACACACTGTTCTCTATTCTGGAGATAAGATGCAAACCATTCTAATGTATTTGGGGAGAAGTTAAAAGATACCATTTTGGATAAAAGCAAACTGTGGTTTACAGTATCGAAAGCCTTTTTGAGATCTAGAAAAACAGCTCCTACCACATTACCCCTGTCCAAGGACTGTTTGACGTTTTCAATAAGGCAACAATTTGCTGTTTCTGTTGAGTATCCTGGTCTAAAACCAAATTGATGTGGATGAAGAAGTTGATTGTCTTGTAAGTAGTCTATCAGCTGTGTAGCTACAACTTTTTCAAGAACCTTAGATAGGACTGGTAAGATAGAGATTGGGCGGTAATTGCATATATCGTCTTTACTGCCTGATTTATGAACTGGTATGACGACAGCTTTTTTCCAGCCAGATGGAAATGTACTAGACCTAATGGAGAGATTAATGAGATGAGTCAGTGGTTTGATTAATATTTTGCTGTGCATTTTGAGAAAGGAGGTGCTCATATTGTAGATATCATTTTTGAGTTTGACAGTGTTTTAACAATACCAGCAATTAACTTCTCATTTACCTCATCGATGTGAAAAGTATCTGTTGGAAGTATGGAATTTGTGTTGTTGAGCACATTTGGCAGCACAAAAATTTTTGTTAAGTCTTCCACAGAGCCCACAAAGTGTGAATTAAATTCATTTGCCAAAGTAGCCTTGTCACTGACGGTCTTGCCATTGATTCTAAGTTCCTTTACCCCCTTCTGATCGTATGAAAGGGCCAGTGCTGAGGTGCGCAGGGTGGAGACTGCCGCCCCCCATTTTGCACCAGCGAGCTTGCAGAGCAGGTTGTTTCGTACTTTCACCTTAGCAGCCGTCCCCTTTAGATGTTCCTTGAAGGATAAGGTCCTATCAAGGGTCACTCCAAGATAAGTTGGATTTGGGGCATGCTTAAGCTTGAGTCCGCTCAGGTGGATGTTTAGTTCTCTGGCAGCTTTTGCATTGTGGAGATGAAATACACTGGAGACAGTTTTTGCTGGGCTTGGTTTTAGGCGCCAGATTTTGCAGAACTGGTCCAGTTTAACAGAGTTGAACAGAGCTATTAAGAGAAAGAGTAACCGCATCCAAACTGAAAGTTTGATTTGGAAAGGTATTTCTAAGGTTTTTTGGACCAACAAGAATGACTTCAGTCTTATCAGAATTTAATAGCAGGAAATTACAAGTAATCCAAGCTTTGGTTTCCTTAAGACAGGCTTCCAACTTGGCTAATTGATTACTATCATCTGGCTTCATTGACAGGTATGATTGTGTATCATCTGCATAACAATGAAAATGTATAAAGTGCTTTCTAATAATGTTGCCTAATGGAAGCATATATAAACTAAAAAGAGTAGGGCCTAGCACAGATCCCTGTGGAACTCCATGACTAAGCTTTGAGTTGAAAGAAAACTCATTATTGACATGAACAAACTGGAACCTATCAGATAAATAAGATCTAAACCACTGCAACCAAGTTCCATTAAGTCCAACATAGTGTTCTAATCTATCAAGGAGAATATTATGATCAATAGTATCAAAAGCTGCACTAAGGTCTAAAAGGACAAGTACAGAAACCAGTCCATTATCAGATGCGATGAGGAGGTCGTTAGTGACCTTCACTAAGGCTGTTTCAGTACTATGATGGATTCTAAACCCAGATTGAAACTCTTCAAGTAAACCATTTCCCTGCAGGTGGTCAAATAATTGCATAGCAACAACTCTAAGATTTTTGAAATGAAAAGGAGATTAGAGATTGGTCTATAGTTAGCTAAAGCTCCTGGATCTAGCGTTGGCTTTTTGAGTAAGGGTTTAATTACAGCCATTTTAAAAGCCTGCGGTACATGGCCTAAAGTTAATGAAGAATTGATTATATGAAGAATAAAGCTACCAATAAGTGGGAAGACTTCTTTAAATAACCTGGTAGGAACAGGGTCTAAAAGACAAGTTGAAGGCTTGGATGAGGAAATGATTTTGTCTAACTCTAAAAGGTTACATTATTAATTGTATTGTTAAACACTTCACTTACATATGCAACACATCACTTACTGCTGGTAAATTTCCAGAGAAAATGAAAATAGCAAGAGTCATTCCTCTGTATAAGACTGGTGACAAACACTTATTGTCAAATTACAGACCTATCTCCTTGTTACGTCAGTTCTCCAAAATATTGGAAAAAATATTTGTTAAGAGACTAAATAATTTCAATGATTAGCACAATATACTCTGCGAACAACAGTATGGATTCAGGATGAACTGGACCATCTCACTGGCACTCATGGACTTTGTTGAACAGATTACGGATGCAACAGATAGAAGAGAATACACAGTTGGAATATTTCTGGACTTACAAAAGGCATTTGATACAGTTGACCATAAATTACTCCTCAGTAAATTACATAAGTATGGCATCAGAGGAACTGCTTTTGACTGGTTACACAGCTATTTAGAAGACAGATACAGTATCAATATGTTCACATGAATAATACAGACTCGAGTTGCTGAAGATGACGTGCGGGGTACCACAGGGTTCTGTGCTTCGTCCATTGCTCTTTATTTTGTATATTAATGATTTATGTTCTGTGTCTAAATTGCTCAAGTGTATTTTATTTGCAGATGACAACTTTTTTTTTGTATTGGGGAAAATCTTAAGCAGCTTCTGGATTCAGTAGAAAATGCACTTAAACAAATCAATCAATGGTTCACTGCCAATAAATTATCTATTCACCTTGGAAAAACAAAATGTATAATATTTGGAAACCACAAATTATATAATCACAGAAAAATTAAAATAATGTTGAAATTGACACAGTTTTGGAAACCAAGTTCCTAGGGGTATTTGTTGATAACAAACTAAACTGGAAATCACACATAAACTATGTCAAAACTAAAATGTCTAAATCCATTGCTGTACTGTATAAAGTTAAGGATCTCCTGTGTCAGAAATCTCTTTGCATTTTATATAATTCACTGATAGTTCCTTATATGACATACTGTGTGGAGATCTGGGGAAACGCATACAAAACAAACACAAACTTAATCTTTTTACTACAGAAAAAAGCCGTACGCATTATATCAAAGAAACCTTACCATGAACTAACAAATCCAATATTCATTTAGTTACATACTCTTAAATTTAGAGATCTAGTAGATTATAATGTCATTCAAGTCATGTACAAAGCAAATAATAACCAATTATCTGTTAATATTCAGAGACTGTTTAAAAAAAAAGGGAAAGCAAATATGAGCTAAAAGGTAACTCTGTTTTTTATTCATTCATTCATCTTCTTCTGCTTAATCCTTTTCGGGTCGCGGGGGGCGGGGGGGGGGGGCTGGAGCCTATCCCAGCATCTTTGGGTGAAAGGCAGGGTACACCCTTAACAGATCGCCAGCCCATCGCAGGGCCAACACAGACAGACAACCATTCATTCTCACAGTCATACCTAAGGACAATTTAGAATCCCCAGTTTAATAAACCAAAAGTTAGAACAAATACAAAGTATCCTTGCATGTCTGTCACTGGAGTTAAACTGTGGAACTGTTGCTATGAAAATATTAAAACATGTTCTACTCTGAAGCATTTCAAAAAATTGTACAAAGATGAGACAATCTCTCAGTATCTCACTGTAAATGCTAGGAGATAAATTTGTAATAACTTTACAGTTTTTGTTTTTTTTCTATTTGCTCTATTTGATTTTCTTTGTTGATTTTGAGGGTGGACTGGCGATCTGTTCAGGGTGTACCCTGCCTTTCACCCAAAGATGCTGGGATAGGCTCCAGCCCCCCCGTGACCCAAAAAGGATTAAGCAGAAGAAGATGAATGAATGAAAAAAAACAGAGTTACCTTTTAGTTCATATTTGCTTTCCTTTTTTTTTTTTAAACAGTCTCTGAATATTAACAGATAATTGGTTATTATTTGCTTTGTACACGACTCTCATGATAAATTGTATATCAAGGATTCAGTGTACCCCGCCCGGTATGGGGTTACCGGGGTCCCACCATGGAGCCAGGCCTGGGGGAGGGGCTCGAAGGCTAGCGTCTGGTGGCCGGGTTTCCACCCATGGGACCCGGCCGGGCTCAGCCCAAAGGAGTTACATGGGTCCGCCCTCCAGTGGGCTCACCACCTGCAGGAGGGATCATGGGGGTCCGGTGCTATGTGGATTAGGTGGCGGTCAAAGGCGGAGACCTTGGCGGACTGATCCCAAGCTTTCTAAACTGGCTTTTGGTATGTGGAATGTCACCTCTCTGGTGGGGAAGGAGCCTGAGCTGGTGTACGAGGTTGAGAGATACCGGCTAGATATAGTCGGCCTCACCTCAACACACAGCTCCGGTTCCGGAACCAGTCTCCTGGAGAGGGGCTGGAGCTTGGCCTTTTCTGGAGTTGCCCCGGGCGAGAGGCGACGAGCAGGGGTGGGTATTCTTGTATCACCCCACCTTGCTGCCTCTATATTGGAGTTTTCCCCGGTGGACGAAAGGGTTGCTTCCCTGCGCCTTCGGGTTGGGAAACGGGTCCTGACCATCATTTGTGCCTATGCACCAAATGATGTTTCAGATGGGCAGCACGGTGGTGCAGTGGTTAGCACTGTTGCCTTACAGCTAGAAGGTTCCTGGTTCGAATCCCCAGGCTGGCAGGGGTTGGAACCTTTCTGTGTGGAGTTTGCATGTTCTCCCTGTGCTGCGTGGGTTTACTCCGGGGGCTCCAGTTTCCTCCCACAATCCAAAGACATGCATGTTAGGTTAATTGGCTGTTCTAAATTGTCCCTAGATATTTGTTTCCTATAGGCCCTTAGAATAGAGGGTTAGTACTAGTGAAAGCGCTTTGAGTGGTCTTTGTGACTAGAAAAGCGCTATATAAGTGCAGGTTAGTTAGTTAGTTAGTTAGTACCCACCCTTTTTGGAGTCTGTGACAGGGGTGCTGGAGGGTGCTCCTCTTGGAGACTCCATTGTCCTACTGGGGGACTTCAATGCGCATGTGGGCAACGACAGTGAAACCTGGAGGGGGGTGATTGGGAGTAACGGCCTGCCCGATCTGAACCCGAGTGGTGCTCAGTTATTGAACTTCTGTGCTAACCACAGTCTGTCCATAACGAACGCCATGTTCAAGCATAAGGGTGTCGTTATGTGCACCTGGCACCAGGACACCCTAGGTCGCAGGTCGATGATCGATTTTGTTATCGTATCATCAGACCTGCGACCGTATGTCTTGGACACCCGAGTAAAGAGAGGTGCAGAGCTGTCAACTGATCACCACCTGGTGATGAGTTGGATCCGATGGCAGGGGAGGAAGCCATTCAGACCTGGTAGACCCAAACGTATAGTGAGGGTGTGCTGGGAGCGTCTGGCTGAGGCCCCTGTCCGGGAGGTCTTCAACTCCCACCTCCGGAAGAATTTCAACCACATTCCGAGGGAGTCTGGAGACATGGAGTCTGAATGGGCCATGTTCTCCACCTCTGTTGTTGAAGCAGCGGCCCAGAGCTGCGGCCGCAAGGTGGTCGGTGCATCTCGTGGTGGCAACCCCCGAACCAAGTGGTGGACACCAGTGGTGAGGGGGGCCATTAAGCTGAAGAAGGAGTCCTATCAAGCTTGGTTGGCTTGTGGGACTCCCGAAGCAGCTGAGGTGTACCGGCAGGCCAAGCGGAGTGCAGCTCGGGTGGTTGCTGAAGCAAAAACCCGGGTATGGGAGGAGTTCGGAGAGGCTATGGAACAAGACTTTCGGTCGGCCTCAAAGAGATTCTGGCAAACTGTCTGGCGGCTCAGGAGGGGAAAGCAGCTCCCCGTCCACACTGTGTATGGTGCGGATGGGACACTGTTGACTTCGACTGGGGATATCGTCGGGCGGTGGAAGGAATACTTTGAGGATCTCCTCAATCCCACTGATACGCCTTCCACAGAGGAAGCAGGGTTTGGGGGCGAGGGGGATGACTCGCCTATCACAGGGGCTGAGGTCGCCAAGGTGGTTAAAAATCTCCTTGGTGGCCGTGCCCCGGGGGTGGACGAGATTCACCCTGAGTACCTCAAGGCCCTGGATGTTGTTGGGCTGTCATGGTTGACATGCCTCTGCAACATTGCGTGGAGGTCGGGGGCAGTGCCTTTGGCATGGCAAACTGGGGTGGTGGTTCCTCTCTTCAAAAAAAGGGGACCGGAGGGTGTGCTCCAACTCTAGAGGGATCACACTCATCAGCCTCCCTGGGAAGGTCTATGCCAAGGTACTGGAGAGGAGAGTCCGGCCGTTGGTCCAACCTTGGATTCAGGAGGAGCAGTGTGGTTTTCGTCCTGGCCGTGGCACATTGGACCAGCTCTTTACCCTCTCGAGAATTGAGGGTTCATGGGAGTTTGCCCAACCAGTTTACATGTGTTTTGTGGACTTGGAGAAGGCATTTGACCACGTCCCTCGTGGATTTTTGTGGGGGGTGCTTCGGGAGTATGGGGTATCGGGCTTGTTGTTACGAGCTATTCAGTCTCTGTACGACCGTTGTGAGAGTTTGGTTCATATTGCCAACACTCAATCGGACTCATTCCCAGTGAGAGATGGACTCCGCCAGGGCTGCCCTCTGTCACCGATCCTGTTCATAATTTTTATGGACAGGATTTCTAGGCGCAGCCAGGGAATGGAGGGTGTCATGCTTGGTGACCACAGGATCTCATCTCTGTTGTTTGCAGATGATGTTGTCCTGTTGGCTTCATCCAGCAATGACCTACAGCTCTTGCTGGGACGGTTTGCCGCTAAGTGTGAAGCGGCTGGGATGAGAATCAGCACCTCCATGTCCGAGTCCATGGTCCTCAGCTGGAAAAAGGTGGATTGTCCTCTCCGGGTTGGGGACAGGCTCCTGCCCCAAGTGGAGGAGTTTAAGTATCTTGGGGTCTTGTTCACCAGTGAGGGGAAATGGAGCGAGAGATCGACAGACGGATTGGAGCAGCATCTGCAGTGATGCGGACGTTGTACCGGTCTGTTGTGGTGAAGAGAGAGCTGAGTTCTAAGGCAAAGCTGTCGATTTACCAGTCAATCTACGTTCCTACTCTCACCTATGGTCACGAGCTTTGGGTAATGACCGAAAGAACGAGATCGCAGATACAAGCGGCTGAAATGAGCTTTCTCCATAGGATTGCTGGACTCACCCTCAGAGATAGGGTGAGGAGCTCAGTGATCCGGGAGAGGCTCAGAGTAGAACCGCTGCTCCTCCACATTGAAAGGAGTCAGTTGAGGTGGTATGGGCATCCGATTAGGATGCCTCCTGGACGCCTCCCACTTGAGGTGTTTCGGGCACGTCCCACTGGGAGGAGACTCCGGGGCAGACCCAGGACTCGGTGGAGAGACTATGTCTCCCAGCTGGTCTGGGAACGCCTTGGTATCCCCTCTGAAGAGCTGGAGCAGGTGGCTGGGGAGAGGGAAGTCTGGGCTTCTCTGCTTGAACTGCTGCCTCCACGACCCGGACCTCCGGAAAAGCGGTAGAAGATGGATGGATGGATGGATGGATTTTGGGTATGACTTAATTTTTTATGTTATTGATTTTAAAATTGTAATGGGGTAGGCATTATATAAGCACCTGCTTCAGTCTCCACCCTTTCGGTTGTTCTTTTATGTGTTCTACATATTTTTGTTTCTCTTATTGTATATACAGTATGTTCATTACCGAATAAATTCATTCATTCATTCACTACAGGATGACATCACAGCAGAGCTGCAGAAGCTGTTAGATGCCAGCGTCATGGAGTGGGTTGACACATCTTCCTGGATCTCAAACTTGGTGGTGGCAAAGAAGAAGACGGGTGGCCTATGACAATGTCATAGGCCACCCGTCTGAGGTCAATGTGCATTGACCTCAGATCGGTGAACAAGGCGGTGATCCCCGACAACTATCCCCTGCCCACAACGGAGGAGCTGATGGCAGTGTTCCATGGTTTGAAGATTTTTTTCCAACCTGGACCTCCACCAAGGCTACCTACAGGTTCCCCTTCACCCAGACAGCCTCAACCTAACAGCCTTCATCACCCACATGGGAGTATTCAGGTACACCTGTTTGCCTTTCTGCCTTAGTTCTGCCCTGAGCTGCTTTCAAAAGATCATGGCTACCATCTTTGCTGGTCTCCCAGGGGTGGTGGTGTACTTGGATGATGTTGTGGGGCACGGCGCAACATCGGCCTCCACGATGACCGCCTTGATAAGGTTATGGAAGTGCTAACAAGATGCGACCTCACACTCGATGGGGAGAAATGCATCTTTGGAGCAATGACCATCGAGTTTGTGGGTTTCTGCCTGTCTGCCAAGGGCCTGAGTCCCCCACACTCAAACATCAAGGTGGTACTGCAGCTACCCAAGTCTTCATGTCCTGCACAGCTCTCATCCTTTTTAGGCATGGTGAATTTTTACGGGCGTTTCATTCCCCAGTACTTGGAGACAATAGAGCCATTCTGCACCCTCCTGAAGCAAGATGCACCCTGGGTGTGGACTCTGGCATGCTCCACCACCATCAGCAAACTGAAGAAACAGCTCATCTCCCCACTGGTGCTTGTCCACTTCAATCCACAAAGCCCCACATTTGTGACGTGCAATGCCTCCACCACATCAGTGGGAGCTGTTTTGTTGCAACTGCAAGGAGGAACTGAGCACCCAGTGGCATTTGCCTCAAGGTCACTCACTTCAACCAAGCAGAACTACTCAGTGGAAGAAATGGAGGCACCGGTGTGCGTTTGGGCATGTGGACACTGGCACATGTTCCTTTATGGATGATACTTCAAGCTGCGGACAGACCACAGAATCCTCACGGCATTGTTGGAAACATCGGGGTCGGGGCACAAACCTCTGTGCATCTACAGGCGGACAGAAAGACTTCAAGCATACGACTTTAACACCCAGCTCATGCCAGGCAGACCATGACATGGTGCACCCCTTGCCGTGGTCTGATGGCTTGCGTACCTCTATGACCTGGAGAGCTATGTCAGCGGGAGCATATGCTCCTGGTAGAGTCACCCATGCTGGACAGGTGGAAGGGTAGAGGTCAGACAAATGTGGATCACCTCACCTAGAGGATAAATAGGTTTGCGTAGGGCTAACAACCCTGCCTGTAAAAAAATACTTTGTTACAGAAACATCGACGACAACAAACCAAGACATTCATCTGGGAGAGGAAGGGTCTCCACCCCGGAGACTCATGATGCAGTGCAGTGAAAATCAAAAGGAGGCTGCAAGGCCGATTCCCCTTCTGACTCTCAGGACAAAAACGAGAATCGCTACATGGAATGTCAGAATCAGAATCAGAATCAGAATCAGGTTTATTGCCATTGTTCATGTAGTACACAAACGTCAGGATGATGTGACGGACGAATGTCAGGATGATGTATGAAACGGGGAGGACCGTCCAAGTAGCGAGAAAAATGAAGACCTACAAGATAGGAGTACTCGGCCTGAGTGAGACCAGGTGGATACAGACAGGACAGCTAAGACTTGCATCTGGAGAGACACTGCTGTACTCAGATCATACAGGGGATGGAGCCCCCCACACTGAGGGTGTGGCCCTGATGGTGACACTGGAGGCATAGCGAGCACTCATCAGCTGGGAACCAGTAAATTCACGCATCATTACAGCCAAGTTCACTACCAGAAAGAAAAACATCAAGTTGAACGTCATCCAGTGCTACGCTCCCACCAATGATGCAGACGATGAGAAAAAGGAGCATTTTTACCGACAGCTGCAAGCAGTGATAGACAGAGGAGGATCCAAGGACATGACCATTCTGATGGGAGATTTCAATGCTAAGACAGGATCAGACAACACAGGTTATGAGGACATCATGGGGACACATGGACTAGAACAGATGAGTGAAAATGGTGAGCGCTCTGCAGATCTGTGCATCCTGAGCCAGCTGGTGATTGGTGGAAGCATCTTTCCACACAGACACATCTACAAGAAAACCAGACAAGACCATATTTGCATCAGCTGGAAATTTAGGAGATCGTAGCAGGATGTGTGCGTGATGAGAGGTGCAGACATATCCTCAGACCACCACCTTCTATTGACATCAGTGAGACTCCGGCTCAAGAAACTCAACAACTCTGGCAACACACGGACAAGGTACAACGTCGGACTACTGAAGAATAAAGACAAACAAGCAGCCTTCCAGATCAGCCTTGCCAACAGGTTCCAGCCATTACAAGAGCTGATAGAAGACAGTGAGACAGATGTAGAGACACAGT
This sequence comes from Pholidichthys leucotaenia, assembly GCA_020510985.1. Classification (NCBI taxonomy): domain Eukaryota; kingdom Metazoa; phylum Chordata; class Actinopteri; order Cichliformes; family Pholidichthyidae; genus Pholidichthys; species Pholidichthys leucotaenia. The sequence continues at coordinate 247,441,129 of CM035838.1, read as the reverse complement.
GGCAGCACACAAGGAAAATCTGGCAGGATACCTGCAAAGAAGTTCTGGGCAGGAAGAAGACTCAACACAAAGAGTGGATCTCTGTAGACACCATCCAGAAACTGGAAGAAAGGAAGGGGAAGAAGACCATCTTGAACATGTGCTGGACAAGAGCAGTTAAAGCAAGAGCACGAGAGGAGTATACAGTAGTGGACAAAGAAGTGAAGAAAAGCATCAAAAAGGACAAGAGATTACACTGACAACCTGGCCAGTCAAGCAGAAGAAGCAGCAGGATAGGGGGACCTGAAGGACCTGTACTTGGTGACCAAGAAGCTTTCAGGCAACTTCCAGCAGACTGACAAGCCAATGAAAAACAAAAATGGAAACCCACTAACAACAGTCAGAGGGGAGGCAATAGTGCTGTACTTAGGCACAAAGCGGCGGTAGAAATTAGCGAATCCAAGGAACTGTTGCACCTGTTTCCTGGAAGAGGGGGTGGGCCACTCGACCACCGCTTTGACCTTGGCCGGGTCGGGGAGGAGTTGATCGTGGGAAATGACGAAACCCAGGAAAGAGGTCTTCTTGGTGAAAAATTCACACTTTTCTGCCTTAACGTACAGTCTGTTTTCAAGAAGCCGCTGCAGAACCCACCTCACGTGGGCCTGATGCTCCTCCCGAGACCTGAAGAAGATCAGGATGTCGTCCAGGTACACAAACACGAAGACCCCCAGGAAGTCCCGCAGGACGTCGTTGATGAGCCGTTGGAAGACGGCTGGAGTGTTGGTGAGCCCAAACGGCATGACCAGGTATTCGAAATGGCCACTGGGCGTCCGGAACGCCATCTTCCACTCATCGCCCTCCCGGATCCGAACGAGGTGGTACGCGCTGCGGAGGTCCAACTTGGTAAACCAGGTGGCCCCCTGGAGGGAGTTGAAGGCAGAATCCATAAGGGGGAGGGTGTATCTGGCCTTCACTGTGATGTCGTTGAGAGCCCGGAAGTCGATACACGGCCGCAGGGATCCATCCTTCTTGGAGACGAAACCCCCCCCCCAGCTCCGAGTGGGGATGAGGAGGGGCGGATGATGCCAGCGCTGAGTGACTCTCTGATGTACAGTATGTGTCCATGGCCTCCCGCTCCGGGGCAGGCAGGCTGTAAAGGCGGCCAAATGGTAACGGCGCCCCCGGGCGGAGATTTATGGCGCAGTCATACGGGCGGTGGGGGTGGGGGGCAGCGCTTTGGACTTACTAAAGACGAGCCCCAGATCGTGGAACTCCGGAGGCACCAGGGTGAGGTCCGGCAGGGGCGAGTCCGGGGCAGGAGGAGGAGCAGACGTGGCGCAGGCAGCAGACTGGAGGCAGGTGCCCATGCAGAACAAACTCCAAGAGAGGATGCTGCCGGACTGCCAATCAAGCACGGGGTTGTGGAGGCGCAGCCACCGGTAGCCCAGGATGACGGGGGAAGCCGAGGTGGGCAAGACGAATAGGCTAAGATCCTCTCTATGGTTGCCAGAGATGATGACAGGCACCGGCTTGGTGCGATGGGTAACCCTTTCCAAAGGCGTACGGGAGAGGGTGATGAGATTGAGGGGGGCTGGCAATGCTTGACATGGGATGCCCAAGCGGGTTGCCAGGCTCTTGGAAATAAAGTTCTATTCTGCCCCCGAGTCCACCAGTGCGTGAGTGAGGTGCCCGATGGAGTTGTGACAGAACCTAATAGGCAGTAAGCATTTTGAGAGGGGATTAGGCCGGGTTGTGTTCACGAGGCCCCCTACAGTGACTCGCGGACCTCCCCTTTTGGCTTAATCGGGCAACGCTCCATGGAGTGCTGGTCGTCCCCGCAATACATGCAGAGACCCAGCTCCCTGCGGCGCTGTTTCTCCGCTAGAGGGAGCTTGGCTCACCCGACCAGCATCACCTCAGATTCGTCGCGGACTCCAGAGCGGGTAACGCCAGGGGGCGAGGCTGAGAGGCGCGGGCAGAGGCTCTGCGCGAGTGGCTGTAGGACTTCCGCTCTCTCAACCTATTATCCAAACTAATTGTTAAGGAGATTAAATGAGACAACCGTTCCGGCTGATCCCGGCAGGCCAACTTGTCCCGCAGACTAGAATTTAGGCTGCGAAGGAAGATGCTGCAGAGGGCGGTATCGCCCCAGCCAACTTCCTCCGCTGCCACCCGGAAGTCAACAGCGTAATCGGCCACCGACCGGCTACCCTGATGAAGGTTTAGCAGCTGATCGGCTAGCATGCTGTCGCGATCCGAGTGGTCAAAAACTTCAAAGAAATCCTGCATGAATTGGGTATAGGACAGGTTCGCGTAGCTGGGCTTCGCCATGACGGCGTAAGCCCAGGCTAACGCTTGCCCCTCCAGGAGATTGGCAATGTACCCAATCCGGCTGTGGTCAGAAAGTCCCCAGGGACGCGCTGGAATACCGACTCACACCGCAAGAGGAACCCACGCGCTTCACCGAGCTTTCCGCTAAAGCGCGCGGGTGTGGGGATGGGTGTGAGCTGGGTCGGCGGTCCCGAGATAGCCTGGCTAGCTAGGGGAGCGGCGGGAGCTGGCCCGCTAGGATGAGCTGGAGGAAACGCCTGCTGGGGATCCAGGTGATCCAAATGGTGAGTGATGCTAGTTAATTGATTAAGGATGACTTGTTGTTGATGAGCAATCAAATCTACCCGAGCCTCGAGGGTGGAAAGACGGCGTGCGAGCCCACTGTCCGCTGGGCCGCCCTGCTGGAGCTGTACTGACATAATAACGGGCCCAGGGAACATGCACACAGGCTCAGGTGAGATTTAAAGGCTTTATTCAACAACAAGGCGTGTATGGATGCGTGTGTGCGGAATGTGAATGGACTGCAGGTGAACAGGGAGTGCCGGGGGCAGAATGGTACGCCATGCAGCCAGGCAACCCTATGGACAGAGCAGAGACAGGGATATGAGCGGACCTTCACCATGCAGGGTTAATATGCAAAGCGTTGCTTACTTGCAGGTGTAGTGGTGGCTGGCGTTGGCAAGTGAAGCTCTTGCCTGGAGGACAGCGCCCTGCTGCGTGCTCGGCGATGAGAGGGAGAAGAGGACGAGGATGAGGCGAGGATGGGAGGAATCCGCCACCTGGAGGATCCACCTGTGCACAGGGGAGAGACTGAAGGACAGGTGAGCAAACAACACAGCTTACTTGCTGGGTAGAGAATGGCGCAGGCCGGGAAGAGACGATCCTGCGCAGGGATTAGAGAGCGTTGGCGAACAGACGGCTCCAGACCGAAGCTCTGGGCCGAGTGGGTTAAATAGCCGGTGACTGATGAGGTGCAGGTGTGCGCGCAGCTGAGGCAGATGACTGGCGAAGACGAGTTGTGACACTACTAGAAGGCCATCATGGCCTTGAGGAATGGGAAATCTGCAGGACCGGATGAGATACCGGCAGAAGCCATCAAAACAGACATTGAAGCAATTGTCAACATGCTACACAGCCTCTTCTGCTATAGTAAATCATGGCGCCCCCCGAGGCAGACGTGTTTGCTTGCTCTGTTCTCGAATGCTGGCTTTTTCTTCTTTTTTGCATGTTTGTTGCTCTTTCTGCAGTGCATAAATGTCATGCACTGCTAACATACAACCGGCAGGTACTGCTGGACATCGCCAAGACAAGCAGCCCTACAGAATTTACTGGCTTTATACCACCCCAACTACAATGCATTGTCCGCTCCCACATCGATCACCACCACTCCCAGGACGGCCCTGACGTACCGAGCTCAAGTGAGCATGCTGATCCCAAGAGAGCGCTTCGGACATGGTGCCGCAAGTGAGGCAAGAGGGGAGGGCTCCACGCTAGGCTAAGAGCTCGCACTAGCTGGCCACCACTACCTAGCCTCCCGCTAGCCAACGTACGGTCTCTGGAAAAAAAGCTGGACGAGCTAAGAGCAAGGATCGAAGACCAGCGGGAGATAAGAGAGTGCTGCGCTCTAATTTTCTGTGAGACCTGGCTCTCAGACAAATTCCCTGAGTGCACCATTCAGTAACAGACCCACTCCGTATGTCGGGCAGACTGGACATTAGCAGCGGGTAAGACAAGAGGGGAAGGCGTGTGTGTGTGTTTATAAACAACTCGTGGTGTGGAGCTGTACAGACTGTTTACAAGCACTGTTCGCCTGATATGGAGTTTTTACTGCTGAAATGCCGTCCCCATTATCTACCAAGGGAATTCACTGCAGTGTTTTTGGTCGCTGTCTACATTCCCCTGTGAGTCAACTACACAGCAGTGCTCCGCAAACTCCATGATGGCATCAGCACAGTAGAGACATCTCATCCTGACGCTGTTTTTTATTGTTGCTGGTGACTTTAACCAGTGCAATTTACGGACTGTACTTCCCAAATATTACCAGCATGTGGACATTGCCACCTGTGATAAGAACACACTGGACCATGTTTATACCAACATACATGGTGCATACAGAGCAGTACCCCGCCTCCACTTCAGACAGTCAGACCACATCTCCCTGTTCATGTACCCGGGCTACAGACAAAGACTGAAACAAACAAACTCTGTTATTAAACAAATTAAATGCTGGACTCCAGAGGCTGAGAGCACCCTGCAAGACTGTTTTGTCGGGACAGACTGGGATGTGTTTAATGCTGCAGCCATCCAGGAGGACTCTTCTGTAAACACATAGGACTATGCTGAGTATGTGACTGGGTACATTAGTACTTGTGTTGATACCATCGTACCCACCATACAAGTCAGGAAGTTCCCCAGTCAGAAGCCCTGGATAAACAGTCAGGTACGTCAGATGCTGCATGCTCGCGCTCTTGCATTTAAATCAGGCAATGAGGTCGAGTACAAAGCTGCAAAGTATGGCCTGAGGAAGGCTATAACAACAGCCAAAAGGCAGTACAGAGAAAAGCTGGACAGTCTCTGCTCCATTCCTGACCCTGAGTGCATGTGGCAAGGCCTGCAGCACATCACAGACTACAAGAGAGCCATCATCAACCTCTCCCTCAACCAGAACATAGTCCCCTCCTGCTTCAAAACCACAACCATCGTCCCCCTCTCCAAAAAGAGCCCGCCGACCTGCCTGAATGATTACAAGCTGGTGGCATTCACTCCAATCATCATGAAGTGCTTCGAGAGAGTGGTGCTGGCCCTCATTCAGGGCAGCATACCTAAGCATGGCTGCTTGCAGAGATAGCAAAAAGATGTGACAACTTAATAGTATTGAATGCAAAAGACACAATAGACTTACACAATGGTCCCCTCCGGTATACAACTAGGAAAATACCGGTCGCTATGAAGGGTGAGAATATGTATGGGTACATAATCATACCATGTAGGATAACTAAGTAGACGGTTGTGCTGTTTCATTCCATCTAGCTACAATGCTCCGCGCTGTGTGTGTTTATATATTTACATATTTATTCCATCTAGCTACAATGTTCCGCACTGTGTGTGTTTATATATATATTTATATATTTATTCCATCTAGCAACAATGCTCCACACTGTGTGTGTTTATATATCTACATATTATTCCATCCAGCTACAATGCTCCGCACTGTGCGTTTATATATCTACATATTTATTCCATCTAGCTACAATGCTCCGCACTGTTTATACGTATATTCACATATTATTCCATCTAGCTACAATACTCTGCACTGTGTGTTTATATACTCATATTTATTCCATCCAGCTACAATGCTCCGTACTGTGTTTATATATTTATATATCTATCCCATCTAGCTACAATGCTCCGCACTGTGCGTCTATATATATATATATATATATACACTACCGTTCAAAAGTTTGGGGTCACTTAGAAATTTCCTTATTTTTGAAAGAAAAGCACTTTTTTCAATGAAGATAACTTTAAACTAATCAGAAATACACTCTATACATTGCTAATGTGGTAAATGACTATTCTAGCTGCAAATGTCTGGTTTTTGGTGCAATATCTACATAGGTGTATAGAGGCCCATTTCCAGCAACTATCACTCCAGTGTTCTAATGGTACAATGTGTTTGCTCATTGCGTCAGAAGGATAATGGATGATTAGAAAACCCTTGTGCAATCATGTTAGGTCTGCAATGCTGTAATTGCTGCAAATGGAGGATTCTTTGACGAAAGCAAAGTTTGAAGGAAAAAATTATTATTTCAAATACAAATCATTATTTCTAACCTTGTCAATGTCTTGACTATGTTTTCTATTCATTTTACAACTCATGGTGGTAAATAAAAGTGTGACTTTTCATGGAAAACACAAAATTGTCTAAGGTGACCCCAAACTTTTGAACGGTAGTGTATATGTACATATGTATACTTGCTGCTCTTGTTTTTTCTCTTGCCTTCTGATTGTTGCTCTGAGTGTTGCTATCCCTGTGCTGTTGCAATCCTGGAATTTCCCCATTGTGGGACTAATAAAGGCTTATCTTATCTTATCTTATACCCTGGACCCCCTGCAGTACACCTACTGGCCCAACAGGTCCACTTCAGACGCCATTGCTGCTGCACTCCATTATTCTCTCTCCCACCTGGAAGATAAAGACTCCTACATCAGGATGCTCTTTGTCGACTACAGCTCTGCCTTCAACATGGTCATCCCCCACAAACTCAACTACAAACTGTCTTTACTTGGCCTGCACCCCACCCTCTGTGACTGGCTACTGAACTTTCTGACTGGCAGACCTCAGTTTGTCAGGATTGGTAACAGAACCTTAGCCAGCATCATCATGAAAACAGGTGTCCCACAGGGTTGTGTTCTCAGCCCCATCCTCTACAGCTTCTTCACCCATGACTGTGTTGCCTCCCAAAAGGACAATGTCATCTTAAAGTTCGCGGATGACACAGCAGTGATAGGATGCATCACTGGTGGCGATGAAGCATCCTACAGGAGGGAGGTGGCCAGCCTGGTGTCATGGTGTGAGGACAACAACCTCACCCTCAACATAAACAAGATGAAGGAGATGATAGTGGACATGAGGAAGGGGAGGAGACCTCATCGTCTGCTGTTCATCCGGGAGCTTGAGGTGGAGAGGGTGAACAGTTTTAAATACCTGGGCATCCACATCAGCGAGGGCCTTACGTGGGCACTTAACACCACAGAGCTGGTTGAGAGAGCTCAACAGCAGCTGTACATTCTGAGGAGGCTGAGGAAGTTTGGCATGTCCCCCAAGATCCTTAACAAATTCTACAGCTGCATCATCGAGAGCACCTTGACCAACTGCATCACTGTGTGGTTTGGCAGCACTACTGCTTTGGACCCCAGACACCTGCAGAGAGTGGTGAAGCCAGCTAAGAAGATCATCAGGACTCATTTCTCCTCTCTGCAGAGCATCTATCACCGCAGAGTCCAAAGGAGAGCCGCCTCTATCCACCAGGACCCCACCCACCCCCAGCACAGAATGTTCACACTTCTACCTTAAGGCCGGAGGTACAGACGTGTCAAATGCAGGACATTCAGACTAAAAAAACTCCTTCCTTCCCACTGCCATCAGACTCCCTGAACAAATTAAACAATTTCGGACACAGCTTTGCAAATAGGAATTCACACACTGGATGCTAAATTTGCACATTGTTCATTTGCACATTGTACACAGTCTCATGCCATCTCATGTTCAAATCATCTCTGATATTAAATTTACCATTGTACAGTCTATTGGGTATTTTCAGAGACAAGTCATACTCTTTCAGTGAATTTTTATTTACTCAGGGACAGGTTATAGTCACCCAGTGAATTTTCATTCTTCTTGTTTCCTCTAGTTTTAACTGCTTTAACTGTCCTAATTGCTTTTAATGTGTATTTATTATTAGTAGTATTTAGTATTAAGGTGTGTTTATTACCTTTATTAGTATTAGTATTGATGTGTATTTATTACCTTGGCATCTGTTGCAGACGGCAGAGTAAGAATTTCATTTCTCCTAAAATGTTGCATTTCTTAACTGTGCACATGATAATAAAGCCATTGAATCTTTGAATCTTGAATCTCTTCAGCAAGATCTGGGAGAAGGAAGAGGTACCAGCTCAGTGGAAGGAAGGGATTGTTATCAAGCTGCCAAAGAAGGGGAACCTCAGAGACTGCAGCAACTACCAGGGGATCATGCTCCTGTCAGTACTGAGCAAGGTTTTTAATCGAGTTCTGCTGGAGAGGTTGAAAGAGGCAGTGGAGTGGAACTCGCCCCTCTATATCAACTTCATAGACTACGAGAAGGCCTTCATCAGTGTGGACCGTAAGACACTGGAAGTTGCTGAGGCATTATGGAGTTCCCGAGAAGATCATCTCCCTCATCCAATGCATCTACCAGGACATGAGCTGCAGGATCGCACATGCTGGCCAGCTGTCAGAAAGCTTGGAGGCGAAGACCGGAGTCCGCCAGGGGTGCTTGCTGTCACCATCCCTCTTCCTCTTGGTCATTGATTACATCATTAAGATCATGACAACAGGCAGGAAAAATGGGATACAGTGGACACTCTGGATGCAGCTGGATGACCTTGACTTTGCTGACGACCTGGTGCCCCTGTTACATAACCACAGCCAGATGCAGGACAAGACCTAGAGACTAGCTGGGACAGGACTCCAGATCAATAATAAGAAGACCAAGCTGATGAAGATTAACACCACTACCAACACACCAGTCACAGTTGGAGGACAGCCCATCAGAGAGGTGGAGTCCTTTGTCTACCTGTGAAGTGTGGTGGCTCGAAAGTGGGGCACAGACTGAGATGTCACAGCCAGGATCAGCAAGGCAAGAGCAGCTTTTGTCATACTGAAGAATATCTGGACATCAAAAGAGATCTGCACGAGAACAAAACTTTGCATCTTCAATTCTAACATCAAGTCTGTTCTACTTTATGGATGTGAGACCTGGAGGATGACAAAAATGATGCAGTAGAAGATCCAGACTTTCTTTAACACATGCCTGAGGCACATCTTTAACATCAGGTGCCTGGAGAGGATCAGGAATGAAGACCTGTGGGAGTGAACGGGACAGAAACCAGTGGAAGAACAGATTCTGCAGAGGAAGTGGGACTGGATTGGACACACCCTTAGGAAACCAGCATCCAGCATCACACGCCAAGTCCTGACCTGGAACCCGCAAGGGAAGAGAAAGAAAAGCTGGCCTTGAAACAGCTGGAGACGAGACACTGAAGCGGAGCTGAAACAACAGGGAACCAACTGGAGTGGAGTAGAGAAAGCAGCCCAGAACCGAATGCGATGCTGAGGGGTTGTCGATGGCCTATGCTCCATGGTGAGCTATGGGCTTAAGTAGTAGTAGTAAGTCATGCCGGGCAGAGAAAACGTCGTGGTGGACCTCTTGTCCCTGGCCACACCTAACCCCACTCTGAACAGCGATCAAGCCCCCCTGGAGTCAAAACTGATCTACATGCTGCACGGGCCAATTCAAAACGTTGTCTCCCTGCAAGAGCTCCAGGCAGCATCCGAACAAGACCCAATGCTGACCTGACTGTGTACTTTTATTCATGAGGGCTGGCCTTCTGATATGCCGGGGGAACTGGCACCCTTCCACAGAGTCAGGGATGATTTGTCATGCTGGAATGAGGTCTGTGTAGCAAAAAGCCACGGCACAGTGATTCCAGAGATGCTAAGGGGCTGCATCCTGATCATGGTACACGAGGGCCACCTGGGTGTCATCAGAGTCAAACAATGGTGTAGAGGTTTGATCTGGTGGCCAAGCATCGACAAGGATGTGGAGAACATGGTGAATGACTGTGTGCCCTGCCTGGCCTGTGGGAAAATTGGTGGGCCACCACCGCCGCCCCTGTAACCATTCCCGTGGCCATCGGCCCAGTGGAAACATGTCCAATTGGACATATGCAGTGAGCTACAAAGTGCCCCCCAGCACCAATACTTCCTATAAAGTCTGCTTTAAGCTTTAAATCGCCGTTATGCCAGGTGCACATTGTGCTGTAGTGAAGTGTGGGAACGGCATGTATCATCTAGAGCGGTGGAAAAAGCAAACTTGCAGCATACATGCATGTAACTTTGGGACCAGCGTGTGTACATGTCCGCCGCCATTCACATTATATACATTCCCCATGGAGCTGAAGGACCCGGACGGACGTAATTGTTGGATTAAAGCAGTAAGTCTATATTATAACATAATTGAATAGTGTTGTGTATTGTTCAAGTTCTAGCCTAATTGACACGTAAATGGGCAATAGGTAGGCCTACAACCGTCAGAAAAACAATCTAACTAGACGTCAAACTAGTTTAACCTGAATGGCTCTGCAAGCAAGGAAGTCACTTATTAATTATATTAAAGGTAAAATATCCAAATCAATCGCAATACTACACAGAGTGAAATATTTGCTGAATCAACCCACACTATATACTTTCTTTCATTCATTAATACTCCCATACATGACATATTGTACTGAAGTATGGGGAAATACATATAAAACAAACATATATCCAGTCTTTAAGCTTCAGAAGAGAGCTATTAGAATAATAAACAAAGCTGCTTACAGGGAACCAACAAACCCACTTTTTCTTAAATTAAAACTCTCAAGTTGAAAGATCTGGTTGATTTTAAAACTGCAGTAATAATGTTTAAAGTGAAGAATCTATCACTGCCCGCAAATATCCAAAAGTTGTTCCAAATAAGGGAGAAACAATATCATTTCAGAGGAACATGTATATTTCAAAAACCTTCAGTGAGAACTACCACCAAGCAACACAGTGTCTCAGTGCAAGGAGTCAGACTGTGGAACGCTTTTGGACCTGAATTAAAATCATGTACAACGCTTGGACAATTTAAACAAAAAAAACTAAAGGAAGAAATACTCCAAACATATATACAAAACGACATGTAAAATAAGATAAGATAATTTTTTTATCTTTTGTTCTTATTAAAGACAAGAATAGAAAGGAGATGTATTTACCTTCTTAACATGTTTAGACTGTACACTGCAGCCTTCGTCAGAAGAGTCAGCTGATTGCTGCCAGGTGACATTTATCAGCTGATTTTCGTAAGCGGGGCCAGCTCCGCAGATCTGTCAGATCCACCGAGCCGGCCCCGCCTTCCACCGTCAGATGGTCTCTGGAGAATGTGGTCCCAGGTGTGGGAAAGCATAAAGGCCCCCTCATCTCGGTTCATGGTGTCTTTTCCCCGCTTCCTGATTTCTATGGCCTCCTTGATCCAGCGTTTGTGTCTGTTGCTCTCTGATCCAATAATTTTTGCGTTGTCCCAGTCCATGATGTGATCATTGCTTTTGCAGTGATCTGATATTGCTGATTTTAATGTTTCTTGTTCCGCCTTTTCTTTTTGTGATCTTGTGAGTCGTCCTTGTGCTTCCTTCTCACATTCCTTCTGGTGTTCTTTTTTTCTTGTGGTGAATGATCTTCCAGTTTCTCCAGTGTAGGTTTTCTAGGTATTTTTTAGGTATCACTGTGCTTGATTAGCCAGCAAACTCTCCTGACCTAAATCCCATAGAGAATCTATGGTGTATTGTCAAGGGGAAGATGAAATACACCAGATCCAACAATGCAGATGACCTGAAGGCTGCTATCAAAGGAACCTGGGCTTCCATAACACCTCAGCAGTAACACAGGCTGATGGCCTCCATGCCATACTGCATTGATGCAGTAATTATGCAAAAGCAGCCATGACCAAGTATTAAGTGTGCACATGGACATACTTTTCAATTGGCCAACATTTCTCTAAAAAAATCTATTTTTTTTTTAAATTAATTTTATATAATATTCTAATTTTTTGAAAAACTGAATTTGGGGTTTTCATTTGCTGCAATCCATAACCATCAAAATTAAAAGAAATAAACACTTGAAATATATCACTCTGTGTGTAATGAATCTATATAATATATGAGTTTCACTTTTTAAATTGAATTATTAAAATAAATCAACTTTTCGATGACATTCTAATTTATTGAGATGTACCTGTAAACACAAAATGCAGTTTTTAAATGAAGGTGTTTATTATTGGGGAAAAAAAAAAATTCAAACCTACATGGCCCTGTGTGAAAAAGTGATTGCCCCCTAAACCTAATAACTGATTGGGTCATCCTTAGCAGCAACAACTGCAATCAAGCGTTTGCGATAACTGGCAATGAGCCTTTTACAGCACTGTGGAGGAATTTTGGCCCACTCATCGTTGCAGAATTGTTGTAATTCAGCCACATTGGAGGGTTTTGAGCATGAACCACCTTTTTAAGGTCATGCCACAGCATCTCAATCAGATTCTGGTCAGAACTTTGACTAGGCCACTCCAAAGTCTTTATTTTGTTTTTCTTAAGCCATTCAGAGGCGGACTTGCTGGTGGGTTTTGAATCATTGTCCTGCTGGAGAACCCAAGTGTGCTTCAGCTTGAGGTCACAAACAGATGGCTGGACATTCTCCTTCAGGATTTTTTTGGTAGACAGCAGAATTCATGGTTCCATTTACCACAGCAAACCTTGCAGGTCCTGAAGCAGCAAAACAGCCCCAGACCATCACACTACCACCACCATATTTTACTGCTGGTATGATGTTCCTTTTCTGAAATGCTGTGTTACTTTTACACCGGATGTAATGGGACACACACCTTCCAAAAAGTTCAACTTTTGTCTCGTCAGTCAACAGAGTATTTTCCCAAAAGTCTTGGGGATTATCAAGATGTTTTCTGGCAAAACTGAGACGAACCTTTATGTTCTTTTTGCTCAGCAGTGGTTTTCGTCTTGGAACTCAGCCATGCAGCTCATTTTTGCCCAGTCTCTTTCTTATGGTGGAGTCATGAACACTGACCTTAACTGAGGCAAGAGAGGCCTGCAGTCCTTTGGATGTTCTTGTGGGATCTTTTGTGACCTCTTGGATGAGTTGTTGCTGCACTCTTGGGGTAATTTTGTTGGCCGGCCACTCCTGGGGAGGTTCACCACTGTTCCATGGTGGCAGCATCATCCTGGCAAACAAGGCTTTCAGTGTTCCGGCAGTGAGACCAGGATCTCTGGCAGGGCTCAGCGAGATTGAGGAGCCATGGTGGCCAGGACGGCCACCCGGAGACATGGGACCGGAATGCTGTGTTTTTATCACCACCATTTTGGCAAGGAAGCACAATGTTGTCTGCCGCCGTGCCACTTCAGGAAAGCCGGGAAACGAGACAGCCACCGGTCAGTAGTAGCTGTGACCACTGGCGACAGGGAGAAGCTGCTTTTCATTACAGACACACATTCTGGGAGATGTTTTTTGATAGACTCTGACTCCCAGAAGAGCCTCATTTTGCCGGTCAATGCGGACAGGCTGGCAAAAGGCTGTGGCCCGGCTCTTACGGCCTCCAATGGATCCCACATCAGGATGTTTGGAGACAGGATTGTGACTGTATATTTACATGGACAGAATTACCAGTGGGACTTTGCGGTAGCTGCATGTTCGGTACCCGTCTTAGGTGCTGATTTTCTGTGTGCTTATGGACTGCAAGTTGATGTTGCCAACAGACGTTAAGTAGATGCTGTTTCTTTTTCCTCCTTGCCCTGCATAGCTCGGGGAGTTGGGCCACCAACACATGCAAATGCTCTAGCTCCAGGGGGTAAGTACCAGTGTTTGCTTTCCGAATTTCCAACACTCACGGTTCCAACCTTTTCCGCTACAGTAACCAAGCACTGGGTCAAGCATTTCATCTCAACAAAAGGTCCACCTGTGTTTGCATGTCCTCGCTGCCTGGACTCGGTTAAACTAGCCAGTGTGCGTGAAGGGTTTGCTAACTTAGAGCGATTAGGCATCGTTAGGCGCTCCAACAGTCCTTGGGCATCCCTGCTGCACATGGTGTCCAAGGTCGATGGGTTGTGGCGGCGGTGCAGTGATTTATGACATTTGAACAACACCACGGAACACGACCGGTATCTCAACCCGCACATCCAGGATTTTTCCATGCACCTGGCTGGGATGCGCATTTTTTCGAAAGTGGATCTGGTCCGCAGTTACCACCAGGTCCCGGTTTGCGCAGAGGATGTTCCCAAAATGGCGGTAATAACTCCTTTTGGTCTTTTCGAGTTTTTATGCATGCCATTCGGGTTGAAGGGCGCAGCACAAACTTTCCAAAGAATGATGGACACGGTGCTCCGTGACTTGCCGTTCGTTTTTGTCTACTTAGACGACATTTTGGTGGCTAGTGCATCAGAGGAGGAGCACCTCGCCCATCTCAAACAGGTTTTCCAATGGTTGGAAGTGCATGGGCTTATTGTTAACCCAGCAAAGTGCCAGTTCAGGCTGCCAGTGATTGATTTTTTTGGGCCATTGCATCTCACCAGAGGGCGCAATCCCGCTGCCAGATAAGGTGCACACGGTGTCAGATTTTCCGCATCCACAGACTGTGAGGGCGCTACAGGATTTTTTGGGGATGGTCAATTTTTACAACTGTTTCCTCCCCGGGGCAGCCCAACTGCTGCAACCGTTGTAAGGCACGCTTAACAAAAAGAAGCCCGCATAAAGCATTGACTGGACCACCGAGCGGGTCCAGGCTTTCACAAACGCCAAAATGGCACTCACTAATGCGGCTTTGCTGGCCCACCCAACCCCGTCAGCACTGATAACGCTCACCACAGACGTGTCTGGCATCACGATAGGAGCCGTGGTGGAGCAGTACGTCTCCAGGTCGTGGAGGCCACTTGCATTTTTCAGCCATACTTTGCACGACAATGAGCGTAAATACAGCACTTTTGACCAGGAGTTGTTGGCTCTCTACCTGGCTATACGTCATTTCCAGTTTTGGCTCAAAGGCTGCAAGTTCCCCGCGTTTGTTGATCACAAACCGCTAACGTATGCAATGTCCAAAGTTTCGGAACTGTGGTCGGCTCGGCAGCAGCGGCACTTGGCCGCAATCTCAGAGTTGACTACCGACATTCAACACGAAGCCGGTAAACTTAATGTCGTGGCTTACTGCCTGTCACACCCGTTAGTCTCCCCGGTCAACATGGGGATAGATTTTCACGCTATGGCCACCAACCAAACCGGGGACGCAGACATTTGTGCCCTTCAGTCCACAGCTACTGGATTAAAACTGGAGAGCATGGTGGTGCAAGAAGGGTGTTCCCACTTGCTCTGCGACGTCTCCACCGGCCGCCCCCTACCCGGTGGTTCCAAGCTCTTGGTGTCGCCGTGTTTTTGAGTTCGTCCACTCCCTTTCACATCACAGCGTGTGAGCCTCAGTTAAACTGGTGGGATCCAAATTTGTCTGGCCTCGCCTACGCAGGGATGTGAAACAATGGGCTGCAGTGTGCGTCACATGCCAGCAGGCTAAAGTGCACAAAGCACACCAAAGCCCCCCTCGAACCATTTCAAATTCCAGCCAGGAGGTTCAACCACATACACGTGGATTTAGTGGGCCCCTTTCTGCCGTTGCAGGGATTCACACACCTTTTAACAATTGTGGACCACACCATGTGTTGGCCAGAAGTGATCCCGCTGGCTTCCACCACGTTTGCCGAGGTAGCTCGTGCATTTTTGTCAGCTTGGGTCGAACGGTTCAGATCCCCGTCGGACATCACTTCCGACAGGGGTCCGTAATTCGTTTCAGAACTCTGATCCATGATGGCCGATAGCCTGGGGGTCAAAATCCACCGCACCAGCGCGTACAACCCGCAGGCTAATGGGTTGTGTGAACATTTTCACAGGTTGCTTAAAGGA
Organism: Pholidichthys leucotaenia; assembly: GCA_020510985.1. Classification (NCBI taxonomy): domain Eukaryota; kingdom Metazoa; phylum Chordata; class Actinopteri; order Cichliformes; family Pholidichthyidae; genus Pholidichthys; species Pholidichthys leucotaenia. Next base: position 247,425,531 of record CM035838.1, on the reverse strand, counting down.
GCGCTCAGAGCCTCGCTAACGGATGCAAATTGGGTCGACCACCTGCCTTGGGTCCTATTGGGGTTGCGCGCCGCACCTAAGGAAGATTTGGCAGCTTCCCTGGCAGAACTCGTTTTTTCTCAGCCATTGCGGATCCCCGGGGAGTTTTTGCCAGAGAGCCCCATGCCCGGAGCCAATCTGCCCATGCATTTTTTTCCAGTACAGGGGCTGCCAGCGTCCCGGGCCCGGCACACCATTGTTTTCCCCTCACCTTTGTTCCAAAGCACTTGGAGAACGCCAAATTCATTTGTGTCAGGCACGATGCCCACAGAACCCCACTGCGTCTGCTGTACGATGGCCCATTCAGCGTACTGGAAACGGGGGCAAAACACTTTGTGTTAGACTTGGGGGGGGGCATAAGGAAACCATCTGCATTGACAGGCTTAAGCCCGCTTATGTGTTGGCAGATGAGCAGGTGGTATTGGCTCAAGCTCCCCGGCGTGGACGCCCATCTACGGTGGCTCCGCAAGTTGGTTTTCCCCCTACAGAGAACTGCTGGCAGGAGACTAGGTCTTTCCCCTCCCCACCCTTTTCCCTTCCAGAGGACCGCGCACCAGAGACCGAGTTTGCCTCTTACCTGCCTCGACAGCAAAACACTTCGGCCGGACCAACAGCCCCCCGTTACAGCTGTTATGGGCGCCAGCTCAGGCCCAAAGTGCCAGAGGGTTAGAGCCCCTTCTGGGTGTTCGGGGTGGGGGGGGAGGTGCTTGTGTGATGACACAATAAGATGTGATAATCCACCCAGGACTTCAGGTTGGGGCGGGGTGAGAGATGGTAATGGTGAAGAGGTGAGCGGAGCCAGCGAAGGGCACCGTAGTGCTAGGGGGTCTTAAACTAATCAAAGAGGTGCCTTCGCCCCTGCTGTGACAGGGTTCACACCTGAGGTTGCCGGGGCGCGAAAGTATTGTATTAATTCATGTTCTGTGTTGTATGTTGATGTGTGTACATGCTTTGTGTCTCATATGTTAATGTTTCTCACCCTGGGTCCCAAAAGCGGGAATAAAGAGGATAAAAGTGGTCGCTTTACCCTGGGCAGTCTGTTCTATTTGTTGGAGGAGAATAAAGCTCTGTGTTGTCAGCTCGTTGTCTCGTCTGATTCCATCCTCCATACCCTCTTAATTACTACAGTGCTGGGTTCAGGTAATGTACAGCAGAGATCCCTAAGCCTAATCTGAGATCCCAAGAAAGTAGCAAAATATACATTTGTGGGTTTCTCTTCCATAACCAAGCCATATGCTATGAGCATCATGTGTGACCAAATAATTACTACGGACCCTGATAAAGCCCATAGTAAAAGTGAAATCTCCTCGAGTATAAGACCACCAAAAAAGCTAAGGTTGTCATGTATATTTGAGACTTTATTCTGATAAATTTGCCAGATGTTGCTCTTCAAATTGAGACCTTTGTCTTATGAATTTATGAATTTTTAAATCATAAATTTGTTTTTTCCCTCAAAAAATTGACTGTTTTGTCATAAATGTGCTACTTTTAATTTGATTTTTTTTTAATGACAATTTTGCAACATTTTCCTTCATACATTTGTGGTGTTTTTTCTCATTCTTTTGCAGCTTTTTTATTTTTTTGTGAATTTGCAGTTTATTTCCTCATATATCTTTTATCTGCAGTGTGTTTATCTGAAAATAATTACCACTATGGGAAAATAAAATGCAAAATATACACATGTACTCTCTAATATAATTCAAATTATATCGTGTAACAAAGAAGTAGACAGTAAGAAATTAAATATTTGCAAATCCAGAATAAAAGAACAATGATTTCTGTTCTGATTTAAATAAACTATAATACAGTCATTAAAATGTCTAAGGTTATTTCTGTCAGCTGTCTATTATTTTGTCTGGTCCTTTCTGTTAACAAGAAGTTATTACTGTATAAAAGAACCCCCTTCAAAATCAGAAGTAACTCAGTATCACCAAATGTACTTAAAAGGTAAAAGTAAGTTTCTTCTTGATAAATGGATTCCAGTAAAAGTACAATATTTTCTTTACAAAACTGCCTCCAGTCAAGAGATGTTTTTCTTTCTACAGCATGATTTGATGTTTCTGTGTTAGACTACTTCTGTCTTGTAGATGCAATAATGGAATATTTCATTTTGTGACCAGATGCTGAACCTGGTGGTGACCAGTGTGAACAAGATGTGAATGAAGAAGTGCCTGCACATTTCACCCTAAACTGCAGTGGGAGTGACACAGAAGAGGCTCCATATTCTTCATATGCCACATGACTCAGATACAGGGTATTTAACCTTTATTACGTCATTGAAACTGATAAGGAAAGTCTTGAAAAACTTTAATGATAATTATTTATTATTATAAAAATATGATACTCAGCTGAAGTTCACAATGAAGAATTTTGCATCACTGCTATTGTGACAATAGATACTGTTGTAAATTAGCAATCGCATCATGTGTAGCTGTAAAAGTGATTCTTTTTTCTCCATCCAGACATGTCTCAGTATCCAGCAGATGGGCCAAAGCAACCACAGCTGAAGGTATGCTGAAATGACCCAAGGTGACAGGAAGAGGACCTTCCCCAGAACATGGTACACGCAACACCCATGGGTTGAGTACTCAAAGTTGGGGCTGTGCATACAGCTTTGCTTGGTTTTCCCTTCCCAGTGCGTCTGAAACACCCGTTATATCAGAACAGGACTTTTCCAACTGGAAAAAGACTGCTTAATAAACATACCGTATGGTTATTGATAAAGTTTGTTAATACTTGGACTCCAGAGATGTCGATCGTTTTTGATTTATGCTATTTCAATGTGCCACCCTTTTCTGAGAATGTGCCCCACTCTGGCCCCCCCCATGAAAAATTTTCTAGACCCGCCGCTGCGGGGGAGGTGGGGGGAAGCACCTGAATGCAGCTGTGTAAGAGGATAGGAGAGGAGAGGAGCAGTGTTGCCAGATAGGAAATGAAGAAATATCTTACTGTTGCTTTAAAATGATCATATTTTGACACAAACTATCGTATTTATTAAAAATACTTGAAAAATCACAGGACAGTGCATCTAAATACAAATCTATTTTATGTGCAAGGAACTGCAATAACCTAAGGAATAAATGCATTTGTTACAAACAGTGGCCAATGGAGGTTTGATTTGGAGCGAGAGAATATATGTTTTGTTTGTATTTATTTCGTTTGGCATGATTTTTTTCAGAACTGCACTGACACCAATTGAATGCTGCTGTCATGAGCTGAGTGCTGGAAATCCTGCCAGACTCGGTCTCATGGCTTTTTCTGCTTATTTACTCATTTGTTGCATTTTATGCTTTTTGGGGTTTATGTATTTTTGTTCTGCTTGCCGTTTTTCCTGTTTGTGTTAATGTTATATTTCTGTTTTGCATTTATTTATATTTTTTGGTATGTTATTTTATTCTTTATATCTTTAGTATTACCCTCTGACTGTTGACAGCTGTCAGGAGCGTGACGCTTCGTGTGGGCGTGCCCTGTCAGTTGTCAGTTTTTGGTTTGCCTCCCTCTCACTGCCTCAGCTGATCCCAATTATGTATCCTCGCTTTCTTCTGCCTGTTCAGATACCCACACCTGTTGTTTATTATGTTAATGGGTTCTGATCCCTATTTAAGGGGCTGCGCACTCTTGTCTAGCACAGCACCCTACTTGCAGCTTTTCTCCACGAGAAATGCAGCTTTCTTTTTCTTGGAAGTCGTAGGCTTTTCTTCTGTCTCCTCCCTGGGCCTTTTCCCCTTCGCAAAGAAACTTTCCAAAGACATTTGTTTTTTACTCATTTTGCTAGCTCGTAGGTTTAATTTTAGCAGTAACGTATCACGTGACCGAGACAAGCATCTTGACGTGCGTCAAGAGTGAGCCATAGACGGATGTAGCGGAGACAATCCGGTAATTTTTCAAAATAAAACATCATTCAGACTCAGATAATAAATAAAACGGAAGTAATGTAAGTTATTTACTCTTTCTGTGCGGCCCGGTACCAAATGACCCACAGACCGGTACTGGTCCACAGCCCTGGGGTTGGGGACCGCTGCTCTAACCCATCTCATTGATCAGTTTGATTGACTGAGGAATAAATGAATATTTATATCTATTATATCTACACAGAGGTATCTTATATCTCCTGCCAAATTGCAACAACTCATACTCCAAATTTAGCACATGAGAGGGATCAGATAGGATTTTATGAGCTTGTCTTATAGTTGATTGATCAAAAATGACTTGGGGAATGGACGGAGGTGTCGACATACCCATGATCTTCCCTGCCATTTTGATCAGCATATAGATTTGAGATTTATACTTAACAGTTAGATTTCCAAACCAGTTAGTGATACCATACCTTAAGATAGACTCTAAAGTATGCTAGCCCTATAAAAAAATCATCATGATATTTCCACTAACCCAAATATTCCAAGTCTTCGCAAGAATGTAAACGTTAATGAATTTTTGCACAGATGTTGATCACGTGCGTATGCCAGCACATTATACACCCAAGTATTTATCGGAGGTGACCTGCTCAATGTTATGATTATGTATAGCAATTACAGCATAATCTCCAATAGATCAGGAATCAACTATGATCTCCTTAGTTTTGTTCACGTTAACTTGCACCAGATGCGGTAGAGACTGCCATTCCCACATTGGAATGATCAGCCACAGTTGACACTGTACCGGCTGAGACAGCTCCACGACGGCAAACCAAGAGGGCGCATCATCTATGGTCGACATCGACTGATGGAGACCGTGTGTGTAAGCAGACTAAGTATAACAGTGTCATCAGAATACGTAATTACACAATGATTAATTTGTGAGCTGACACAATCATTTGTGTATAATGTAAACAGAAGGGAATAGCTCACCATTCCCTGAGGGACCCCTGTACTACATATCGTTTCCTCAGAGAATGTTGAGTTAAATCTCACCCTTTGTGGCCTTTCAACACCCATCATCCCGGACATCCTGATCAACAAGCTGCTCCTCCTCCAGACCCCCTTCCTCACCTGCTCGTGGATAAAAAATCTTTCTCACCAACCACCCACAAACAGTCAGATTTGGTCCCCACCACTCCTCCACACTGTCTCTCAGTACTGGCTCCCCCCAGGGCTGCGTGCTATACACTCTACTGTCCTCCCTGTACACCTTTGACTGCATTCCAATCCACCCACTGTCACTGTGAAGTACGCAGACGATACCACCTTGATCGGGCTCATCACTGACGACGATGAGAAAGCGTACAGGGCGGAGGTCGAGAATCTGCTGCTGTGGTGCCAAGCAAACAACCTGAAACTGAATGTTCAAAAAAAACAAAGAACTCATACTGGACTTCAGAAAGAACAGACAGAACCGCCCCCCCCCCCCACAATAAATGGCGACCGCGTGGAAACCGTCCCCAACTACATGACAGTATCACCATTTTGGTATATTTGCCAAACACAAGATGTTAAGCTTTGAAAATATGATCATGTATGCAAATATACGGTTGGTCTTTAAAAGTATCCATGGTTCTGCACCCCCACCTCTTTAAGATTTTTGTGTACCTAACTTCTGAACAAAAAAACAGAATAACAAGTTCCTCCTCTAGGTAGCATTGTTGCGTCCCCCTACGTAAAACTGCTTTTGGACAATCAGCCTTCTCATCAACCTGCAGCTGAACGCTCTGAAGACAGTGGAGATGATTGTAGACTTCAGGAAAGTCACTACTCCTCTGCCCCCCCTCACCCTCTCAGGCTCTCCCATCACCACTGCTGATTCCTTCCGCTTCCTAGGCACTACCATCACCAGGGACCTCAAATGGGAGCTGACCATCAGCTCACTCATCAAAAAAGCCCAGCAGAGGATGTTCTTCCTGCGGCAGCTGAGGAAGCTCAAGCTACCCACCAAGATGTTAGTGCAGTTCTACACAGCCATCATCGAGTCCATCCTCACCACCTCCATAACCGTGTGGTACGCAGGAGCCACTGCCAGGGACAGACTAAGGCTGCAGCGCGTCGTGCGCACTGCTGAGAAGGTGATCGGCTGCAAGCTCCCATCTCTCCAGGATCTGTACATCTCCAGGACCCGGAGGCGTGCTGGCCGGATCATAGCCGATCCCTCACACCCTGGTCATGTACTGTTTGCCCCCCTCCCCTCTGGTAGAAGACTTCGGTCCATCCAGACTAAAACCTCCCGTCACATGAACAGCTTCTTCCCCTCTGCCATTAGACTGCTGAACACTAAGTGACTCTCGTGCACCATGTACAGCAGCTCAACCAGACTCATGTCAATCATCACTGTTTTCTTCCTGCATTACCGACTGCACTATATAGTTCTCCACAGTATCTGCTGCTGGCTAATATATATTTTAACTGTTGACCAGTATCACTTAATCTTATCCTACACTTTATTACATGTATAGTTTATTTCTCTTATCTTATCATGTTTAATGTTGCAGCATTGTACCGAGACAAATTCCTAGTTTGTGTACTACATGAACAATGGCAATAAACCTGATTCTGATTCTGATTCTGATTCTGATACAAAGCCATAACAGAATGGAACAAGCGCCTCACTGCTTTGAAGACCAGAACAAATTACAGGGACTTTTCCACAGAGGCTAAAAAATGGATTTTAAATAATCAAGCCTGCCAGCCTTGACTCTCCCTTAAATGCGATTTGAAATTGTACTTTTAAATTGTTTTATGTGTGCTGTTTCTCTTATCTTTCTACCTTTTAAACTTACTCTCTGCTTGTCTCATGGACAGCAGTTTCTGAAACCCGACTTGAATTGCTTTCTATATGTGCTATTTTTCTTTTAATATCTTCCTGCCTGCCACAGGGACTACAGATGGAAATTAGTGCGAACGCTATAATCTGGTACAGAGCATCTTTACCCTGTGTTTAATATTTTTTTCTGTACATGGTAACTAACAAATAAACCAATAAACTAAACTAAACCTTCAGGTTCCTGGGCATCCACATCTCCTCTGACCTCTCCTGGTCAGTCAACACCAAGGAAGAATGGTAATGGCAACTGACTGACTTCCTGTGGCAACATATCGTCACTTCCTGTTTTGCTCACTGTCGGTGTGGTTTGCTATGCTTAGTTCTCCTCCTCCTGAGGATTATTGCCTTTAATTGCATTTTAATCACTTTTTTCATCTATCGTCACCTTTCACTGCTGTTTAACAAGCCTCTTGCACTTGTGTGGGCACTCAGTGTCACCCAATCACCCTCTTTTTCCTTCTGTTCACCTTTCATCTGTGTTTGTGTTAGCTTCGGGTTAGCCACTAGCTGTGGTTACTAGCTCTCCTTACCCTTCTCCTCTGGTGTACTTTGTGTCAGATGTTTAGCTACACCTCTGCCTCTTTTAGTGATAATGGTAAATGTAATAAATGTTGTCTTTTTCAGGTGCTCGAGGTGAGGTTGTATGATTTGGAATCCCAGCTCTGCTGCATTGAAACACTGTCAACGCCAGTTAATAATGACGTGTTCCCGTTTGTTGCCATGAAGCGTCATAGCATAGGGCCTCCTAGCTGTCCCCCGGCAACCACCTCTCCTGAGCAGCCAGGAGAGCACAGGTGGGTGACGGTGAGAAGGAAGCATAGTCGCAAGCCCCTGGTTCACCACCAACCTGTTCACGTTTCTAATCGATATTCCACACTCAGCGACACACCTGCTGAGGAAAAAACTCTGATCACTGGTGACTCTGTAGTCAGAAACGTGAACTTACAGACTCCAGCGGCAATAGTCAACTACATTCCTGGGGCCAAAGCAGGCAACACTGAGTCAAATTTGAAAATGCTGGCTAAAAGTAACTGTAAATACTCCACGATTGTTTTCCACGCCGGCATGAATAACATCCAACTCCGGCACTTGGAAGTCACAAAACTTAGCGTGGAATCAGTCTGTAGCTTTGCCACAACAATGTTGGCGTCTGTAGTATTGTCTGGGCCCCTCCCCAACCTCACCAGTGATGACATGTTTAGCCACGTGTCATCTTTCAACCGCTGGCTGTCTGTGTGATGTCCTGCAAACGATGGTGGCTACATAACAATTGGAACCTATTTTGGGGAAAACCTGGTCTTGTTAGGTGAGATGGCATCCATCCCACTTTGGATGGTGCATCTCATTTATTTAACAATCTGGCATCATTTTTATCCAAAGTTCCAAGGCCTTGACTTCTTCTCAGAGTTGGGACCAGGAAGCAGAGTCGCAGTCTTACATGCCTCTCTGCAGCTTCTCTCCATCTGCCACCCCTCAGTTTAGCCTCTGCCCCCCCATCAGAGAATCACTGTCTGGGACAGAGCTGTAGTAAACACAGAGATCATGGAGATGACGCTGTGATCACAAGACGTTTCAAGACTGTTGCGCAATAGTCCAAGATGGCGACTCCCGTCGGCCAAGCATAGACAAACTTTTCCACAGGTATCGTTTTCTCGTCGTGATCCAATGAATTGTCTGTTCTTCTCTTTCTTTTTTCATGTATCACTTTCGCCATCTGCTCGACGGAGCTGGATGAACTTGAGGACTTTACTGACGAGTTTTATCACCGCTTCTGTGATATGGCGGAACCTAGTGTTTCTCAAGGTAAGCATCCTGTTCCCCTTCTTGATTAAGCAACGTAGACTGGCGGATTCACCGCTAACAACATCCGAGAAATTACGGAGCAGTCTAGAGGTTAGTGACATTCTTTCCTCTGTTGAAAGTAAATTTTCCAGCATGGATGCTAGACTTGCGTTGGTCGAGTTGCTCCATAAAGAATTCCAGGACGTCTGTGAGAATCTGGAAGTCAGCCAAGTGCAGCTCATCTCTCTCTTGGAAGAAGATAGTACATTGAAAAAATCAGTAAACACGCTAACCAAACAACTTCACATTGTTGTAAAAGAAAACTGGAAAACAAAGGAAACCATTCTTGACCTGCAATCATGCAGCATGAGAAATAGCCTGTTTTTTTTCCATAATTCCAGAAAAGCTGATGTCTGAATTCATGTCTGTGCAGCTGAAAATTCCCCCCCGATGTTGTGAAATTATTTATTACCTTTCACCAAGTCCACTGCATTGGACAGAAAAACACCCAAAAACAAATGTCCCAGATCGATTGTTGCCAAATTTAAACATTTCAAGCAAAAGGTTCTGGTACAGAGGCAGGGTGGGTAGCTTAAAAACACAAATTATGGTCTAAATGATTCAAAGGTTTTTATTTGTCAATACTTCTACACGTACAGGACATACAGGAGAACTGAAATGCTGTTTCTCTCTCTTTTAGTGGTATGCACAATATATAAGAAAAAAAGGAGTAGGGATGAAAAACAACAACAGCAGTCTATGTACAGTAATGCTACCCGTAGTGCAAATAAAGATAAATGACAAAACCCAGCTATCCTATATACAGAAAAAGTGGAGCCGTAATACCCGTAATTGCAAGTTCAATGCAGTAGTGTAGGTGGAGACAGTGACAGATTGGACTGCACATGATCAATATTTCAATAACAGACAGACAGCAGCAGGTATGACATCTGTGCAAATGGTTGCAGTAAAGTGCAAAGACATACAGCAACAGATGTATTACTGCTGGTGTGCCATGTCCTTCTGTGCAAACAGCTAAGGTAGTTATTGTGTGGGCGCGTGTGTTACGGTCCAGGGGTGGGAAGGAGGGAGTGGACAGAGTTCAGGGTCCTGATGGCCTGATGAACAAAGCTGTTTAGCAGTCTTGTGGAGCTGGCCCGGAGGCTCTGGTATTTTTTCCCTGAGGGCAGGGTGCTGAAGAGGGAGTGTGAGGGGTGGGAGGTGTCGTCTGCAATGTTGATGGCTCTGTGGGTGAGGGGTGTGTGGTAGATGTCCGAGAGGGGGCCAGAGGGGCACTAATGATGTTGTTGGCTGCTTTCACTGTGAGTTGTAGTGTCTTTCGGCAGGAGGCAATGCAGCTTCCGTACCACACCGTGATGCAGCTGGTGAGGATGCTCTCAGTGGTGCCCTGGTAGAATGAGCACATGATGGGGACTGGGACTCGTGCTCTCCTCAGTTTGCGGAGGAAATACAGGCGAGTTTGAGCCTTCTTGGCCAGTGATGTGGTGTTGTTGGACCAGGAGAGGTCCTCAGAGATGTGCACCCCCAGGAACTTGGTGCTGTTCATCCTCTCCACAGCTGCTCCATCAATGATCAGAGGGGGATGCTGTGTGTGTCCTCTCCTAAAGTCGACCACAATCTCTTTGGTTTTTCTCCACGTTCAAGAAGAGATTATTTTCTTTACACCACTAGACCAGTTGGCTCACCTCATTTCTGTAGCTGACCTCTTCATTGTTTGTCAGAAGGCCCACCACCATCGTGTCATCCGCAAACTTGATATGCTTGGTGCTGTAGGCTGGTATGCAGTCATGGGTCAGCAGGGTAAAAACCAGTGGGCTGAGCACGCACCCTTGTGGGGCCCCTGTGCTCAGTGTGATGGTCTTGGAGGTGCCTGCTGCCGACCCGCATGTTCTGTGGCCTCCCTGTGAGAAAGTCCAGCACCCAGTTACAGAGAGAGGTTTTGAGTCCCAAGTATCGAGTTTTTGTATTAGGTGCTGGGAGATGATTGTGTTGAATGCTGAACTGAAGTTTAAGAACAGCATTCGCACGTAGGAGTTCTTTGAGTCCAGGTGGGTGAGGGCTGGAAGGAGAGAAGCAGCGATGGCATCTTCTGTGGATCTGTTTGACCTGTATGCAAACTCAGATGGGCCTTGGGAGGGAGGGAGGGTGGACTTGATGTTCTGCATGACCAGCTGCTCGAAGCACTTCATTATGATGGAGGTCAGTGCAACAGGCCGGTAATCATTGTAGCTGGATGGGACGGGCTTCTTTGGGCCTGGTATTATGATAGCAGTTTTGAAACATGTGGGGACAACAGCTTGACTCAGGAAGATGTTGAAGATGTCGGCCAGGACATTCTTGAGCTCCTCCACATAGTCCTTCAGAACGCGACTTGGTATGTTGGTCTGGTCCAGCTGCCTTACGTGGGTTGATCCTGGAGAGGGTCCTCTTCACCCTAGCTGGATCCAAACTTACAGACTGCTTGTCTGGGGAAGGAGTGGCCTTGCGTGCTTATGTGCTGTTTTGTGCTTCAAAGCGGCCAAAGAAGTCATTTAAGTTGCTAAGCAGTGTGTTGTCACTTGCACAGGTCTGAGGTGGAGGTTTGTAGTTGGTGAGGTTCTGTACGCCACGTCAGAGAGAACATGCATCACTGGTGTTGCTGAAGTGGTTGGATATTTTCTTGCTGTACTGTTGTTTTGCCTCCTTCATACCACGGGACAGGTTGATCCTAGCTGTTGTTACTCCTGCAGTGTCGCTGGCCCTGAAGGCTGCGTCCCAAGCCCTCAGGAGCCTGTGGACCTCTGCTGTCATCCATGGCTTCTGGTTGACACGAACAGTGACAGTTTTGCAGTGAGTGACATCATCAATGCATTTAGCTATGTACGCTACAACAACCTCAGTGTACTCCTGTATGTCTGTGTGTCCATTGTGAGTGATTGCCTGCTTGAAAATGTCCCAGCCTGTAGTGCTAAAGCAGTCTTTCAGAGCATAGAAGGCCCCCTCTGGCCACACACATACCTGCTGTTTTGTTGATCTGTGTCACTTGACCGAGTGGATGAGGCACCAGACACCAGACTACTATAATTTCTTCCTGCTGGTATCCTTTAAAAGGCCCTCAAACCCCTGAGGAGTCTTTTGTCCGTATACCTCCAGGAAGCATGCTGGCAAAGGTACGTGGTTTTAAAGATTAATTAATTGCCTCACCCAATTAACATAATTAATCCACAATTATGTCACAAAAAGGATTCATTTCAGTCAGAACACATTATACAGTTATATGTGCATTTTTACAATCAAATACAAGTTGACATTTACAAATATAAATCCTTTACACATATAATATTCAATACACAGACCATACAGTGGCAACACTCCATCGTCACAATCTGATGGCTTTAACTCTGGGTCTGTATGCCGGCCTTAGCAAGATGGTGATGTGATCAGAGAGACCCAGGTGGGGAAGGAGGGAGGCTCGGGATGCTCTCTTGTGAGTTGAGTATACCAGGTCCAACAAGCTGTCTCCTCTTGTTGGAAAGTCCACATGTTGGTGTAGTTTTGGTAGGAGGGCCTTTAAGTCTGCATGGTTGAAGTCTCCTGCTGTGATGAGGAATCTGTCTGGATGCGCTGTTTTTGTCTCTCTAATGGCCTGATATAGTTCATTTAGTGCCTTTCTTTTCTCGCCGATGGCAGTGGACGGGACATACATGGCGACTAGCAGGATAGATGTAATTTCTCTCGGTAAGTAGAAGGGTCAGCACTTGATGATCATAAATTCCACCAACGAAGAACAGTGTTTGTGTACAACAGTTGCAGCTCGGCACCAAGCGTCATTGATGTAAACACACACGTCTCCCCCATGGCAATTAGTGGGCCTTAAGTGAAGAACCACATCTCTAAGGAAGGACAAAGAAATGGGTTCAAACTGTTCCAGGATGGCAGTACACCTGACAGGTGTGGATGGGTCATGGTCCTTCAGAATGTTCAAAGTGAAATGGAGCTTTTGATTCTTTTCAGTAAAAAACTTGAGGAATGAGTCACAGAGTGCAGGTGTGGGTATAATTGGAGAAGGACAGGGATTTATGAGACTATTAAAAACATTAAAGAGAACACAAGGTCTATGACAGTTGTGTCTCATAATTACAAATAAATGTAGTTTTAGCTTTTTTTTACCATTCTTTGATAGTCATTGCTGTAAAATTTCAAATTACACTTGAAGTTTATCTTTTTTCCCTTCCTCTCTGTTGACATGCACATCCAAGCGCATGAATGGAGTCATCTAGCCATGGCTGTGATGGTGCTTTATTGTGTTTTATCCTTAGAGGGGCAACAGAATCTAAAATGCCTGCACATATAGAGTTAAAAAGTGTGAGGAGCTCATCTACATTATAATCATCATGTTCATTTAAACTGTATAGCTCAAAGTCTTTAAAGGCATCAGAAAACAGCATTGGAGTTTCACTGTTCATTACCTGGGAGCAGTATGCAGCAAGGGGAGCTTTAACCACAGTGCAGGGGATTGTAATAGTAAATAAAACAGGCATGTGGTCTGATATTCCAGCATTACATATTTCCTTCACATGAACACTTAAATTATGGGAAAGTACAAGGTCTAATATATATGGCCTTTTCGGGTGTATGTGTGACCACCGATTAAGAGTAAGGGAGCTTAAAAGATTTTAAATATCTTTGGTCAAAGGTTTGGTTTCACAGCACACATGTATATTAAAATCACCACAAATTAGAACATGATCATATAAAATATCTGCAAGAAAGTTTGTAAACTCCAGTATAAAATCTTTATTGGGGGACTTAAGGATGTTGTAGATCAGTAAGGTCAAATTAATGTTCATAAGACTTTGTCTCTGTTACTGTATCTCCTTCAGAAGTTCTGAAGGAAAGCGTCTGCTTTTGTACCAACTTTCATCTGATGCCAAATTAAACAATGCATTTAAAATGTAAAGGGTTTAACATGGCATTTTTAGAAATCCTGCCAATACTTCATCTCTACAACCAGGTTACCATCAAACAGGAGGACAAACTAGCTGATGTTAAACATTCAGTCTGAAAATTGTTCAGATCAGCTGATTATTGACACAATTGTTTATCAGTCTCTTTCTATGTTTTAAAGGTGTTTGGTGCTCTGTATAGTCACTGTGATTTCTGTTTAAGCAATATTACACAAGACAGAGTTACGGTATCATGATTATAGTAACTGCGGCTGTGATACAGCGTAAGAGTATCACAGCTGTAGTTAGTATAATCATGATACCGTAACAACGTCAAGGGTAATATTGCTTTTATACAACAGTTCCGGCTAGCAAAACTTATTAAATGACAGCAATACTGGACAAAATATTGTGATTTTATCACAAGCTGAACACTGGAGGTTCCGCCAGGCTTAGTCTCATGGCTTTTTCTCTGTATTTATATATTTGTTGTATTTTTGTGCCTTTTGGTTTTTGTTATCCTTTCATGTTTTTTATTTTCCTGTTTATGTCCTAGATTTACTATGTTCTGATTATGCATCATTGGTATCTATATCTGAGTTTGTACTTGTTTATATTTTATTCTTCCATTCCTTATTATTGCGATTGACAGCTGTCAGGGCTTTTCCTGGTTGGTGCTCCATGTGGGCATAGCCCTGTCAGCTGTCAGCCGGGTGCTCTCCTCTCATTACTTCACAGCTGATCCCAATCATTAATCATTGTTACCTTTTTTCCCACTCATGTGACCCCACACCTGTCATCACTTGTGTTATTTGTTCTGACTCTATTTAAGGACTGCATTTTTGTTTCATTTTTGCGGCAGTCTTAATGATTCTTTCTCCTCTCCACCAGAACCCTATCCCCGTCCTGGTGAGTTTATCTGCTACTTGATCTGTAAGTTTATCTTGTTACCTGTTTGGAATTTTGTGTTCATGCACTTTGGAACTTTATGTTTTATTAATAAATGCCACAAACTGCAGTTGGCGTCTGGGTCTGTCGTTTTCTACCTGAGGGGCAAATTATGACAGATTTGTTTGTTTAACCAGTTATTTTGCGCAGCTGAGAAAAAAAAAATAGTCCCTAAATTTAGCCAATAACTTGCTAAACATCTCAATCAGCATGAAGACATCTATTGTCATTTCACACACATGTAAACAAGTTAAATATTGTCAAGTGCAAACGTAATAAATGTTTATAAAACATACCTATTAAGCTGATACTTCGGAAAATCCCAGATCAAAATGTATGTATCGGTTGCCAGATGCTAGTAGTTAGCATGCTAGCGATTTAGCACATTTTGCTCACTTTTCTAAGCATTTTCAGATGAAACAAAGACTCCATCACCACAAAGGTACTGTGGTTTGTTAATCAAGACAATAAACAAACTCTAGCACTGCCTATTTTTTTAAACAGACGTTTACCAGGTACACGGAAGTAGACCTTTGCAAAAAGGTGGGACTTCCGGGTTACAGATGTTTAATTTTTTGTCACACAGCGCTTCACTGTGGAAATTAAGGTATCCAAAACAGTACTGCAATTGTCAGCATTGATTGAAAAATACTGTTAGTAATTAATATTGCTAGAACACCTTTGAAGCGGAGTGATAAATATCCAGTGAAATTGAAGTGCAGTTATTGCAGATTATAGTAACTCCTGGAATCCCTGTTGTCCAATCAAATTGCTAGGTCAGAACTAACTGTTGTATAATAGAATATGAACCCCGGTTGCCTGCCTATCTGTTAAATGACTAAACACTCGCTCTGCTACAAGGTGTGGTTCATATAGCTCTGGTGTCTGATTACTCATTACAGACAACCTTCAGACTCGTTAAACACACTGATAAAATGCCTTCAGAAATGTTTTTCAAGAGTTTAGAGTCAAAAATGTGGAAAAACTGAGGGCCGTTTTCTGATTACTGAGACAAATGGACCTGAATTTGAGACCCTGCATTTAACCCTTTGCAGAACCTCTCTCCAAACTATCACTGTGTTCTACAATGTTTTACAAGCACTTCTACAAGAATTTTGTGCTGTTACAATTTTATTAGGGGTTTAATAGTTAGGAGAGATACACTGGCAAACAAAATTGTTGAAAAGCCCATAGTGAAGCCCATGTGTATATAAATTTCCTGGGTGGTTAAACCTGAAGAAAACTGTGTGGTATTTGGATCAGAGGTGGGTAAATTAGCCAGAAATTGTATTCAGGTAAAAGTGGCATTACATCATGTCATGGAAATTAGTCACTGGCTACAATCTAGCAAGTTTACATTGGCTGATATCAATGTTCATTAACTTGCACTGTCCTTAAAAACAGCAATTTACAGCAACCATGATATTAACAACTAAACTACAAATCAGAGTAGTCATTAAAAAAGACTTTGATAGTAAGAAAGTATCTAATAAAACATCATTTCAGTCATGAGTAACTGACATTTGTGGCTATTTTCTAAAATACTGCAATTTCCTGTAAAATTCAGACTTTTTTTCATTTAAATTTGAAACTTGTTCTCTTTAATTCTTTTTTTCTTGTAAATTATGACTTATTTTCTTGGACATTTGAGACTTTATTTGAGATATTTTTTTTCTTAAAATTTGCAACTTTTTTCTCATAAAGTTGCAACTTCTTGTTTGTAAATTTTCACCTTTTTTTCTTGTAAATTTGTGACTTTGCTGTTATTAATTGTGGATTTTTTCCCATCTTAAAGGTCATATTGATGACATAATTTAAAAAATAATTTCACAAGTATAAAAATTTTAAACTATTATTACACAGTTACTATAAGTTTATACTAAAAGTCTATATTTTTAAAAAAAAAATTATAATTCATATCATAATATTTACATTTGAGCCCTTGGCTGAGGAGAACTACTTCAGCAGTGTAAGGATCTCAAAGCTAATAAAACATCTGGGTTGTTATCACCTCAATGGTCAAGCAACTTGGGGGTTGCCAGATACCTGTAACTTGTGGATATTTGTCTCAGCCTGGCAACCAGTAAAGCCCAGTAAGCAACAAATGTAATTCTCCAACAGCCATCATCTTTATTCAGAATTCAGTTCAATCCCCCTTCTTTGCCCCCTCTTCTGTTCCCGTCATAAGGAACCTCCAAGAATGAATTCATCATACCATAACCTTTAAATATTTGAAGCTACAGTAATCATTAGCAGCCTGGAGGACGACAGTAGGAGCAAAGGGTCATAGCCTGTCTGCTGCTGATGTTTACTTGGTATGGAGAAGTTTAGGTGGTGGTGCTCCGTGGGAATCCCCTGGTGATTTTCTGTATGGGTTTGCCATCTTGGGCATCCCGAATTGCATCCAGGATCTGCAGAGAAGACAACATTGATCAAGCTGTTGCTGTTGTCATTTAAACTTCTTCAGGGAGTGTTTTGGTGTGTGGTCCTTACGTCATCATCATGTGGGAGGCCTTCTGTCTCAAAAGCAGAGTAGACCAGCTGCCCGTTGATTTTAACCTCAAAGCTGCCTACAACACCCCACAAACCAAATAAGAAATTGCAAAGATGTTATTCTACTATTCCATCTGCTGCAGGTCTCCTTAGTCCCAAGAAATCACAAGATATCAGACTACATCCACCATATGGTTGTAGGCCCACCCATGAATTATTATCTGGATAAAAGGCCAATAAAAACAGAAATGGGGTTCAGAGATCCAACACTGACTGTGTGTCTGTGTGCAGAATTAAAACTTACCAATTCTTCCCACGAAACCAGACATGACCGCATCACTGAACTTGGCCTTGATGACCTGGACGAGCTCAAGATAGCGGACGTCATAGCCTCATTCAGTGCTGGGTGGAAAGAAATCATAAGATTAAAAATAATTATAGTCAGGCAAAAAAAGAGATGATTATATTCATGTATCAGGAAGAGAAAATTATAAAGCATGTAACATAATAAAACAGCTCACCAATATTCAACTCTGACTTCCACCCCCATGTCTGCTGTTCCTCCTGTAGTGTGTCACCAGTAATGAACTCTGTTTGCTTTTGTCAATCTTGGTTATGCAACAGTAAGTCAGTGAGCAGGGCAGAGTCTTTATAGATCACCAGAACTATCAAGTTGGCTGAAACTAAGCAGGAGGCACTGTTAATTATTTAAGGACACTTAAATTGTGATGTATCACTTTAGATATAAGTAAGAATAAAACAGACTGGAGGGAAATCAACAATAACCATAAAATCACATAATAATGGTTATTATGGAAGTAAAACTAGTTTATACTGTAATCTTGAAATTAAAAGATGTACTATTTATGACTGCGAAACGGGGTTTTGTCTCATTTATGCTTAATTAGACTTTATAAAAGTAATATTTCTCTGTAGCCCTATAGCAGCAATACAGGTGCTTCCCCCCCCAAATTTTATTTATTTATTTATTTATTTATTTTTTAACATACTAACACCCTTCCTCTGGCTTCTTTCCCAGTGCAAGTGGACCAGAAAACTTGCATTTGCTTTTTTCTTTGGGTAGATCACATTTGTATAGTGATGTGTGATAACCACTGACTTCCTTTCCGATCCCATGCCAAGTAAAATTCAGGCTGGTATCAACGATACTGATCCAATACCAACACTTTGTACAAAAACTTCATGTGGCTGGAAAATAAAAAATAGTGTATTTCAAATTATGGCTTCATAATGAATGCAAGACGTCAGACTACTTGTTTCATTATGAAGAATTATCA
Organism: Pholidichthys leucotaenia; assembly: GCA_020510985.1. Classification (NCBI taxonomy): domain Eukaryota; kingdom Metazoa; phylum Chordata; class Actinopteri; order Cichliformes; family Pholidichthyidae; genus Pholidichthys; species Pholidichthys leucotaenia. Next base: position 247,407,275 of record CM035838.1, on the reverse strand, counting down.
TAAAAGAAAGGACTGAAATGTTGTATGTTAATTGATGCTCTCTGAACATGTATATCTTGTAATTTAACATGTAAATACTTGCTTGAACATTTCAACAAAAAGATTCAACATTCACATTGTCCATCATTCACAGGTTTTTGTTTAGAAACCACAGCATATTTACAGTTTTCCCTCTAAGTCTGCTCCTTTTTTGCTCGCAACCTCTCCTGCCTTTGAAAAGACTCTCTCTGCAGGTACAGAAGAAGCAACAATTCCCAGGTATCTTACTGCAAGTCTGCTTCAGGCTGGGAAGGTTTGTTCATGCTCTTGCCACCAAATCAGTGGATCCTTATCTCAGGGACTCAATTTATCTTCTGACTACCAGCATGTACTTCAATGAGCAGTATGTTGCAAAGCTTATGCATTTATGCAGCCATATTTCATAAATGACAATGACAGGCAGAAGAAGTAGCTCCTACCAAGTGGGTATCATTTAGATCCTGATAGTATCATTACTTTCCACTGTGTTCCTGTTAAACTACACATTTACCCCAAATTACTAAAATATCGATACTTTAATATGAGTACGGATTAACTATCTGGTATCGGAGGTATTGTTGTTTCAGTATGGATCTGCACACCACTATTTGTAGGTAGGTCACTGCTTTGCTGATGTCATGAACATGCGGGAACAGAGTCCATGACAAAACCCTTGCAGAATCATCTGACCAGGGACTGAATTCTACGTGAATGGTTTTCAACTGCAGACAAAACCCAGGTTTTGCAGGGTCTTCTTGGCTTTACCAGTGTGAAAGGAGCTTATCTAACTGTTTCATAAAATAATGTTTCCAAAATTATTTTGATGGTCATCAGTCTTTGACTCAACTAATGCCACTTCCACCTTAGTTTGAGTGGGCTGCATCACCTGCAACAGCACTATGTAACTATGCTGTTTGGGTAAGAACAATGAAAAGATAACTGGCACATTTTATGGCCTGCATTCCAATAACCAATCACTGCAGGCATGATGTTATCCCATGGCTAACTGTAAAATCAAATTATCTAGCTTGGATTTTGTCAGAGGAAATGAACAAAAGAAATCCAGGAAGTCAGGAAGTGACTAAGCAAGAGCCAAAAGAGTGAATATTGGACTGGCTTACACTCACTGGTGAGAGCTAAAGGAGATAAAGGGATTCTAGACTGATGGTGACCTAGCCTTGTAGCTACTGGACTAGTAAATCATGCTTTTTTTGCTTGCCCTTTATGTTCTGCATGTTTCCAAATGAGGAAAAGGCTTCTGAATCCACCAGCTAAGCATGTAAACAAATGCACATGGTGTTGGATATGAATATTGTGTATATAGTTAGGGTGTACCAATATGGCGGTGCCCTGGGTGTAGTGGGAGGGGACGCCCTGTCTTTCCAGTGGTGGCGTCATGGGAGTATAAGAGGGCCCAGCGGAAGGGACTCTGTCTCTTCGCTGTGGACTCTCAGGCTTGTCGGAGTGACTCCTGTGTGTTCCTGTTTCAGTGTTAATAAAACTACAAAACCATCACCTCAACTTCTCCTCATTTCCGGACGTACCACATCGCTCACATCACTATATTTACCACAGTGATAAAAGATACTTATAATGCTACACAAGTGTAGGGAAACTCTTCTATAGTGTTGCTTTAACTGACGACCATTAACATCAGTAACTGCACTTCTTCCATCACTCCTCTGCTTCAAGGTGTTCCCCAGGGTTCTCTGCTTGTTCCTCACCTCATTCTCAACATAAAAACTGCCTCACTGAAATAAAAACGTGGAGGTACGCCATTTTTCTTCAGCCATACTTAAAAAAAATCTGCTAAACGTTGGCCCTGCACTTTCACCAAAACCTCTCAAAACCACTCTGCCTTACCATGGGCAACCTTAGCTTTATTTTGGACAGCAACCTTTATTTTGAACACACGTCAACCAGGTCGCAAGAGCTACCTTGTTTCACCTCAAAAATATCATTTGCCTCCACCTATCACTCTCTGATTAGTTTTGTGTTATTTTTCTATTCAATATTCAGTCACCTGTGATTGTAAAGGTGTTTCCTCTTCTCTACAGTCTCCCATCACCCGTCTGAATGTCTGGTAAATGATGAACAATTTTCTTGCTGTTGAAAGGTGTGGTTTATATGTCTTTGCTGCAGGCGTGTCTGATTATTTATTACTGCTGACCTTCAGACTCATAAAACACAAGCATTAGGTGTAACCACTTCAGTGGCATTTTTCAAGATGAACAATGAAACACAAGAAGAATTGAGGACTGTTTTCATAATACTGACATACAGACTGTTCTGAATTTTGAGATGGCAACCAGTGACCTGTCAAGATGTAAGTCTGTACAACAATATTGTAATTTCTGGTAGTAAATGTTTTTTTTTTATGAACCCAAGCAACCCATTGTTGTGCAGTTACCCACAAGTTGTTGTCAGTGTTGTGTTTTTAAATGCCTTCTTGGTCATACTGCTGTTGATTAAAATGTTGTGACAATAATTCAACACTTTTTGCAATTCAGTGTTATAATTTGGTCAGTTCATGGTTCTATTAAAATTTGTATACCATGTAAATGTACTTATCATATATTCTGTTCATAACACTTATTACCGAAAATAAAGGACAACCAAACATGAGATACTGTCACGATCTGAGCGCGGGGGATTCCACCGGGCTCAGTCCTTTTGCCTTTTTTCATACTTGTATAGTGTTGTAGTTTTGAGTTGCAATTCCTGCTATTTTATCCTTGGTTGATTTGTCACATATTCTGTCTTGTTTCTTAGTATGATTTATTTTCCTGTTTACGTTCATTATAGTTTTGTTATTTACATTGTTGAGGTTATTTGCTATCTCATTATAATTTTATTCTGTTGTATTCTCCGTCTGGGTTGACAGCTGTCAGTGGCGCTTCCGGGTTTTTGCTCCGTGTGAGCGGTGTGCTTGTCAGCTGTCAGCCCATTCTCTCCCCTCTCATTGCTCCCAGTTGGTCCAAATTGTAATCCTTGTTATCCCCAGCCCGCTCATGTGATTCACACCTGTCATCATTTGTTTCTAGCCTTATTTAAGGGCCGTTATGTTCATTTCTCCTTGCCGCAGTCTTGAGTTTCTCTTTTCTCGTCTCCACCAGAATGCAGCCCTTGTTCTGGTGTGCTTTACCCGTAAGTTTGCTTGCTTGCTTGAATTTTGGATTAGAGCACCGTTTTGGATTTTGTGTTTTGGTTGTTTTCAATAAATCTCACAAACTACAGTCCAGTGCGTGGGTCTCTCCTCTCTGCCCCAAGGGGCATTTATGACAGAAGACTCCGGCCAGTTAGAGACCCAGCTGCTGCAGTTTGAAGTTCTTTTTGTTTTTTCACCTGGGGTTTGCCATGTCTGTCACTCCGGATTTTTCAAACCTTGGACTAAGCGAAGCAGAGCGGTAGTCTGTATGTGTTTTGGAGGACATTGTCACGCAGGCTCATGCCTCCCATAACCCCGAGGCAGCCTGAGAGTGTCTGGAGGGCGTGGCACAGGTACTCAAGGCACGCCCCAGCCTTTGGGAACACCCAGAGCTCGCTGACTTACTCCTGTCCATAATCACCCTACCATCTACGAGTCAGGGGCTGGGGGAATCTATTCTGATGTCCGTGCATGCGCCGATGAAGAGCAAGCGCCCACATACGCAGAAGCCTCCAGCCTTTCGATGCTCTCCGGTGGCAGCTCCGGCTCCTCCTCCGGCCTGAACACTGGCCCGCTCCATTGGCCAAGGAGCAGGCAGGTCATATTAGCAGAGACAGAGCTCCTTCTAGAATATAAGCCATGGCTCCTCCTGGATCTCGCCCAGGAACTGAAGGAGGTTCCACCGGGCCCTCTTCCACCTCTCCAGGAGCTGATGTCTCCACCTCCCACTCCCCGCCGTCGCCCAGGGAAATCTTGCCAGATGAACACCCCCACCTCTCAGGCAGCAGTTTCTCCCTTGCCGAGGCAGAAGACTTCCGTAGCAGTGCCTTCTTTGTGCTTTTCCTCTCCGGCTGTCCTGCCAGCTTCCTCTTTTTCCACAGCTGCTGTTTCCTACTTCTCCTCGACGTTCCCTCCCGCTGCTGAGGGGTCGGCCGTTTCCTCCCCGGCTCCGCCCGTCACCGTGTCTGCAGGGGCGGCTCCTCCATGTTCCACTGAGGGGCCCACATCCACTGAAGTCACAGAGAGGGCTGATTCCCACCCATCTGCAGCAGAAGACATTGCACCCAGGGAACTCAGGCAAGTGTTTTTCAACTCTCATTCAATTAAACATGAATTATCTTTTTTTTTTAAAAACAAGATTTTTTTTTTTATTACTTATTTTGTACCCGTAGGTAGATTTGTTTTGCAGTCTGGTGACAAGCCACCAGCTGCCGGTCGCTGCGTGTGCAAGCGCCCCGTATCCCTAACCTGCATGTTTTTGGTATGTGGGAGGAAACCGGAGAAATCCCGGAGTAAACCCACGCAACACGGGGAAAACATGCAAACTCCACACAGATCACTGTTGGTCGGGGGCAGGGATCGAACCCGCGATCTCACGATCCCCACGATCCCCCGGCCAAGGGTAAACTGTGCTGCCACAGTGCTAACCACTGCGCCACCGTGCAGCCCTATCTTGCCTGATTCCTGACGGTGAGGCTCAGAATAGGCAGTTCTTTGAGTCCTCACCATCTGCTGCGGCCATAGACTGTTCACCTGCTCTCTCCGTGTCTCCTCCTGTTCCCCTTGAGTGTTCGCCGGCCCCAGGACTGAGCCGCTGGGCTATGGAGGAGCCTGCGGCCCTGGAAGATCTGGTTCCAGCCCCGCAGCCATGGTTTGGATAGAGGGAGAGCGCTGTAACCGAGCTGAAGCCTGTGCCAATGATGAAGCGTCCCCTGGTCTCGGCAGAACAGGATCCAGCCCCAGCAGGAAGCTGACCTCCTGTGTCTATGCCCGGCAAGCCATCTGCATGGGTCACATCGCTGGGGGGTCCTGGGACTGCATCGACCACCATGCCTGCTGCTGGGGCCGTCACAGCAGAGACAAGCTGGACCTCCATAGGACTGGGCCAAAGAAACCATCGTCTGGATTGACGGAGTCCTGGACGGCGGTGGAGCTTGAGATCAGGCAAGTGCTCTCCTTTGTCTTTGTTGTTTCTATTTTGGAGAGATTTTGCCTGGCTCTTGATGGGGAGAGCCAGGTGCAGTCATCGGCTGTGCCTGAGCTCACCTTGCCGGGCTCCACTGCCGCCGTTGACCCTGACCCTGTTTCTCTTCCTGTCCTGTCTGAGCTTTTCCCCAGGGTCACTGAGGATCATCCAGCTTTGCCAGAGGTCTTCATGGGTTCGGGCTCACCGCCTGAGGTTTTCATGGGTCCATCTTCTCCTGCCGAGGTCGTTGCGGGTGCTCTATCCCAGCCCGGGGCCTCCATGGGTGCTGCTTCTGAAACGGCGTCCCTCCAGCCAGAACTGGAAGTGGCGAATGGCCAAGTGGAGAGCTAACAACTCCCTGTCGAATGCGCTGTATTTTCGTTCACTATCGCGCAAAGTCCTGCTGAAAAAGGCGAGCGGCTGCCAAGCCCCGGCTACATGCTGCTCCACGACCGCCCCTATGGCCTCATCTGATGCGTCAGTAGTGAGCGCTATGCGGGCCGTTGGGTCTGGATGTGCTAACAATGCAGCGTTTGCCAGGGCTGTTTTGACCTCAGAGAATGCTCGCTCTCACTCCAGAGACCATTCGATCTTATTTTTGGGTTTTTGTTTTTTTAGTGCGGCATACAATGATTGCATGAGCTGCGCTGCGCGGGGGAGGAAACGGTTATAAAAATTCACCATTCCCAAAAACTCCTGTAACGCCTTGACTGTTTGCGGCTGGGGAAAATTTGTTACCGCGTGCACTTTGTCAGGCAGCAGAACCGCTCCTTCTGGGGAGACGCGATGCCCCAAAAAATCAATCTGTGTCACCCCGAACTGACACTTCGCTGGGTTGATTATTAACCCGTGCTCTCCCAACCTCCGGAAAACTGCCGTGAGGTGGTTTTCGTGTTCGTCTTCGGACGCGCTGGCTACTAAGATGTCGTCCAGGTAGACGAATACGAAGGGGAGATCGCGCAACACCGCGTCCATCATGCGTTGGAACGTCTGCGCAGCGCCTTTAAGCCCAAACGGCATGCACAAAAACTCGAATAGGCCAAACGGAGTTATTACCGCTGTTTTGGGTATGTCCTCAGCGCGCACTGGGACTTGATGGTAACTGCGGACCAAGTCTATCTTAGAAAAAATGCGTGCCCCCGCCAAATGAAAGGAAAAATCTTGGATATGCGGGATTGGGTAGCGGTCGTGCGCTGTGGCGTTGTTCAACCTGTGGAAATCTCCGCAAGGTCGCCACGAGCCATCAGCTTTCGGGACCATGTGAAGCGGGGAAGCCCATGGGCTGTTCGAATGCCTCATGATGCCCAACTTTTCCAGGTTGGCGAACTTCTCGCGCGCTATAGTCAGTTTAGCTGAATCCAAGCGCCGAGCTTTTGCAAAAACGGGCGGTCCGGTGGTAGTAATAAAATGTTCCACTCTGTGTTTAGCGACGGCTGCTGAAAATGTGGGAACCGTGAGTGCTGGGAACTGAGTGAGCAGTGTGTGGAACTTACCGCTTGCCGTTGCGATGTTGGCTTGTGCTGTGGGCGGGGTCACTCGGGCTGCACAGGGAGTAGAATAAAAAAGTGCATTAACCAGGCGCCTGTTAGCAAGATCAACCAACAAACCATGTGAGCACAGAGAATCAGCCCCCAACATACTGAAACTCACTGCAGCTATAACAAAAGTCCACTCAAATGTACGGCCGTGTAGGGACAAAAGCAGGTTCCTCTCACCAAAGGTCTTAATCTCCGAGCCGTTCGCTGCTGACGCCCCGTGACCTCCGGGACCCGCCAGCCGGTCAGCGGAGGTAGGCGTGATGAAACTCACTTGGGAGCCTGTGTCCACGAGGAATTGCCTCCCCGAACGCGCATCCGTCAAGTAGAGCAGCTTGTTCTCTTCACCGAGGGCTGCAGCTACTACCAACCCCTGGTCTTGGTGTTTCCCGAGCGCTTGAACTGGCACGGTGGTATACATTTGCGTGCCTTCTCTGCAAAGCGGCGATGGTAGAAACAGAGAATGTCTCCTCTGCGATCCTTGGCTCCCGTCGCCGCCGTCGTCGGTGGGTCTGCTACCGCCGTCTCTGGCCCCTTGCCATCTCCGGCCGTCGCGCCGAACTCCGTCGCTGCCGCGGTGGCCGTGCGCTGTTTGCTGGTGTTGAGAATCCGGTGCGCCTCCTGGGCCAGCGCGTGGAAGTCCCGCTGAGCCAACAACGGCGAACTGGCCAGGGCCGCTCTCATGGCCGACAGTAGGGTTCTCAGGAAAATGTGGGTGAAGATGAAGTCGTCGCCGTCTGAGCCCCTCAAGCTCAGCATGTTCTCCATCAGGTCAACGGGCGTGCCATCTCCCAAGTCGTTCAGAGCCAGGAGCCTCTCCGCTCTCTCCTGGACTGAGAGAGTGAATCGCTGTATGAGCGCAGCCTTCAACCCGCCGTATTTGTCGTCGGCCGGTGGCTGCTCCACAAGGCTCTGCACATGCTGAGCCGTGTGGTTGTCGAGCTTGGCAATCACATGGTAGAACTTCGTGCCATCTACCGTTATCCCTCGGAGGGCGAAATGTGCTTCGACCAAGTGGAACCAGGAGCGCAGGTTGTCTCGCCAAAAGTCCGGTAGCTGGACGGTAGTGGCATATGCTTGGCTGGGAGCTCCTGACCCGGCTGGCTCGGGGGAATTACTTTCACTCATGATACGTCTTAGGGTCACCAGTGTGGAAAATGTGAAAATGATGAGGCAGAGTTCATCTCACGAGTCAGGTTTATTCACATCTTCCAACATCATCAAAAACAGAAAGAGGAAGAAACCCAGACATTCGTCCTTTAAATACCTCAGGAACTTCAAAGCACACAGTCACATTGTCAAAGCACACAGTCACATTGTATTTAATCCCAAGTAACAATGCATCTTCTTTCAGATCTTAACACCTCCTCCCAAAGCCTCTGGTGGCCAGGAAACTCCCCCCAGGCCGTCTCTTTGCATACCAAAGACAAAACTTTCACATCCTCCTGTTATCTCCAAAGAGACCCAGTTCTTTGTTCAATCTAAGATGTGAAGCCTAAAGTGGTATACATATGAAGCATGAAGTGATATACATATGTGCAAATGTGTGCCACAATATATATATATATATATATATATATATATATATATATATACACATATCGTATATATATCGTGTATATCTCGTTTGAATTTGAAGGCTGAACCCTAGAATGGGTTCATCCCGAGATAGGGGCCCGTGCCCTGGAAAGCGTTGCGATTCTGGTGGCGTCTGGTGAGCTCTTGCTGGTCCTTGAAAATCCAGGGGAGAAGGTGTACATATTACGGGCATTTGATTAGTTTTGAGTTGATTGTGGGTTTGTTTGCTTTAGATGATGGGTTTGGTGAGGTGGTGAGTAATTTGGGATTTCGTGTCTTTGCAGTGTTGTTTTTCTACCACTATGGTATGCTGTTGTGCAAACATGTCTTTTGCCAGTACAGATTACTGGTTGCCTTGGAAACAACAGCTGTTGGAGATGCCGGTCTTTTTTTTTACCGTCTGAAAAATCATTTTCTTGGTCCATGGAGTAAATTTTTATTTTAGTCTGTCTACTCTCTGCCTGCAACACACACACACACACACACACACACACACACACACACACACACACACACACACAAAATCTCCCCAAAATGGGACAGCCCAAAAGAAAAAAGCATCTCCTCATTGAGAAATTTACTGTTCTTAATTTTCTGCTCCATGGTAATCATTCTCCAGGATTTATTAGTTCGGCTTCCATTGTGGGGGATCAAACAGCGCTGATGTGTTGTCAAAAAATAAATGACATTTAACAGGATTTTATGTTATTTTAATGGAGAGAATCACAATAAGGTAACGATCCCTCATGGATCGTCACCTTATTGTGGTGCAGGGTTTGCGTGCCCTAGTGATCCCAGGAGCTATGTTGTCCAGGGCAATTTGCCTCTGGTAGGGTCACCCAAGATAAACTTGTCCTGGGTGAAGGGCCAGAATAAGAACGATCCAACAGACTCTCATGATGAATGCTAGAACAAGGATTCAGTGTACTCTGCCCGGTATGGGCTTACCGGGGCCCCACCCTGGAGCCAGGCCTGGGAGAGGGGCTTGATGGCTTGATGGCACTCTTCTTTTCATTCAAAAGGTTTATTGTCAATACTACCGTACGTGCAAGACACACAGGAGAATTGAAATTTGACTTGACATTGGGTGCGCTCTATAAGCGCATCCCAGCGCCTCGGCAGCCTTGAGGAGCCAGTCATACAGTGGGAGTAAAGAGGGAAGGGGTAGGGGATGACACAGTAGGTGAGAGAAAAAAACATAGTTATCAGAATAGCGCTCAGTGAGCGAGATTATGATTACAAGAAAAAAAACCCTCAATGCACATTTAGCAGACAAACAATACACACGTTGACAAAGAGCGATGAGAGACCAGTGTGTGTGTAATCAGCATATATAATCAGTGTGAGTGCAGTGTTGAATGTATCATTTGTTGATGTACAACAGAGGGGGGCGCCTCCTGGCAACGGATAGTTGTTATGATCATGTTTTCAAAACACAGATAAGCATGTCCAGAGTCTCTCTCTCTTCGTGCATGCCAGATGGCAAAGTTCTGCATTAGACACATGATAGCGCTGTCCTTGAAGAGTCCAGTCTGCTGAACAACAGCAATTGATGTTAATTGTTTGGGTTAGCCAACCCTCTACTGTCTTATCTCTCTCTCCTGGAGGAATGAGTGCAAGGGCGTCGAATCAAGGCCAAATGAGCACAGTTCACTAAGAGCAGAATTTCCTCTCTCATGCGATTCTGAGCATCACACAATTACATAGGCTTTAAAATCATTCCTTGGAGAGCACCAAGTGACTCCAGATGTTTCCCCTTCCACAGTCTTTGCCGCTATCAGTGCTATCCCCAGCTGGTCGAATTATTAAAGAAGCAGCTACGCCGGGCCACATTTTGATTAGCTCTTCTAGTTAATTTCCGATACACCAGGAAAATTCCAGAGCCAATCAGCAGAAAATCCTGTGATCATGAAGCCAAAACAGGTAGATGTCTTCCACATCTTCAGTCGAATCACACAGACATGAGTTCCAATCCATGTCTCTCCTTTGGGGCTCCCCCTGGCCCAAATTTTTGTAAAATGGTGTCAATAGTATTAAAGCCCACTCATCAATTCCATAATTTCCATTTGGATTGAGATTCAGCCAGATGAAGAGCAAACACAGACAGACACAGCAAGCTGGGATAGTGAAGAGGGGAGAGGAGTGGGGAGGAGGGAGAGAAAATGCGACTGCTCTCTCTGAAGGCCGGAAGAGAGGCTATCAGAGAGAGCAGACACATTTCTTCTCCTCTCCCCTCTCCTCCTCCCTTCACTGATCCCAGCTTGCTGTGTCCTGTCTGTGTCTCGTTCTTCTTCTCGCTGCATCTCGATCCAAACGGAAAATTATGCAATTGACACCACTTTTTCAAACAGAAAATCGGGCCCGGGGGAGCCCAAGTGTTCTGCAGGCACTTCGGCTGCGGGTTATGTGAGAGACTCATGGGACAATTGGAAACTCATGTGTCTGTGTGATCTTTCGATTGAAGATGTGGAAGACATCTACTTGTTTGGCTTCATGATCACAGGATTTCTGCTGTTTGGCTTTGGAGTTTTCCTGGTGTATCGGAAATTAAAGAAGTTGGAAAGAGCTGGTCAAAATGCGGACCCGGCGAAGCTCCTTCAACAATTCGACCAGTTGGGGAGGGCACTGATAGCGGCTAATGGCGAACTGAATCGGAAGGTGGGAAACATCTCCAAGTCGCTGGGTGCTCTCCAGGGAATGATTTTAAAGCCTGGGAATGTAAATGCAAATTGCTGCACAGAATCGCATGAGAGGTGAAAATTCTATGCTCTAAGTGAACTGTGCTTATCAGGCCTTGATTCGGCGTCCTTGGGAGAACTCATTCCTCCAGGAGAAAAGATAAGGCAGAAGGGAGTTTTGGCTTTTCTCTAACCCAAACATTCTGATGTGCAGCAATCTGAACTCTCTATGGACAGCGTCATCATGTGACTAGCATGGAATTTTACCATCTGACATGCACTGAAGAGATGAACTCTGTGGACATATTATCTATGTTTAGAATACCATGGACATAACATCTAGTCGTTGCTTAGGAGAGGAATTTTGTTGTTCACCAGTAACTGACACTTCACACTGCATTCACATTGCATCCATGAATATCACATGACTGACACACACACACTGGTCTCTCTCAACTTGCTCTGTTAATGTGTGGAATTGTAACTTGTCTGCTTAGTGTGCAATTAGAGGTTTTTTTTCTATGTGATCATAATCTTGCTCACTTGAGCTCTATTTTGATAACTATGTTTTTTTCTCTCTGCAAAATGTGTCACCCCTCCCCCTCCCCCTCTTTACCCCCACTGTATGAGGCGCCTGTCGGCTGCCGCGTCATTAGGGAGCGCTTAACATGAGCGCACCTTAATGTCAAGTAAAATTCCTCGTATGTGTAAAACATGCTTGGCAATAAAGTTCATTCTGATTCTGATTCTGTTTCTGATGGCTAGCGCCTGGTGGACGGGTTTCTGCCCATGGGACCCGGACGGGCTCAGCCCAAAGGAGTTACATGGGTCCGACCTCCAGTGGGCTCACCACCTGCAGGAGGGACCATGGGGGTCCGGTGCTATGTGGATCAGGTGGCAGTCAAAGGCAGAGACCTTGGCGGTCTGATCCCAGGCTTCCAAAACTGGCTTTTGGGATGTGGAATATCACCTCTCTGGTGGGGAAGAAGCCTGAGCTGGTGCATGAGGTTGAGAGATACCGGCTAGATATATTCAGCCTCATCTCAACACACAGCTCTGGTTCTGGAACCGGTCTCCTGCAGAGGGGCTGCAGCTTGGCCTACTTTAGAGTTGTCCCGGGGGAGAAGGGATGAGCAGGGGTGGGTATTCTTGTATCCCTCCACCTTGCTGCCTCTATATTGGAGTTTTCTCCGGTGGATGAAAGAGTTGTTTCCCTGTGCCTTCAGGTTGGGAAATGGGTCCTGACCATCATTTGTGCCTATGCACCAAATGATGGTCCAGAATACCCACCCTTTTTTGGAGTCTCTGTCTGGGGTGCTGGAGGGTGCTCCTCTTGGAAACTCCATTGTTCTACTGGGGGACTTCAATGCGCATGTGGGCAACGACAGTGAAACCTGGAGGGGGGTGAATGGGAGGAACGGCCTGCCCGATCTGAACCCGAGTGGTGTTCAGTTATTGGACTTCTGTGTTAATCACAGTTTGTCCATAATGAACACCATGTTCAAGCATAAGGGTGTCCATATGTGCACCTGGCACCAGGGCACCCTAGGTCGCAGGTCGATGATCGATTTTGTTATCATGTCACCAGACCTGCAACCATTTGTCTTGGACACTCAGGTAAAGAGAGGTGCAGAGCTGTCAACTGATCACCACCTGGTGGTGAGTTGGATTCGATGGCAAGGGAGGATGCCATTCAACCCACATTTCACTGAAAAGTTGACTGTGCCCGCCATTTCGATCTCGGCGTGGCCGTAATCTGAATGCATTGTGAGGATGTGCTGGGAACATCTGGCTGAGGCCTCTGTTTGGGAGGTTTTCAGCTCCCACCTCCGGAAGAACTTTGGCCACATTCCGAGGGAGTCTGGAGACATGGAGTCTTGAATGGGCCATGTTCTCCACCTCCATTGTTGAAGCAGCTGCCCACACTGTGGCCGCAAAGTCGTTGGTGCATCTCTTGGTGGCAACCCCCGAACCAAGGGTGGACACCAGTGGTGAGGGGGGCCACCAAGCTGAAGAAGGAGTCCTATTGAGCTTGGTTGGCTTGTGGGACTCCCGAAGCAACTGAAGTGTACCAGCAGGCCAAGTGGAATGCAGCTCAGGTGGTTGCTGAAGCAAAAACTGGGGTGTGGGAGGAGTTCAGTGAGGCCATGGAACAAGACTTTCGGCCGGCCTCGAAGCAATTCTAGCAAACTGTCCGGCAGCTCAGGAGAGGGAAGCAGCTCCCTGTCCACACTGTGTATGGTGTGGATGGGACGCTTCTGACTTTGACTGGGGATATTGTCGGGTGGTGGAAAGAATACTTCAAGGATCTCCTCAATCCCACTGATGCGCCTTCCACAGAGGAAGCAGAGCTTATGGACGAGGGGGACGACTCGCCCATCACAGGGGCTGAGGTCGCCAAGGTGATTCAAAAGCTCCTTGGTGGCTGGGCCCCGGGAGTGGACGAGATCCGCCCTGAGTACCTCAAGGCCCTGGATGTTGTAGAGCTGTCATGGGTGACACGCCTCTGCAACATTGTGTGGTGGCTGGGGACAGTGCCTTTGGCATGGCAAACTGGGGTGGTGCTTCCTCTCTTCAAGAAAGGGGGCTGGAGGGTGTGCTCCAACTTCAGAGGGATCACACTCCTCAGCCTTCCTGGTAAGTTCTATGTCAAGGTACTGGAGAGGAGAGTCCGGCCGTTGGTCGAACCTCGGATTCAGGAGGAGCAGTGGGGTTTTCGTCCTTGCTGTGGCACATTGGACCAACTCTTTACCCACTCGAGAATCCTTGAGGGTTTGTGGGAGTTTGCCCAACCAATTTACATGTGTTTTGTGGACTTGGAGAAGACATTTGACCGTGTCCCTTGTGGTTTTTTTGTGGGGGATGCTTCGGGAGTATGGGGGTATTGGGCTTGTTGTTACGAGCTATTCAGTCTCTATATGACCGTTGTGAGAGTTTGGTACGTATTGCCAACACTCGGTCAGACTCATTCCCAGTGAAAGTTGGACTACGCCAAGGCTGCCCTTTGTCACCGATCCTGTTCATAATTTTTATGGACAGGATTTCTGGGCGCAGCCAAAGAACAGAAGGTATCATGCTTGGTGACCACAGGATCTCGATCTCTGTTGTTTGCAGATGATGTTGTCCTGCTGGCTTCATCCAGCAATGACCTACAGGTCTTACTGTGATGCTGAGTGTGAAGCAGCTGGGATGAGAATCAGCACCTCCAAGTCCGAGTCCATGATCCTCAGCACTAGCTTAGGCTGGGGACAAGCTCAGCTCTCCGGGTTGGGGACAAGCTCCTGCCCCAAGTGGAGGAGTTCAAGTATCTCGGGGTCTTATTCACGTGTGAGGAGAGAATGAAGTGAGAGATTGACAGATGGATTGGAGCAGCATCTGCAGTGATGTGGACATTGTACCAGTTCATTGTAATGAAGAGGGAGCTAAGCTCTAAGGCAAAGCTGTCAATTTACCAGTCAATCTACGTTCCTACTTTCACCTATGGTTATGAGATTTGGGTAATGACCAAAAGAATGAAATCGTGGATACAAGCGGCTGAAATGAGCTTTCTACGTAGAATTGCTGGACTGACCCTTACAGATAGGGTGAGGAGCTCACTCATCCGGGAGAGGCTCAGAGTAGAACTGCTGCTCCTCCACATTGAAAGGAGCCAGTTGAGGTGGTTTGGGAATCTGATCAGGATGCCTCCTGGATGCCTCCCACTTGAGGTGTTTCAGGCATGTCCCACTGGGAGGAGACCCTGGGGCAGACCCAGGACTCGCTGGAGAGACTATGTCTCCCAGCTGGTCTGGGAATGCCTTGGTATCCTCTCTGAAGAGCTGGAGTAGGTGGCTGGGGAGAGGGAAGTCTGGGCTTCTTTGCTTGAACTGCTGCCTTCGTGACCCGGATCTCTGGAACAGCCGTAGAAGATGGATGGATGGATGGATGGATGGAGTTCTAACAGTCAAAAGATAATCATTCGTGATTTTATTTATATGATGATTCACAAAATGTTTTTTTTTATTCCATCCATATTCACATTTTAATTGCAGACGTAATGTTAGAGTCTATGCATTATTTTATTATTTGTTTGGATGTATGAATGAACGAACGAACGAACGAATGAACAAACAAACAGGGGAAAGTGGTATGCAGAAGTAACTACATTGGATTATAAAACAAAAATAAATACTGAAACGTATGCCCAAAGGAGATGTGTTCACTCCAAAAGCAGGTCCAGAATTGTAGAAAGCCTCTATAAACGCATATGAGCGTTGATTAACGCTGATGTCAGCTGACCTGCGCTTACTGTTTCTCTGATTTTTCAAAATGTCTGTAAAAGTTGGTCCAAACACTATAGTGTGAACCCATCTTTAACTTAGGCTGACTTAAGTAAACCCTGCATAACTTAGCCCAGCACTCAGGAACTTTTACAAACTGAGCACAACTTTTACAAACCGAGCACAACTTTCACCAACGTGTATTTCTAAACATCAGCAAATTTTCAGCAGGCTGAAAATTTTCAAAGAACACAACTTTCGCCAGCGTTTGCTAACAAACATCAACTACCATTAACTTTTGCCAGCAGAGCCAGACGTTTGCCAAAACTTCACTAAAAGTTGATCCAAACGTTGGAGTGTGAATGCACCTTTAGCAACAGTTTGACCTGTCACCCCCAGCTAGGTGCATGTGTTTTGCACTGAAACAGTCTAACAGCTATACTACATTGCAACAAGCTGGTAAGAAACCACACATCACTCCGAGCTTATGCTTTCAAATGTTGATCATGGCATCCTTTCAGCCCAATTCTGATTGGCTGGTTAGAGAAGTGTGCTGCTGTAGAGCAATGTGGTATTCAAAAAAATTAAACAGATTTTAACTTTCAGCACTCTGGATGCAGCAACAAAAATCACAGACTGTCCAGAATGTTTTTGTGCATCGACTGCATTACTAAATGCTTAAATGCATAGAAAATGAACAGAAAATAGATGCTTCCAGTAGGGGAAGAGCGCTTTCTATGGGCACACAGCCTTATGTGTGTCCACAGAAGGCTTTTGGCCATGTCAGACTTTAGGTATTTGTCTGCAGCAACAATTGAACAAAACAGGACAAAGGTTGACCTTGGAGCAAAAAAAAGCTGACAATGCTTTTGGGGTAAAAGGCCAAAGTCACAGGGTAAAAAGTCTCTTTGGACCATAGCAACTTCACTACTAGAACAGGGGTGTATGAAGTGTCAGGGAGGGATAGTACCTTGACGGGGTAACAGTCGCACGTCTGGGTGGTCGGTCCACTTCAGTTCCCACTTGGCACTCAACTCTCACCTGTGGCTCCAAGTAGCTGTTTGCATGCAACAGCGGCCACATCCCGGTATACCGCTTTGACTGGCGGGCGAAAATAGGTGAGGGTAGCCGACAGGTTTGAAACCCTTGGTGAGGTAGGGCTTGTTTACCTACGCATGCGTAGACTGGACCCGGTGGACTGCGTGGAGAAAACCACCAGATTGGCTCAACGGGCAGGAAGGCAGACCCAGCAAAGCATTGTGGAGTGCAACTAGGGCACAGTGAGACACGTAGGACACTGCTGGCCGTCCGCTGCATCCTAACCTATCTCCAGCCATCTTTACGTCTTACCACTGGATCCAGATGGCTGGGACGAGAGAATGAGGCTGACGACCCTGTGCAACTCTCCCTCACTTATATCAAATTCACGCACAAGTCAAGACCCCCCCCCCCCCAATTTCCTTCTCTTCCCCCCCACCCACCTCTCCCTCCAAGTCCTGTGGCGATGGGCAAGTGACGAAGCAGTAGGTGCGGATATACTGGAAGCTGTAGCCACAATCCCATACACAGGCGGCCCAGGGCATAGGGTCGCTCTCTACTGGACCAAAGCAGCAGTGGAGTTTGGCAGCCCCCTGGGTTGTCTGAGCAGCCCTCTTTAGGATTCACTCTGCTCACCTCCATGGCCTGCGGAAGGAGCTAGAAAAAGGTGCCTTAAACATAGCCTGCTTCGCTACACCCTGGCCAGCAAGCTGCGGCTGGCGGGGTTCCCACCCTAGCAGTCAAAATTCTCAGAAGAAATCAACTAAGGTGACATCACTCAACATTAGCACTTGGAATGTGCGAACACTCATGGACAGCTCCAAAGCGGACAGACCTGAGAGATGGACAGCACTTGTCACAAGAGAGCTCAGAGGTACAACATCCACATCACAGCTCTGAGCAAGACCAGGTTTGCAGACGAAGGTCAGCTGACAGAAGTCAAAGCCGGCTACACCTTTTTCTGGAGTGGCCGAGGCAGTGAGGAATGCCGTGAAGCAGGAGTGGGTTTCGCGATCCGATCCAATCTGATCAACAAGCTTACCAGCCTCCCCAAAGGAACCAGTGACCGCCTCATGACCCTGTGGCTCCCCCTCCGAGGAAAACGCCATGCCACATTCATCAGTGCATATGTCCCCACCATGCTGAACCCAGATGAGATCAAAGACAAGTTTTACGAGGACTTAGAGACTCTCATTGAAGGCATACCAAAGGAGGACAAACTCATTGTTCTTGGAGACTTTAATGCCAGAGTTGGTACAGACTACCAGACATGGGAGGTAGTCCTTGGGAGAAATGGAGTTGGAAAATGCAACAGCAATGGTCTTCTCCTGTTGAAGATATGCGTCTCTCATGACCTTCTAATCACTAATACCGTCTACCACTTGCCAAATCGCAACAAGACCTCCTGGATGCATCCACACAGCAAGCATTGGCATCTGATTGATTACATCAATGTGAGAAGGAGAGACAGGCAGGACGTTAGAGGGAGGAAGGCGATGTGTGGCGCAGACTGCTGGATGGATCACAGACTCATTCTCTCAAAGCTCAGCATGCACATCCAGCCCAAATGGCATCCAAAGGGGAAAAAGGCTAATAAGCGACTCAATGTCAGCAAGCTGGAACAGCTGACAGACAGAGCCTCAGTGAGGACCTGGACAGCAAGCTTAGTCAGCTCGACCTCAGGGCGTATGGAGCAGAAGAAGACTGGGCAGCTTTCAGAGACATGGTGTACGACACCTCACTCACTCATCTGGGCCAGAACACGCACAAACACCAAGACTAGTTCGATGAAAATGATGACGACATCCAAAAGCTGATTGACGAGAAGCGCAAAGCCCACAGAGTGTACCAGCAAGACAGCAGATCTGCCTCTAAGAAGGCAACCTTCAACTCCATCATAGGAAAGGTGCAGGCAAAGCTCAGAGAGATGCAGGACTTCTGGCTCAGCAAAAAGGCAGATGAAATACAGCAGTACGCTGACAGTAACAACTCCAACCACTTCTATGATGCCCTTAAGACCATCTATGGGCCTCAGTCTTCTGTAACATCTTCTGGAACATCACCACTGCTCAGTGCTGATGGGTCCACTCTCCTCACCAACAAGAACGCAATCCTGGAAAGATGGGCAGAACATTTCAGCAGTATCCTGAACAGACCTTCGTCCATCAATGCAGAAGCTGTCACTCGCATGCCTCAAGTAGAGGTGAACACATCTCTAGCAGAACCTCCAATGGAATCAGAAGTCCAAAAAGCGATCAAACTCCTTTCGAACGGAACAACACCAGGCTCTGACTCCATCCCAGCTGAAATCTACAAGGCAGGAGAACCAGTTCTAATACAGAAACTCACTGAGCTCTTTCAGACCATGTGACAGCAGGAAGTTATCCCCCAGGAGCTCAAGGACGGCTCCATTGTCCATCTCAATAAGAGAAAAGGAAACAGGCAGTCCTGTGACAACCACCATGGGATTTCTCTCCTCTCCATCGCCAGCAAGATCCTCACAAGAGTCCTTCTCAACAGTCTCATTCAGCACAGGGAAGGCTGTCACCTGCCGGAGAGCCAGTGTGGCTTCAGCGAGGGTTGTGGAACTGCTGACATGATCTTCTCCGCATGCCAACTTCAGGAGAAGTGTCAAGAACAGAACAGGGACCTCTACACAACATCTGTAGATCTGACCAAGGCTTTTGATACCATCAGTCGTAAGGGACTGTGGAAGATCATGGTGAAGTTCGGCTGCCCGGACAAGTTCATCAGCATGGTGTGCTAGTTCCATAACGGCATGCTTTTTTTTTTTTTTTTTTTTTTTTTTTTTTGTTACTTATTTGTACCCGTAGGTAGACTTGGTTTGCAGTCTGGTGACAAGCCACCGGCTGCTGGTCGCTGCGTGCGCGAGCGCCCTAAACCTACATGTTTTTGGTGTGCGGGAGGAAACCGGAGAAATCCCGGAGTAAACCCGCGCAACACGGGGAGAACATGCAAACTCCACACAGCTCACTGTTGGTCGGGGGCTGGGATCGAACCCACGATCTCATGATCCCCGCGATCCCCCGGCCGAGGGTAAAACTGTGCTGCCACAGTGCTAAACCACTGCGCCACCGTGCACCGTGCTTGCTTGAATACTGGACGATGGAGACTCCTCCGAAGCTTTTCCAGTCACCAACGGGGTCAAGCAGGGCTGTGTACTCGTGCCCACACTTTTCAGCATGATGTTCACAGCCATGTTGTCTGATTCCTTCTGTGACAATGAAGAAAGCACCATCAGGATCAGGTACAGGATGGACGGCAGGCTCTTCAACCTGTGGAGGCTCCAAGCCAAAACCAAGGTGGAAGGGGACTCAGTGTGCAACTTCCTGTTCACAGATGACTGTGCACTCAACGTCGCTACAGAGGCCCAGATACAGTGAAGTTCGGCTGCCCGGACAAGTTCATCAGCATGGTGCGCCAGTTCCACAATGGCATGCTTACTTGAGTACTGGATAATGGAGACTCCTCCAAAGCTTTCCCAGTCACCAACGAGGTCAAGCAGGGCTGTGTACTTGTGCCCACACTTTTCAGCATGATGTTCACAGCCATGCTGTTTGATGCCTTCTGCAATGATGAAGAAAGTGCCATCAGGATCAGATACAGGATGGACGGCAGGCTCTTCAACCTGTGGAGGCTCCAAGCCAAAACCAATGTGGAAGGGGACTCAGTGCATGACTTCCTGTTCACAGATGACTACGCACTCAATGCCGCTACAGAGGCCCAGATGCAGCAGAGCATGAACTGCTTGCAACACTGCTTGCAACAACTTTGGGCTCACAATCAGTATGAAGAAAACTGAGGTCCTGCACCAACCCGCACCACAGAAGACTTACGTGAAATCAGCCCTCACTGTCAATGGGGAGACCCTCAAGGCTGCTGACAAGTTCACGTGCCTCTGCAGCACACTCTCCAGGTCTGTCAACATCAATGACGAGGGCGATTCACGCATTGCCAAGGCAAGCTCAGCATTTGGACGGCTACATGCAACAGTGTGGGAAAGGAGAGGCATCAGGCTGACCACAAAACTGAAGGTGTACAAGGCTGCCTGCCTTGTACACCTGCCTTCCCTGTTGTATGCCTGCGAGACCTGGACAGTCTATGAGCACCATGCAAGAAAGCTAAACCACTTCCACCTGAACTGCCTCAGAAAGCTCCTGAAGATCACCTGGTAGGACAAAATCCCTGACACAGAGGTCCTCTCCCGAGCTGAGCTGCCAAACATCCACACCCTGCTCAAGACAGCCCAGATTAGGTGGGCTGGCCACCTTGTTTGTATGCCTGACTCATGCCTACCAAAGAGACTGTTCTATGGCGAACTGGTAGAGGGCAAGCGCTCACAAGGTGGTCAGAAGAAGCGCTACAAAGACACTCTTAAGGCCGTCCTGAAGAGCTTTGATATCAGTCCTGACACCTGGGAGACCCTAGCGTTAGACCGACCTGACTGGCGTAGCCATACCAGCAAAGGTGCTGCCTCCTTTGAGCTGAACAGGATTGCCAAGCCCCAGAGAAAACGTGAGCTTCGCAAGTCCAGAGCCACCCCTGTATCTTCTGCCCTTGCAGACCACCTGTGCCTGACCTGCGGTTGAGCCTTCCGTGCCCGCATCAGACTGATCAGCCACAGCCGGACACACCGCACCCAGTCCTCTTTGTCATGGCGCCCTCAGGGCCATCATCAACCTCAGCTGCACGCACACCTGCTGCCAATCATCAGCGGGCTTTAAAAGCCAGACCTGCCTGTGACTCAGCACGGAGCCATCTGTAAAACTCCCTACGACACGCCTCTCGTCAACAGCCACATCCTGGCTCATCGTCTGATCTCAGACCAACTCTTCGCCACACATAAGCTAACATTGACTTACCTTGTCAAGTTCATCTTCTCCTGTGCACAGGTGGATCTCCCTGGGGGCGGATTTCTCTCTCCCCGGCGGCGGTTCAGTTCCACTCCTGCCACAGGGTAACTTGCACTCTCCCCTGCACAAGAGCCAGACGCTGTCTCCCTGGCTGTCGCCCTCAAGGCCAACCTGAACTCACCACCACCATCTGCAAAGTAAGCTGTCGTTATTATAACACTCTTTGCCCTGGAGCTGGGATAATACTTCTGCTTTGTCTTTATGGGGTTGCCAGGCTTAATGGCGTCCTGCTCTTCCCTCAGTACGAGTCCTACACTGCACCCATGACACACTGTACATACACACACGCATTCACGAGCACAGTTAGCAAATAAAAGGATAATTGCACTTCACTCGAGTTTGTCTTTTGTCCCCTGGGTCCGGAATTATGTCAGTATGGCTCCATCAGAGTGACCCAGCGGACAGCGTGCTAGCACGCCGATTTAACACCTTAAAAGCTCAAGTGGAGCAGTTAGCGTACCAACAGAATGTTATCCTTAGCCAGCTAACTCAAATTAACAGCCGGTTGGATCGTCTGGATGGACAGCGGACGTTCCCTCCGGCCTCTGGAGTCCCGTCGGCTCCCGTTAGCTACCCTCCTAGCCAGGCTAGTCAGGTTCCATCGGCCCGGCTCACACCGGTCCCTACACCCGTTCGCTTTGGCGGTAAGCTCGGGGAGGCCTGTGGGTTCATCCTACAGTGTGAGACAGTTTTCCAGCGGGTGCCATGGGATTTTCCCACCAATCACAGCAGGATAGGCTATGTGGCTAACTTGCTAGAGGATAGAGCACTAGCTTGGGCCTACGCCATTATGGCCAAACCCAGTTATGCAAATCTTACATACCAACGGTTCATTGCCGATTTTCACGAGGTGTTTGACCACTCCGATCGGGATAGCGTGCTCACCACCTGGTTGTTAAATCTCCGACAGGGCGGTAGGTTTGTGGCGGACTACGCTGTCGATTTCCCGGTGGTGGCCGCTGAGGTCGGATGGGAGGATGCCTCGTTGTGCAGCATTTTTATCCTGAGCCTAAGCCCTAGTCTCAGAGATGAGCTAGCTAGGTTGGATAAGCCAGAGAAACTCACGGAGTTGATTTCTCTTACCATTAATTTGGATAACAGGCTGAGGGAGCGAGCAGCCGAGCGGAGAGCTTCCAGCAGCTCGAGCGCACAGTTTTTCTGCTCCTCCCAGTCATCTCAATTGGCCCTGCCCTCGCCAGAAGCACTAAACGGGCAGGAGGATATGGTAGTTGGGCGCTCCAAAATTCTTTTAGCTGAGAAACAGCGCCGCAGGGAGTTAGGGCTGTGCATGTACTGTAGGAGTAGTGAGTACGAGGTAGAGCGTTGCACCATTCGGCCAAAAGAGGGGGTCCGTGCATTGCAGTAGGGGGACTCACGGATGCGTCTCAGTCAAAACCCCTCACCAATTGCCTCATGCCCATCAGGTTCATTTACAAGCACACAGAACATACCACACATGCACTGATTGACTCGGGGCCTGAGCAGAGTTTTATATCAGGGGACCTGGCAACCTGGTTAGGGCTTCCCTGTCATCCTCTCCAGCCACCACTCAAACTAATAGCCCTATCTAAGACCCCCTTAGCGACTGTCTCTCAGCAAACCGCCCGTGTCTGTGATTGTTTCTGGGAACCATCGGGAGGACCTACGCCTGCTGGTGCTGCCCTCCACCACGTCCCTGGTCATCCTGGACTACCCCTGGCTGCGGCTCCACAACCCGTCATTTGATTGGTGGACAGGGAACATCACGTCTTGGAGCTCGTTCTGCCTCAGCGCGTGTCTGCAGTCAGCAGCATGCGCCCTGGCAGTGTCTTTGGCCCCCCATGCCCCCCCCCTCCAAATCTGTCCAAGGTGCCACCTGAATACCATGATCTGGGGGCGGTGTTCAATAAGTCGCAGGCGCTGTCATCCCCCCCCCCCCCCCACCGCCCCTACCACTGCGCTATTAATCTCTGGGCTGGTGCCCTGCTGCCATCGAGCCGCCTATACAGCCTGTCAGCTCCGGAGCAGGAGGCGATGGATATATATATATTAAGGAGTCGCTCAGCTCGGGCATTATTCGCCCATCCTCCTCAGCAGTGGGGGCAGGGTTCTTCTTCATCGGCAAGAAGGATGGCTCCCTGCAGCCATGTATCAACTTCAGGGGGCTCAACAACATCACGATAAAGGATAAGTACACCCTGCCCCTCATGGACACGGCTTTTGACTCCCTCCAGGGGGCCTCTTGGTTCACCAAGCTCGACCTGCGCAACGCTTACCATCTCGTGTGGATTAAGGAGGGAGATGAAAGGAAGACGGGGTTCCGGACCCCAAGCGGCCATTTCGAATATCTCGTGATGCCGTTTGGGTTGACCAACATGCCGGCCGTCTTCCAACGCCTGATAAACGACTTTCTCTGGGACTTTCTGGGTGCCTTTGTCTTCGTTTACTTGGATGACATCCTCATCTTCTCCCAATCATTGGAGGAGCATCGAGTGCACGTGAGACGGGTCCTCCAACGGCTCCTGGAGAGCAAGCTGTTCGTGAAGGTCGAGAAATGTGAGTTCCACACCAATAAGACTTCATTTCTCGGCTTTGTTATCTCCCATAACCAGGTTCTCCCCGACCCGGTGAAGGTGAATGCGGTGGTGGATTGCCCCCCTCCCCCCCATCTAGGAAGCAACTCCAGCAGTTCCTGGGGTTTGCCAACTTTTATTGCTGCTTTGTGCCCAGGTACAGCATGGTTGCCCGTCCCCTGACCTGTCTCACATCCCCAAAGGTACCCTTCCGTTGGACAGAGGAGGCTGCAGCAGTGTTCGGCACCCTCAAGAAGGAGTTCTCGTCGTCCCGTGTCCTCATGCAGGTGGACCCGTCCCTCCAGTGCTTGGTTGAGGTGGATGCATCAGATTCCGGGGTGGGGGCAGTGCTCTCCCAGCGCTCTCCAGTTGACGGGGTGGTCCGCCCCTGCGCCTTCTTCTCGCACCGCCTGTCTCCAGTGGAGAGAAACTACAACATCGGTGACAGGGAGCTCCTGGCAGTGAAGCTTGCGCTGGAGGAGTGGTGCCACTGGTTGGAGGGGGCTTCCCAGCCTTTCGTGGTTTGGACCGACCACAAGAACTTGGAGTACCTGAGGACCGCCAAGCGGCTGAACTCCTGGCAGGCCCGTTGGTCCCTGTTTTTTGGACAGTTTGATTTCACGATCACCTACCGCCCCGGGGCCAAGAATGCCAAGCCGGATGCCCTCTCCAGGCAGTTCTCGGCGGAGGTATCTGAGGACCATGAGCAGACCATCCTTCCACCATCCTGTGCCGTTGGTGCCCTCTCGTGGGACATCAGGGAGAAGGTCGTGAAGGCGCAGGAGGCTGAGCCCGATCCTGGAGGTGGTCCCTCAGAGTGGTTGTTCGTCCCCACATCTGTCAGGGGTGAGGTAATTCAATGGGCCCATGCCTCGAAGTTTGCATGCTATCCAGGGGTGTCCCGCACGATGGAGCTTCTCCAGAGGTCGTTTTGGTGGCCGGGGCTGCGAAAGGACGTCACTGCCTACATCCGGGTCTGTGCTCAGTGCGCCACCGGGAAGTTGTCCTCTTCTCCACCGGCCGGCCTCCTTCACCCCCTACCGGTCCCCAGCCGCCCCTGGTCCCACATCGCCCTGGACTTTGTGACTGGCCTCCCACCGTCCAGCCACTTCACTACGGTCCTCACCATTGTCAACCGGTTCTCTAAAGCTGCCCACTTCGTCCCTCTCCGGGGGCTGCCTACGGCACGAGATACAGCGGACCTACTGGTGCAGCATGTCATACGCCTCCACGGGATCCCCACTGACGTCGTCTCTGATCTTGGGCCCCAATTCGTGTCCCAGGTCTGGAGGGCGTTCTGTAACGCACTGGGGTCAACCATGAGCCTGTCGTCTGGATACACCCGCAGTGCAACGGGCAGTGCGAACGGGCTAATCAAGAGCTGGAGGCCGCTCTGCACTGCGTCATCGCCTCCAGTCCATCTTCATGGAGCAGCCACCTGCCTTGGATCGAGTACGCCCATAATTCTACGGTCTCCTTGGCGATTGGCATGTCCCCCTTCAGGGCCTCCTTAGGATACGACCCCCTGCTGTTCCCAGAGGAGGAGAAGGAAGTGGCGGTGCCTTCTGTCAAACCCCATGTGAGGCGCTGCCGCCGGCTCTGGACCGCCACCCGAAGAGCCCTCCTTTGGACCGCTGAACGTAACACCAGGATGGCTAACCGCCACAGGAGACCGGCTCCCCAATACAAGGTGGGTCAGCAGGTATGGCTGTCAACGCAAAATATTAACCTGAAAGCTGAGAGACGGAAGTTGGCCCAGCGCTTCATCGGGCCCTTCCCCATTATTCGTGTGGTTAACCCTGTGGCTGTACGCCTAGCTCTCCCCCCCTCCCTCCGCACATGTTCGACTTTCCATGTCTCGCAGGTGAAACCCATCTGCTCCAGTCCCCTCTGCTCTCCTTTCAAGGCTCCACCTCCACCAGTGGTGATAGATGGCGACCCGGCGTGGAGAGTCAATTCTATCCTGGATGTTTGCTGCTGGGGTTGCGGCCTGCAGTACTTGGTGGACTGGGAGGGGTATGGCCCCGAGTGGAGGTCCTGGGTACGTCCGTCATTCGTGCTCGACAAACAACTCATCAGGGACTTCCACCGGACGCACCCGGGTAAAATAGGGCAGGTGCCAGGAGGCACCTCTAGCGGGGGGAGTACTGTCATGGTGCCCTCAGGGCCATCATCAACCTCAGCTGCACGCACACCTGCTGCCAATCATCAGCGGGCTTTAAAAGCCAGACCTGCCTGTGACTCAGCACGGAGCCGTCTGTCAAACTCCCTATGACACGAGTCTCGTCAACAGCCATGTCCTGGCTCATCGTCTGATCCCAGGCCAATGCTTCGTCACACGTAAGCTAACATTGACTTACCTTGTCAAGTTCATCTTCCCCTGTGCACAGGTGGATCTCCCTGGCGGCGGATTCCTCTCTCCCCAGTGGCGGTTCAGCTCCACTCCTGCAACAGAGTAACTCGTACTCTCCCCTGCACAAGAGCCAGACGCTGTCGCCCTGGCTGTCGCCCTCAAGGCCAACCTGAGCTCACCACCACCATCTGCAAAGTAAGCTGTCGTTATTATAACACTCTTTACTCTGGAGCTGGGCTAATACTTCTGCTTTGTCTTTATAGGGTTGCCAGGCTGAACGGCGTCCTGCTCCTCCCCCAGCACGAGTCCTACACTGCACCCATGACACACTGTACATACACGCACGCATTCACGAGCACAGTTAGCAAATAAAAGGATAATTGCACTTCACTCGAGTCTGTCTTTTGTCCCCTGGGTCCGGAATTATGTCACTCTTCCCTGTGATGTCCTTGGTCATCGTCAAGAGCAACAGACGAACAACTGCTAGAACTAGTCCTCTCAAATTTAACCACATGATTGATGAAAGGATGGGACAGCACCAAAATACCAAATGAGTTTGACATTGAGGAAACTCTGCTCTACACAAGGCAAAAGATTGTTTCTGTAATGAAAATCAATCAATATTGGAATCTCAACTGAGTGTATTCATGTTTAGAGTAGTTTTTCCACATCTTTCACTCATTTCCTCTCTGTTTTTCACTCTTTTTTGTGTAGGGGATGGCGGATGCTCACAACAATTAAAGATTGTACTTCTTGGTGGCAGAAATTCTGGAAAGAACTCTCTGGGTAATTTAATTCTGGGCAAAGAAGAGTTTGTCACAAAAGAGAGGACCTCCTGCTCTCGGCGGGTGGGCATGGTGGCCGGACGCTGGCTCACGGTGGTAGACACCCCAGGCTGGTGGTGTGACTTCAGCGTTCTGGACACACCCGAGCTAGTGAAGAGGGAGATTGTAACCAGCGTGTCTCTGTGCTCACCAGGCCCTCACATATTTCTGATCACAGTCAAGGCAACCTCGCCCTTTTCGGAAAGGCGTCGCAGAGCGGTGGAAGAGCATGTTGCCCTGCTGGGCGAGAAGGCATGGGGTCACTGCATGGTCATCTTCACCTCTGCTGACTCATCTCAACGCAGAACAGCAGGGGAGTGCGTGGAGACAGGGGGAGAGACGCTCCGCTGGCTCAGTGAGAAGTGCACCCAGAGGTGCACCAGTGTTAACCTGAGTGACAGCAGGGAAGTCCCAGAGCTGTTAGTGAAGATTCAGAAAGTCATCACAAAAAATGGAAACAGAGTTTTTGAAATGGAGGCAAACATTCTACAGGCAGCTGCAAAGGAGAAGAGGAGGATAGAGGAGAAGGCTCAGTGGAGATTTATAAGGATGAAACAACACAGATCACTAATGAGAGGTGAGTCATAGCAGTGACTTATATCCAGTTCAGGACTTCAGGAAATTACCAGTAAATCCACATTTCCCAATAACATACAGTTTTAGTTCAAAATTTTGAGCCATGTTGGCTATTATCTGGTATTTTTTTTTTTTTTGCGCTTACTCAAACTTCCACAATTTCGTTATACTGTGCAACTGTACAATGACAATAAAGCCTCTTGTATTCTACTTACATTCAATAGCTGGATGGAAAAATAGTAATAAAAACTATTAGTAGGCCCGAAGGAGTTACATGGGTCCGCCCTCCAGTGGGCTCACCACCTGCAGGAGGGCTCATGGGGTTCCGGTGCTATGTGGATCAGGTGGTGGTCAAAGGCGGAGACCTTGGCAGTCTGATCCCAAGTTTCTTAAGCTGGCTTTTGGGATGTGGAATGTCACCTCTCTGGTGGGAAAGGAGCCTGAGCTGGCGCATGAGGTTGAGAGATACCGGCTAAATATAGAGGGCCTCACCTCAACACACAGCTCCGGTTCCAGAACCAGTCTCCTGGAGAGGGGCTGGAGCTTGGCCTACTCTAGAGTTGCCCCGGGGGAGAGGTGATGAGCAGGGGTGGGTATTCTTGTATCCCCCACCTTGCTGCCTCTATATTGGAGTTTTTCCTGGTGGACAAAAGGGTTGTTTCCCTGCACCTTTGGGTTGGGAAACAGGTCCTGACCATCATTTGTGCCTATGCACCAAATGATGGTTAAGAGTACCCACCCTTTTTGGAGTCTCTGACTGGGGTGTTGGAAAGTGCTCCTTTTGGAGACTCCATTGTTCTACTGGGGGACTTCAATGCGCACGTGGGCAACGACAGTGAAACCTGGACGGGGGTGATAGGGAGGAATGGCCTGCTCGGTCTGAACCCAAGTGGTGTTCAGTTATTGGACTTTTGTGCTAACCACAGTTTGTCCATAACGAACACCATATTCAAGCATAAAGGTGTCCATATGTGCACCTGGCACCAGGATACCCTAGATCGCAGGTCGATGATCGATTTTGTTATCATGTCATCAGACCTGCGACTGTATGTCTTGGACACTCGGGTAAAGAGAGGTGCAGAGCTGTCAACTGATCACCACCTGGTGGTGAGTTGGATCCGATGGCAGGTGAGGATGCCATTCAGACCCGGTAGACCCAAGCTTATAATGAGGGTGTGCTGGGAACGTCTTGCTGAGGCCCCTGTCCGGGAGGTCTTGAACCTCCATAAGAACTTCAACCACATTCCGAGGGAGTCTGGAGACATGGAGTCTGAATGGGCCATGTTCTCCACCTCCATTGTTGGAGCAGCTGCCTACAGCTGCGACCGCAAAGTTGTCGGGGCATCTCGTGGTGGCAACCCCCGAACCAAGTGGTGGACACCAGTGGTGAGGGGAGCCATTAAGCTGAAGAAGGAATCCTATCAAGCTTGATTGGTTTGTGGGACTCCCGAAGCAGCTGAGGTGTACCAGTAGGGCAAGCAGAATGTAGCACGGATGGTTGCTGAAGCAAAAACTCAGGTATGAGAGGAATTTGGTGAGACCATGGAACAAGACTTTCGGGTGGCCTGGAAGAGATTCTGGCAAACTGTCTGGTGGCTCAGGAGGGGAAGCATCTCCCTCTCCACACTGTGTATGGTGCGGATGTGGTACTGCTAACTTTGACTGGGGATATTGTTGGAAGGTGGAAGGAATACTTCGATGATCTCCTCAATCTCACTGACAAGCCTTCCACAGAGGAAGCAGGGCTTGTGGATGAGGGGGATGTCTCACCCATCACAAGTGCTGAGGTCGCCAAGGTGGTTAAAAATCTCTTTGGTGGCCGGGCCCTGGGGGTGGACGAGATTCGCCCTGAGTACCTCAATGCCTTGCATGTTGTAGAGCTGTCATGGATGGTATGCCTCTGTAACATTGCGTGGAGGTCGGGTGCAGTGCCTTTGGTATGGCAAACTGGGGTGGTGGTTCCTCTCTTCAAAAAAGGGCATCAGAAGGTGTGCTCCAACTTTAGAGGGATCACACTCCTCAGCTTCCTTGGGAAGGTCTATGTCAAGGTACTGGAGAGGAGAGTCTGGTCGTTGGTCAAACCTCAGATTCACGAGGAGCAATGTGGTTTTCGTCCTGGCTGTGGTACATTGGACCAGCTCTTTACCCTCTCGAGAATCCTCGAGGGTTTGTGGGAGTTTGACCAACCAGTTTACATGTGTTTTGTGGACTTGGAGAAGGCATTCGACTGCGTCCCTCCTGGCTTTTTGTGGGGCTTCAGGAGTACGAGGTATCGGGCTTGTTGTTACGAGCTATTCAGTCTCTGTATGACCGTTGTGAGAGTTTGGTTCATATTGCCAACACTCAGTCAGACTCATTCCCAGTGAGAGCTGGACTACGCCAAGGCTGCCCTTTGTCACCGATCCTGTTCATAATTTTTATGGACAGGAATTCTAAGCGCAGCCAGGGAATGAAGGGTGTCTTGATTGGTGACCACAGGATCTCATCTCTGTTGCAGATGATGTTGTCCTGCTGGCTTCATCCAGCAATGACCTACAGGTCTTACTGGGATGGTTTGCCGCTGAGTGTGAATTGACTGGGATGAGAATCAGTACCTCCAAGTCCGAGTCCATGGTCCTCAGCAGGTAAAAGGTAGATTGTCCTCTCCGGGTTGGGGACAAGCTCCTGCCCCAAGTGGAGGAGTTTAAGTATCTTGGGGTCTTATTCATGAGCGAGTGGAGAATGGAGCAAGAGACTGACAGACGGATTGGAGCATCTACAGTGATGCGGACGTTATACCACTCTGTTGTGGTGAAGAGGGAGCTAAGTTCTAAGGCCAAGCTCTCAATTTTCCTGTCAATCAATATTCCTACCGTCACCTATGGTCATGAACTTTGGGTAATGACCAAAAGAATGAGATCACGGATACAAGCAACTGAAATGAGCTTTCTTTGTAGGATTGCTGGACTCACCCTCAGAGATAGGGTGAGGAGCTCAGTCATCTGTGAGAGGCTCAGAGTAGAACCACTGCTCCTCCACATTGAAAGGAGCCAGTTGAGGTGGTATGGGCATCTGATCAGGACGCCTCCTGGATGCCTCCCACTTGAGGTGTTTCAGGCACGTCCCTCTGGGAGGAGACCCCGGGGCAGACCCAGGACTCGCTGGAGAGACTATGTCTCCCAGCTGGTCTGGGAACGCCTTGGTATCCTCTCTGAAGAGCTGGAGCAGGTGGCTGGGGAGAGGGAAGTCTGGGCTTCTCTGCTTGAACTGCTGCATCTGTGACCCGGACCTCCAGAAAAGCGGTAGAAGATGGATGGATGGATGGATGGATTGATGGATGCATAGTAGGCCAAGGACAGAACCTTGAGGAACTCCACATTTAAAACTGAAGATAGGAGAATGTGGATTTAATATACAGAGAGTGACAGGTATAAGTGTATGAGAAGTATAAGTGTAAGAGAAGTAGCACAGTTCTTTTAATACCAACCCAGGTTTTTGACATGGTTCATGGAAACAAAGTGACTGTGTTAAAACTGTACGTTGCTGCATAAAACAAATCTCTTTCATTCTACTAGAGCAATTAAGGCCAGTTACCAACATCCGGATTGTGCTGCTTGGAGCAAAAGGTTCTGGGAAGACGTCAGCACTTCACACTATCCTGGGCAAAAGAAGCAGCCACCATCCCAGCAAGACCACTCGGTGTCAGGTTGGAACAGGAGTGGTGTTTGGGAGACAGCTGACAGTGGTGGACACTCCTGGCTGGTGGATGAACTATTTCCGTGATGAAACCCCTGTGTTCGACCAGAGGGAGATGGTCCTGAGTTTGTCCCTCTGTCCTCCGGGACCTCACGTCTTTCTGCTGGTTATCCGCGTGGACCGAGCCTTCACTGATACCTACAGGAAAGCAGTGCAGGAACACCTGGAGCTGATCAGTGAGAGCATTTGGAGCCGCGTCATCTTGCTGTTCAGCTTCGGGGACTGGCTGGGAGACATGATGACCGAGCACTACATAGAGAGCGAGGGAAAGCCCTTGCAGTGGGTCGTCGAGAGGTGCAGGAACAGATATCACGTCCTAAACGGTAAAACCAAAGGGGATGGGTTCCAGGTTCGAGAGCTGATTGGGAAAATTGAGGAAATAATGAGCAGCTGCAGCACTGGCTGGCATTATGAGCTCGAGAGAAGAGTGTTGGAGCAGCTGGTGGGGATGGTGAGGACAGAGAAAGAGCGAGCCAGAGAAAGACTGATGAAAAAGCAGAAGCAAAAGCAAATGGCCAGGTCTCAGCTTGGTGAGTTTGATCTTTGATAATGTCAGCAGGGTTTAGTGTTATTTTAATGTTCTTGTGACTTTGGGAACATGCTTCTTTCTTTGGAGGCAAAAGATAATTTCATAGGTAAATAAAGTAAATTTCATTAGGAAGATGTCACCATGCATCAAATCCTGCATACTTGCTCCTGTAGATTTAACAGGAAATCTTCTGTGGCTAAATATGTTGCAACTTGTTGATAATTACTTAGGTTTCAAGTACTTCAGTATTGGCATCACTTTTCACACTGGTAAGTTAAATCACTTTTCTGTATTGTTATACTTAATGTATTTATTAAGTACAAGGACAAAATATGACAGGGTGCCAAGAGAGGTAGTGTGGTACTGTATGAGGAAGTCAGGAGTGACAGAGAAGTATGCAAGGGTGGTGCAGGACAGTAAGACAATGCATCAGATTTATATAGCGCTTTATCATAGACACTCAAAGACGCTTTACAGAAATTAAGGGTCATTCACCACCTGGATGGATGAAGCAGCCACAATACGGCGCCATCCCTTTTTTTAACCATTCACACACATTCACACCAAGTGCCACTTTAGAGTCTCCAATTAACCTAACCTGCATGTTTTTGGCATGTGTGAGGCCAAAAACATGCAGGTGGTGTGCTGTAGGAGTGACAAATGGATTCAAGGTGGGGGTGGGATTACATCAGGGATTGGCTCTGAGTCCCTTCTTGTTTGCCATGGTGATGGACAGGCTGACAGCTGAGGTCAGGCAGGATTCTCCATGGACCATGATGTTTGCAGATGACATTGTGATTTGTAGTGAGAGTAGGGAGCAGGTGTAAGAGAATGTGGAGAGGTGGAGGTATGAGAGAAGAGGAATGTAAGTAGAAGCAAGACAGAATACATGTGTGTGAATGAGAGGTAGACAAGTGTAACGGTCGAGATGGAAACAGTAGAGTAGAGGTAGTGAAGGTAGATGAATTTAAATACCTGGGGTCCACCTTCCAAAGCAATGGAAAATGCACAAGAGAGATGAAGAAGAGAGTGCAGGCAGGGTGGAGTGGGTGGAGACAAGTATCAGGGGTTATTTGCGACAAAAGGATAGCAACTAGAGTGAAAGGGAAGATTTACAAGATGGTAGTGAGACCTGCTATGATGTATGGTTTGGAGAAGGTGGCACTGACAAAAAGATGAGAGGCAGCACTGGAGGTGACAGAGTTGAAGATGCTAAGATTCTCACTGGGAGTGACTAGGAGGGACATGATTAGAAATGAGTATATCAGAGGGACAGCTCAGGTTGAGCGGTTTGGAGACAAAATAAGAGAGGCAAGGCTGAAATTGTTTGGACATGTGCAGAGGAGGGATAGTGGAAATATTGGACAAAGGATGTTGAAAATGGAGCTGCCAGGCAGGAGGAAAAGAGGAAGACCACAGAGGATATTCATGGATGTAGTCAGACATGGACAGGATTAGTGCGATAGAGGAAGATGCAAGGGATAGGGTGAGATGGAGGCAGATGATCCGCTGTGGTGACCCCTAAATAGAGAAGCTGAAATAAGGTTTAAGTACAATGAAAATAAAATTATTCTATTCTACTGACCTTGAAAACCTGTATTTGGACATCAAAATCATCTTCTTGTCTGCTCTAGCAGCTACATTCTAGCAGCTACTGACCATATTGGCTGATTATTGACTAGGGCTCATGGAATAAATCACCTTGGTGGCTTCTAACGTTGGGTTAAAAGCATGAAACTTTGCACAATCTGAATATTTCTTTTCAAGATTCAAAGATTTTATTCGTCAATACTACTATACGTACAGGACATACAGGAGAAATGAAATGCCATTTCTCTCTCTTCAGTGGTGTGCACAATATAAAAAAGAGAAAAAGGCTGGAAAAACAACAACAGCAGTCTAGTCTATGTACAGTAATGCTACCCGTAGTGCAAATAATGGTAAAAGATAAAACCCAGATATCCCATAGTGCAAATAAAGATAAACAATAAAACCCAGCAATCCTATATACAGAAAAAGGTAAGTTTGATGCAGTAGTGTAGGTGCAGACAGTGACAGATTGGACTTCACATGATCAATATTGCAACAACAGACAACAGCAGGTATGGCATTTGTACAAATGGTTACAGTAAGGTGCAGAGACATACAGCAGCAGATGTATTACTGTTGGTGTGCCAGTCTTTCTGTGCAAACAGCTGAAGTAGTTATTGTGTGAGTTAGTGCGTTACGGTCCAGGGATGGGGGGGCGGGGGTGAAGAAGTGGTCCTGATGTCTGGTAAACAAAGATGTTTAGCAGTCTTGTGGCTTGGGCCTGGAGGCTCCACTACCTTTTCCTCAAGGGCAGGGGGCTGAACAAGGAGTGTGAGGGGTGGGAGGTGTTGCCTGCAATGTTGATGGCTCTGCGGGTGCAGTGGGTGAAGCAGATATCTGAGAGGGGGGCCAGAGGAGCACCAATGATCTTGCTGGCAGCTTTCACTGTGCATTGTAGTGTCCTCCGGCAGAAGGCAATGCAGGTTCCGTACCACGCCATGATACAGCTGGTGATGATGCTCTCAATGGTACCCCGGTAGAATGAGCACATGATGGCGGGTGGGACTTATGCTCTTCTCAGTTTGAGGAGGAAATAGAAGTAAGTTTGAGCCTTTTTGGCCAGTGATGTGGTGTTGTTGGACCAGGAGAGGTCCTCAGAGATGTGCACCCCCAGGAACTTGGTGCTGGTCACCCTCTCCACAGCTGCTCCATCAATGATCAGAGGAGGATGCTGTGTGTGTCCTCTCCTGAAGTCGACCACAATCTCCTTGGTTTTTCCTACGTTCAGGAAGAGATTATTGTCTTTGCACCACTGGACCAGTTGGCTCTCCTCACTTCTGTAGTTGGCCTCCTCATTATTAGTGATGAGGCCCACCACCGTTGTGTTGTCACCAAACTTGATGATGTGGTTGGTGCTGTAGGCTGATACACAGTCATGGGTCAGCAGGGTGAAGAGCAGTGGGCTGAGCACGCACCTTTGTGGGGCCCCTGTGCTCAGTGTGATGGTCTTGGAGGTATTGCTGCCAACTCGCACGTCTGTGACCTCCCTTTGAGAAAGTCCAGCACCCAATTATAGAGAGAGGTTTTGAGTCCCAAATGTCTGAGTTTTTGTATTAGGTGCTGGGGGATGATTGTGTTGAATGCTGAACTGAAGTCCAAGAACAGCATTTGCACGTAGGAGTTCTTTGAGTCCAGGTGAGTGAGGGCTGGATGGAGAGCAGCAGAGATGGCGTCTTCTGTGGATCTGTTTGACCTGTATGCAAACTCAGATGGGTCGCAGGAGGGAGGGAGGATGAACTTGATGTTCTGCATGACCAGCCGCTCAAAGCGCTTCATTATGATGGAGGTCAGTGCTATGGGCTGGTAATCATTGTAGCTGAATGGGACAGGCTTCTTTGGGACTGGTACTATGGTGGCAGTTTTGAAAAATGTGGGGACAACAGCTTGACTCGGGGAGATGTTGAAGATGTCGGCCAGGACATTCTTGAGCTCTTTTGCACCGTCCTTCAGAACATGAGCTGGTATGTTGTCTGGTCCAGCTGCCTTGCGTGGGTTGATCCTGGAGAGGGTCCTCTTCATTCTAGCTTGATCCAGACTGATAGCCTGCTTGTCTGGAGGAGGAGTAGTCTTCTATGCTGATGTTGTAGCGAGGTGTAGCACCTTGGGAGAGCCAGATTGTCTAGCATCTCAGACAGGATACAGTGGATAAGCTTGGGAGAACAAAGAGCAGGGGATTCCTGGTGAGATAGCAGGAAGGAGTCAAGGATGAGGGGGTTGAATGCAGTGTGATGCAAATGTCATGTGTGTGATGTAAATGCCATGAAACTTAAGAGAGGAGTTTCTGCTTGAGAGTTCATTCTGTTCTGTGCTTGAAAGATGTGAGTGTGTAATAAATCGTCTGAAATGATTCCGCCTCTGATTTCACACACTCCACACTGGTGACCCAAGATGTATTATGGAACACGAGGCAAGATACCCGGAGCCGGCCCGGTCAGGAAGCTACAGCGAGGCGGCAGCCATCCCACAGACAGCCAGTACTGGAACCCCCAGCCACGCGTGTGCGGTTTCAGTCAAGCTACCGGATTTCTGGCAGCACAACCTACGCTCTTGCTTCCACCTCACCGAGGCCCAGTTCGCCCTCCGGGGAGTAACGGTAGATGATACCAGATTCTACCATGTGGTCGCAGCGCTCGACGCCCGCACAGCTCAGCAGGTAGCGAGCCTGCTCGATCAGCCACCAGCCAGTAGCAAATATGAAGCGCTCAAGGCTGCGCTCATCCAGCGCTACACACTCTCGGAATGTGAGAGAGCAGAGAGGCTCCTGACGCGGACTGAGTTAGGAGATGGTTCAGCCGTAGACCTGATGGAGAAGATGCTGGCATTAATGGACACGGACGACGGGCACTTTCTGTTTGCCCACCTCTTCCTCCGGAACCTTCCAACAGAGGCGAGTGCGGTTCTGGCCAATTCGCCGTGGCTGGCCACGCGCGACTGCCGTGCGCTAGCCCAGGAGGCAGACTGGATCATCATCACCACCAGGGCGATCATAGACAACGCGGCAGTGGCGGAGCCCAGCGAGACGACCAGAGGAGGCGAGGAGCCACCGACGGTAGCGGCAGCAGGGGCCAAGGAGCGCCAGAGAGACACGCTCTGTTTCTACCACCGCCACTTCGAGCGCCAGAGAGACACGCTCTGTTTCTACCACCGCCACTTCGAGCGCCAGAGAGACACGCTCTGTTTCTACCACCGCCACTTCGGAGAGAAGGCACGCAGATGTGCGCCACCGTGCCAATTCAAGTGCTCAGGAAAACGCCAAGGCCGGGGGTCGGTAGCAGCTGCGACCCTCGGTGAAGAGAACAAGCTGCTCTACTTAACGGATGCACGCTCTGGGAGGCGTTTCCTCGTGGACACCGGAGCCCAGAAGAGCTTCATCCGGCTGACCTACGCTGACTGGCTGGCAGGATCTAGCGGCCCCGGGATGTTGGCAGCAAACGGCTCGGATATTAAGACCTTTGGTGAGAGGACTCTGCTCTTATCTCTACATGGCCGTACATATGAGTGGACTTTTGTTGTAGCAGCACTGAATTACCATATACTGGGGGCTGATTTTCTGTGTGCACATGGTTTACTGGTTGATGTTGCTAACAGGCGCTTGGTTAATGCACTGTCCTTTGACTCTCTCCCCTGTATAGCTCGAGTGACCCAGGCAACAGCACAAGCCAACGTCACAGCTACAGGCGGTAAGTTCCACACACTGCTCCCTCAGTTCCCAGCACTCACGGTCCCGACGTTTTCCGCGGCCATTGCTAAACACGGGGTGGAGCACTTTATCACCATCACCGGGCAGCCCGTTTTTGCAAGACCTCGGCGCTTGGATGCAGCTAAACTGGCCATAGCGTGCGAGGAGTTTGCCAACCTGGAAAGGTTGGGCATCATCAGGTACTCGAACAGCCCATGGGCTTCCCCGCTACACATGGTCCCTAAGGCTGAGGGATCGTGGCAACCGTGCGGGGATTTCCGCAGGTTGAACAATGCCACAACGTACGACCGCTACCCAATTCCCCGCATACAGGATTTTTCCATTCACCTCGCCGGAGAGCGCATTTTTTCCAAAATAGACCTGGTCCGCGGTTACCACCAAGTCCCAGTGCGCGCTGAGGACGTACCCAAAACAGCGGTAATAACTCCGTTCGGTCTATTCGAGTTCCCGCCCATGCCATTCGGGTTAAAAGGAGCGGCACAGACGTTCCAGCGCATGATGGATGCAGTGCTGCGCGATCTCCCGTTTGTGTTCGTCTACCTGGACGAGATCCTGGTAGCCAGTGCGTCCGATGACGAACACGAAACCCACCTCACGACGGTTTTCCGGAGGTTGGAGGAGCACGGATTAATAATCAACCCGGCGAAATGCCAGTTCGGCGTGACGGAGATTGATTTTCTGGGGCACCGCGTCTCTCCCGAAGGAGTGATCCTGCTGCCCGACAAAGTGCGCGCCATGGCGGATTTCCCCCGGCCTCAGACGGTCAGGGCACTGCAGGAATTTTTGGGAATGGTGAACTTTTATAACTGTTTCCTTCCCCGCGCGGCGCAGCTCATGCAACCATTATACGCCGCGCTCAAGAAACAGAAACCCGCGGATAGGGTCGAATGGACCCCGGAGCGAGAGCGGGCGTTCTCGGAAGTTAAAGCAGCCCTGGCAAACTCCGCACTGCTGGCGCATCCGGACCCGACGGCCCGCATAGCGCTCACCACCGACGCTTCAGATGTGGCCATAGGGGCTGTCGTGGAGCAGCGCATCGCCGGGGCTTGGCAGCCGCTCGCTTTTTTCAGCAGAACTTTGCGCGACAGCGAACGTAAATACAGCGCGTTCGACAGAGAGTTGCTGGCTCTCCACCTGGCCATATGCCACTTCCAGTTCTGGCTGGAAG
Organism: Pholidichthys leucotaenia; assembly: GCA_020510985.1. Classification (NCBI taxonomy): domain Eukaryota; kingdom Metazoa; phylum Chordata; class Actinopteri; order Cichliformes; family Pholidichthyidae; genus Pholidichthys; species Pholidichthys leucotaenia. Next base: position 247,369,094 of record CM035838.1, on the reverse strand, counting down.
GGCGCAGCTTCACCGCGTTCGGGGACCACAAGCCGCTAACATTCGCGATGGCCAAGGTTTCAGAACCGTGGTCGGGCCGGCAGCAGAGACAGCTGGCTGCGATCTCAGAGTTTACTACCGATATTCAGCATGTGTCTGGTAAACTGAATGTAGTGGCGGACTGCCTCTCGTGTGCTGTAGTGGCCCCGGTCTGCGTGGGGATAGATTACGCAGCCATGGCCGTGGAGCAGGTTAGCAATGCAGACATGCACGCGCTCCAATCTGGACCAGCAGGGTTAAGGCTAGAGAGCAGGGTGCTGCAGGATGGCGGCCCCCCCCCTAATCTGCGATGTCTCCACGGGTCGCCCGCGTCCGGTGGTCCTGGCTGCGTGGCGCCGTCGCGTGTTTGAGTCGGTTCACACTCTGGCGCACCCAGGAGTGCGCGCGTCGGTCAAAATGGTGGGAGAGAAATTTGTGTGGCCGAGCCTACGCAAACAAGTGAAAGAGTGGGCTGCAGCCTGCGTGGCGTGCCAACGAGCCAAGGTACACAGACACACGAAGGCTCCCTTGGAGCCATTTCGTATTCCGGCTAAGAGGTTTGACCATGTTCACGTGGACCTCGTGGGCCCCCTCCTGCCATCACAGGGGTGCACGCACCTCCTGACAATGGTGGACCGCACCACGCGCTGGCCAGAAGCTGTCCCGCTGGCGGCAACCGCGTCCGCGGATGTAGCACTTGCTTTTTTAACAGCATGGGTGGCGCGTTTTGGAGTCCCGTCGGACATTGCATCCGACAGGGGCCCGCAATTTGTTTCCGAACTCTGGTCTGCGATGGCCCGCAGCCTGGGTGTTACAATTCACCGCACAACCGCGTACAACCCACAGGCCAATGGGTTATGCAAGCGTTTTCATAGATCACTGAAAGCAGCACTCAGGGCTTCATTGACGGATGCAAATTGGGTAGACAGGCTGCCATTGGTTTTATTGGGGTTGCTCTCTGCGCCGAAAGAGGATCTGGAAGCTTCCCCGGCAGAGCTCGTTTTTGCGCAGCCACTACGGCTGCCCGGGGAATTTCTACCAGATAACCCCGCGCCGGGCAGCTCCCCGCCTCAGCTTTTGCAGCATAGCGCAAACACAGGCACGCTGCTGGGCCCTGCCCACCACAGTTTTCCGTGTGTTTTCGTGCCTAATACTTTGAAGAGCGCGGAGTTCGTGTTTGTCAGACACGATGCCCACCGCCCTCCATTGCGCCCACCCTATGATGGACCGTTCAGAGTGCTGGAAACAGGGGATAAGCATTTTTTGCTAGACTTTGGGGGTAGGAGGGAAAAAATTGGCATAGACAGACTCAAACCCGCTTTCGTTGTGGCGGACGAGCAAATGCTGTTGGTTAAGGCCCCTTGGTGTGGAAGACCCCCACGGAGAGCTCCCCAGGGAAACGATTCACCAGAGCAGCCACACGGACAGACCGAAGTGCCCCCCCCCCAATAACAGCCCACCCGCAGTCATACACACTCCCAGCACCCCTCCACCGGCACAGCAGTGCCGCGGAGGCGGTAAACCCCAGTCACAGCAGATACGGGAGGAGACGGAAGCCCAAGCAGCATGTGGACTGATGTTCAATTGTTCTATCACAGCATGTGGACTGTTATTCTATTGTCCTATCTAAGATGCTGGGGGTGTGGTGTGGTGTGTAGTGAGGTGTAGCACCTTGGGAGAGCCAGATTGTCTAGCATCTCAGACAGGAGACAGTGGATAAGCTTGGGAGAACAAAGAGCAGGGGATTCCTGGTGAGATAGCAGGAAGGAGTCAAGGATGAGGGGGTTGAATGCAGTGTGATGCAAATGTCATGTTGTGTGTGATGTAAATGCCATGAAACTTAAGAGAGGAGTTTCTGCTTGAGAGTTCATTCTGTTCTGTGCTTGAAAGATGTGAGTGTGTAATAAATCGTCTGAAATGATTCCGCCTCTGATTTCACACACTCCACAATGTGCTGTTTCATGCTTCAAAGCGGCCAAAGAAGTCATTTAAGTTGTTAAGCAGTGTGATGCCACTTGTACAGGTCTGAGGTGGAGGTTTGTAGTTGGTGAGGGTCTTTTCACAGTTCTGCTTGATGATGTGTGTATCTCACATTTCTCTCACTGATGTATACATTTTTCTTTTTGACAGAGCAAGTGTCCCCTCTGTCTCAACTGAGACTGGTTCTCATTGGTGGGAGGAAAACTGGGAAAAGCTCCTGTGGGAACACAATCCTGAATGGACAGCTCTTTGATACAGACTCACAAACCACTGTCTGCATTGAAAAACAAGGACAAATCAGTGGCAGGTTGGTGACTGTTCTGGACACTCCGGGCGGCTTCTCCGTGGCCTCTGACTTCTTGACAGCCTCCTGTGCTATACTTATAGTTGTGAATGTCAGCTGCTGTTTTAAAGAAACCCACAGAAAAGCATTAGAAGAACAGCTGGAGGCCAGTGGAAGGGGTAGCCAGCTGTGGAGCAGAGCGATGGTCCTGTTCAGCCATGGTGACTGCCTGGGCGACACTAGTGTTGAACAGCGCATCGAGAGCGAAAGAAAGCCGCTGCAGACGCTGGTTGCAAGGTGTGGGAACAGATATCACGTTGTAGACAATAAACAGAGGGGAGATGGAGCTCAGGTGAATGAATTAATTGAGCTCGTGGAGGAGATGCTGGTTGGAGCGAGAATAGCCACACTTCAAAGCAGCAAAAACATGTGTGAAAGTGTTTCTGCAGCAGGGGAGCAGCCGGAGGCAACACTGTTCCAAAGGGATTTAAAAGAGCTTATGAGTTGCCAGCATGATTTGTCGCATGACTGTGAGTAAACCTTATTCAGTCTAACAGTGACTACATTCATCATTTTCAGCTCAGTTCTGTTAATAAATGATTAGAGCAATATCAAAATGAAGGTTTGACTTCCTCTTTCTAATACTGTAGTCCACCTTAGTATTTTAATAACTTTGTCATGAACCAATGTTACTATATATAATAAAAAAAAGATTAACTGAAATCACATGTGGTGTTATTTTCTTTACAGTGCTTGTGTCATCAACATCCACACCTCTGCACAGCGCAGAGGATCCAGATGCTGCTCAGATTGTGGCATTACCTGCAGCAAGAGCAAGAGGACGGTCTGGTCTCACTGTTGTGGACAGAGATGGTTTAGTGTCCTACATTTTCTCGCTGCTCGCTAGCGAACAGGGACCGAGGTGGCCTTTGGTAAACCTGCCTGTCCTGGTCCCTGGTGCTCACCTGAGACTGAATGGAGAGAGGCAAATTCTTCCCTTTGTGCCGAGACACCAAACAGTTTTGCTGGTTTCATCCCAGACACACCATGGGACGTTCTCAGAAGGAGACTTCAGCGTAAACTCCCTCTGCCACCCCGCGCTCAAAGAGCGGACCCTCAGGAGACTCATGGAGTCTGGAGACCTGCAGGTGCTGATTGACCAGTGGGACAACAGCAGCTTGGAGGAGCTGGAAGCCTTCATTGACTTGTACTTTGAGATGGTGTGGGAGAAAACTATGGGGTCAGTTCAGCCTAACGAGAAGGGAGACACTGTGACGAGGGAAAAGGAGGAGGAGGAGGAGGTACTTTTGTCCATTGACAGGAAACTTTCAAAGCTGGACCTCCTGGAGGAGATCAGGAGCGAACTGGCAGAACTGAGGCAGGGAATGGAGCACAACTGGAAGGCCATAGAGGAGCTCAGAGACAAAAACAAGCAAGCACCTGATAATACAGGTTGATATAGGGGAGTTGAGAATGAAAGGATGGCGAAGGAGGGAATGAAATTAGTAGGTGACCATTTTCTCCACAAGAGGGGGCTGCTGTATAAGACAAAGTTGTCTGTGTTTGGTTTCTGTGGGTCTATAAAGCTTGTATGATCCTGGAGAACATTGAAGTCTGTGGTAATTGAGTCAGTTGGACACTACTATGGTTAGTGTTTGTCACTTCTATACAGTTTGAAAATGAACTCAGTGACAGCTATTTGCAATACATGATGAAGAGTTTATAAAAGATTACAACACACCAGCGGCTCCTTGTCTCCTTTAGTGATTCTTTTATATTTATTTATTAGTTGGTTGATACATTTAGAACAATTATCTATCCAATCACCCTGACATCTCCAGTTTAAGGTTGTGAGTGGATAGAAAGTAAAATATACAGTCATGTTATGCCACATTTTAAATGTCCCGCTCATTGCACTTTTTCCTTATGTTGACACGTCAGTGACATGCTTTGGTCAAATTGCCTTTAATTATTTAATTGTCACAGCACAATTTTGACTCATATGCATGACTCTTTAAATGCCCAAGAGCCACAGTTAACTTAGCTGGCTAGCTCTTAGTGTGGGTAGCAAGCCTGAGCAAACTGATGTAAATTTGTCTAAAATAATGAATGAACTAAAGCATCACTGATGGACAGGGGTGTGTAGCTACTATGGTCAGTGGGATTTGACTGGTCCCTGGAGTACAATAATCACAGAAACACTCACAAGTGAGTCAATGGTAGCCCAAAGTGACTAGCTAACACTTGCTTGTCTTCCTCAGGCCGGTTGATTTCAGTGCACATCCACTTCACCTCACCCTCCATCTTTCATCACTTATGTCAGTTGTTAATGCCATATTGCCATCAACCACGGTTACATGTGCAAAATTTCTTCAGTCTGATTACAATTCAGATCAGAACTTTACTGTTTACATGGAGCCTGAAAAAGTTGATCCGATTAGAATGTGCGTTTCCATGTGTCACACGTTTGAATGGACTAAATCATTTTGCGCACAATTATCTGATATTCCAGAAATAAGATAAGATAAGATAAGCCTTTATTAGTCCCACAATGGGGAAATTCCAGGATTGCAACAGCACAGGGATAGCAACACTCAGAGCAATAATTAAGAAGATACGAAAAATAAAAATAAGAGCAATGAATATACATACGTACACATAAATATATTAAATATATATACAGAGTGTGGAGCATTGTAGCAAGATGGAATAAACAGCATAGCCGTCTACTTAGTTATCCTACATAGTATGAATATGTACCCATACGTATTGTCACCCTCCGTAGCGACTGATATTGTCCTAGTTGTATACTGGAGGGGACCATTTGTGTAAGTCTGTTGCGTCTTTTGCATTCAATACTATTAGGTCGACACGTTTTTTTGCTATCTCTGCGAGCAGCCCTGCTTAGGTTATACAGTCTGACTGCCGTAGGTAGGAAGGACCTGCGAAACCTCTTGGTTGCTCATCTAGGATGATGTAGTCTACTGTTAAATGGGCTCCTCAGTGCGTTCAGTATGTCCTGCATAGGGTGGGACTCGGACTCCAGTAGAGATGACAGTTTAGCCACCATCCTTCTCTCTCCTATCTCCTCCACTGGGTCAAGGCGTTGCCCCAGGACAGATCTAACTTTCTTGATCAGTTTGTTCAGTCTCTTCCTATCGGCTGCTGTAATGCCGTTGCCCCAGCAGACCATTCCAAAAATGATGGCTGATGCCACCACCGTGTCATAGAATGTCTTCAGCAGCGCCCCTTGTACACCAAAAGACCTGAGCCTCCTCAGTAGGAACAGCCTGTGCTGTCCCTTCTTGTAGAGTGCGTCGGTATTGTGTGATCAGTCTAGTTTATTGTTCAGATGAACACCAGGGTACTTGTAGGATGCCACCATCTCAGTGTCCATTCCCTGTATGTTTACTGGTGCTGTGAGGGGTTGTCTTTGGTAGTCGGTAGTCCACCACCAGCTCCTTAGTTTTCCTCGCGTTGATCTGGAGGCAGTTCCAATGGCACCAGTCCACGAAGTCCTGGATAAGTCCTCTGTACTCGGCTTCATCTCCGTTGGAGATGAGGCCGACGATTGCAGAGTCATCAGAGAACTTCTATAGATGGCAGTGTGTTGTGTTGTGTGAGAAGTCCGCAGTATAGAGGGTGAACAGGAAGGGAGCCAAAACCGTTCCCTGGGGAGCCCCCGTGCTACCGATGATCGTGTCGGACATACAATCTCGGGTTCTCACAAACTGTGGCTGGTTAGTGAGGTAGTACAGGATCCATGAAGACAGGTGCTGGTCCACCTCTGCGCACAGCAGCTTGTCCTTCAGGATCATCGGTTGGATGGTGTTGAAAACACTGGAGAAGTCAAAGAACATGATCCTCACCGCATTCCCGGGCTTCTCCAGGTGGGACAGAGAACAGTGAAGGAGGAAGATCACTGCATCCTCCACCCCAATGCCATGCTGGTAGGCGAACTGGAGTGGATCCATCGCTGGTCCCACCAGGGGGTGGAGGTGAGCAAGCAGCAGTCTCTCCAGGGTCTTCATCATGTGAGACGTCAGGGCCACTGGTCTGTAGCTGTTCAGACCTTTGGGGTGGGAAATCTTTGGTACAGATACCACACAAGATGTTTTCCACAACTGTGGTACCCTCCCCAGCTTCAGGCTCAGGTTGAAGATGTGCTCCACAATCCCACACAGCTGGTCTGCACAGGACTTGAGGAGCTTTGCACTGATGCCGTCCAGTCCCGAGGCCTTCCTCACCTTGATCTTCCTCAGCTCCGTCCTCACCTGGGTCTTAGTCAGGGTCAGGTTGGGTGGCTGTGTGTTGGGAGTGGGGGGGTGTTGGTGGAGTGGGGTGTGGACAGCAGGTCTCAATGACTTTAGAGGCAGCAGTGGTTGTTGTGCAGTCGGGGGGGGGGGGGGTTGGTCAAACCTATTAAAAAACAGGTTCAGATTGTTCGCCCACTCCCTGCCCCCCATGGCTTGGGGGGAGGTATTCTGGAGCCCAGAGATGGTTTTAAGGTTTCTCCAGACCCCGCTGATGTCGCTCTGTTGCAGCTTGTCCTCCATCTTCTTCCTGAAGCTGTCCTTGCCTTCTCTGATCTTCCTCCTCAGCTCCCTCTGTACAGACTTCAGCATCTCCCTGTTCCCCGACCTGAAGATCCTCTTCTTCTCTCTCAGAAGTGTTTTTATCTCAGGGTTGATCCAGGGTTTGTTGTTCGAGCAACACCGTATGGTCTTGGTGGGTACAGTGTTGTCCACACAGAAGCTGATGTAGTCCATGATGGTGTGAGTGAGGCCATTGATGTCCTCACCATGTGGATCGCAGAGCTGCTCCCAGGCAGTGGTTTCAAGACAGTCCTTTAGAGCGTCCTTTGCCTCCTCAGACCATAACTTCACTGTGCGCATGACCGGAGGTTGTCTGTGTACTAGGGGTTTGTACACCGGTAGGAGATGAACCAAGTTGTGATCCGATCTCCCGAGTGGGGGGAGTGGTGATGAAGTGTACGCCTCCATAGTATTTGCATAGAATAAGTCCAGTGTTTTATTGTCTCTAGTGTGGCATGTGACATACTGGGTGGGTAGAGCGTGGGTAGAATGGGGGACAGTGAAATATGGTTGAAATCACCTGAGATGAGGAGAAGAGCATCTGGGTGTTCTGTCTGCAGTCTGCCAGTTACTGAGTGGATGACGTCACGTGCTGTCCCAGCGCTCACCGTCGGATTTGCATAAATAACAATGCAGATCCCGTGTGAGTATTCCCTTGGGAGATAGGTAGGCCGCATGCTAACAGCTAGCAACTCGATGTCTTTGCTACAGTGCTGTTCCTTAACCGTGATATGCCCCGGTCTGCACCAGTTGTTATTGACATACATTATCACTCTCCCGCCTCTTGTCTTCCCACTGTCTGGTGTCCGGTCTGCCCGTATTGCGTGGAAACCCTCCAGTTCGATGTTAGCATCTGTTGCTAGTTCTGTTAGCCACGTCTCGGTAAACAGCAACAAGCTACTCTCTCTGTACACGCTCTCGTAGCGGGAGATAGCCGCTAGCTCATCAGTTTTATTGAGTAGCGATCGAACATTCCCCATAATGACGGATGGGAGGACGGGTCTGTACCTTATATTCCTCGCCCGCCGTCTTACTCCAGCTTGACATCCACACTGTTTCCATCTTATTTCTCCTGGTATGTCGAGTTTTTGCGTTAGCATCGTGGGCCGGTTAAGTGCTAACAGCTAGTCTCTATTGTACTGCCTCCTGCAAGAAACAGTGGCTCTGTCCGCTGGCTCAGGAGACATTTGGGTGATCTACGTGTTTGGATGGAATAAAGGCATCGCTGGATCAGAAAGATTAGCAAGAGAGCCAGATAGTAAATAGAAATAGGCAGAATTTGATCCGCTGTTGCAAAAAGGCAGCTTACTCATGCGGCGCCGGAAGTAGTAGGAAATAGTAGAAGAAGAAGCAATTTCCAATGTAAACAAACCCCGCTTTGTGTCTTTCTCTTTTTGAAATGGACCTGTATTGTGTTATTCAGACTGTACTTTTGCGTCTGCTGGTCTCCGTAATGAAGCTACAAGCCCAGCAGTACATACTTCTGAATATAAAAAGCGCTTTGAGTGGTCTTTGTGACTAGAAAAGCGTTATATAAGTGCATGTTAGTTAGTTAGTAGTTAGTAATATGACGAACAGAGGGAGACAGCAGGATGATACAGACCAGTTTTGTTTTACTCCAGCTATGTCTTCCACTAGCTGCTGTAAAGACGGAAATATGTCACATCAACGTGTGGCTGATGTACAGACATGCGCAGTAAACATATTTTCTACCCAAACTTCAGAATAAATGTTTATATGCACACCAATCGGATTAACAATCAGCATAACCCACCTGTCTCAATCGGAAGGAAATTTTGATCCAAATGAGTGTGATCGGGTCAGAATATTCAGACTGGCGTGTTTACATGAAGCATTTTTATTCCGATCAGGCTTTTAATCCAGTTACTTGTGTTCATGTAAACACGGGTGTTGTTAGCTGGATAGCATCTAGTTCAGGTAGCGAACACAGTCTGAGACAACTTAGGTAAAATACTCAATACTAAAATACAAATGAATGAAATAAAGCATCACTAGTGGACAAGGATGTGTGGTTTCAGTGGCTGATAAGATATGACCAGTTCCTGAAGTACAATAAGCACAGAAACAATTGTGAAAAGAGGAAATGGGACACTGTTAATGGCAGCTAGCCACCTTTTGTCAAAGGTTTGCAGGCACAAGACTCAGATGCAGGCAGAGACTCATTGCAAAGATGATGATTTATTTACAAAACTCTGAACAAAGGAATGACAGCACATGGGTTGAAACCAAACAAAAGCTGAAGCAACATGGCCTCTCACTGACAAGAAGACATTAATGATGCCACATCTGACACAGACTGACACCAATATTTCTAGACAAGGAAGTAATCAAAGAACACAGGACAGGTGAGAACAATCAGGGACAATCAGAGACAACAGGGGAGCAGCTACAGGTAAGGAAAACACAAGGAGCTGGAACAATAAGTAAACCAAAGCAGAGGAAACGCATGGGACATGAACACAGGACCAGGGGAGACACAACTCAGGTAATGACTATGACACAGACATGGACAACAATGACAATGCACATAGACAGCACAAGATGAGACAGGGACATTTACCTAATGACCATATAAATTAGAGCAAAGGCAGGGGAATAATGATATAATGAAAACTAGGACTAAGGACAAGGTATAAAAAATAACAAGCCAAAACTAAGATCATGATGATAATAATAATGAACAGCTAAGAGCCGGCCAGGGACAAATCCTACGGAACATAATTAGGGACATGACAATGAAAATAGATACAATGGCCAAACTTAGGTTGAGGCCGGGAAACACAGAACTGAGATAATAATAATAAAGAGCAAGACAAAAACACAAAAAATCCTACAATAATGAACTCGAGGCAAGGACGTGGGCTGGACCTGTGTCCTGAGACCAAAGACATACAATAAACTAAAAACTCAGGTGAGGGCATGGGTCCAACCCACATTCTGACACCTTTGGCCTGGTCCTTTATTGTAGTAAAGTCTAAAGGTGCATTCAGACCAAACGCAAAGCAAATTTTTCACATAGTGCAAATATGTATATGTAAAGTTAATGTAAACATGCAGAAAACATGCAAATTTGCATATTCACATCCAAGGGATAACACTGGCTAGCATGCAGTCTTGAGATTCTGCTGTCACCGGAGTAAAAATATCAACACTGGGGTTTGAAAATCAGACTGCCACTCACATAGAGACAGATGGATTGGAACCTCTGAAGCTGAAATGGGAGCATCTTGTTTATCAGCTCATATATTCCCTTTACAGATGTGCTAACAAGGGCTAGCAGCTGGCTAGCAGTGTAAACAACTGTCATCCAGGTGAAGTTTTGGAGGAGGCTATGACAAATTTCTATGTGAGAGCCCCGCCAGATAACGTAAACTTAAACAGGACTTCGTTTTTTGGGATTTCCACAGCCGGCAGAAAGCAGCTGCAGAAGATGAAGGCATCTCTGCCTCTTGGCAACTCACTCAGATGGGAATTCATGTCTGTTTGTGTGTTTACATTGAGTTAGCATATATTCGCGCTGTGCAAAAAATTTGTTTCGGATTTGGTCTGAACACACCTGAAGAATGACATACTATAAATTTTTGTTTGTTGGTAAAAGAACAAAGATTTCAGAGGAGAGCTTTAATGTCGTTAGACACATTGACCCAAATCACCCAGCCAAGCTAATGCTAATCGCTGAAGATTCAAAGATTCAAAGATTTTATTTGTCAATACTACTATACGTACAGGACATACAGGAGAAGTGAAATGCTATTTCTCTCTCTTCAGTGGTGTGCGCAATATAAGAAAAAGGAATAAGGCTGAAAAAACAACAACTGCAGTCTATATACAATAATGCTACCTGTAGTGCAAATAACGATAAAAGATAAAACCCGGACATCTCGTAGTGCAAATAAAGATAAACAATAAAACTCAGCAATCCTATATACAGAGAAAGGTACAGCAGTAATACTCGTAGTTGCAAGTTTGATGCGGTAGTGTAGGTGCAGACAGTGACAGATTGGAATGCACATCTGAGAATGCACCGTGTGCATTCCATGGTAGAGCATCCACCCCACATCCGGGAGGCCAGGGTTTAAATCCCGGCTGGGTCATGCCGAAGACCCAGATTATCAGATTATCCTAACAGATTATCCTAACAGAGCACTACGCTCCCAAAATGCAGGATTACTTGTAATACCTAGAATCTCCAAAAGTACAATGGGAGGCAGAGCCTTCAGTTATCAAGCTCCTCTCCTGTGGAATCAGCTGCCAATCTGGATTTGGGAGTCAGACTCGATCTCTGTTTTTAAGAATAGGGCTAAAACCTACCTTTTTGATATAGCCTACAATTAGGGAGGGATCATGTGTTTCTGAACCCTCCCTTAGTTATGCTGCTAATAGGTTTAGTCAGCCGGGGGACCTCCAGTAATGCACTGGGCCTCACTCCTTTCCTCACTCTCTATGAAATATTTTTTTTTGCTGGTCATTAACATCTGTTTGTTCTCTCCCATAGATTGAGTCCCCATCGTGCTGTTTGCTCTCTACATGTCTGTTCTTTTCTTCTTCTCTATCCCCTCACCCCCCAGCCAGTCGCAGCAGATGACTGCCCCTCCCTGAGCCTGGTTCTGCTGGAGGTTTCTTCCTATTAAAAGGGAGTTTTTCCTCTCCACCGTCACCAAGTGCTTGCTCACAGGGGATCGCCTGATTGCTGGGGTCTTTCTGCAACTGTGGGGGTTCCCCCCTACAGTTGATAGTGCTATGAGATGACTGTTGTTGTGAAATGGCGCTATATAAATAAAGTTGAATTGAATTGAATTGAAGACCATATAAAAGTGGAACTTCCTGCCATCCAGCTTGGTGCTTAGCAATAATGGAATGGAGGAGGGAAATTTATGGCGGCGCTTTGCATGGCAGCGACCCCTTTGATTCTAGATGTGATTAACATTGTAGATAAGAGAACTGTAATTTTGTTCTACTATACATGATTGGCTGTATGGATTGAATGACAATAAAGTTGGCTTTACCTTTACATCATCAAAATTCCAATACAGACAGACAGCAGCACGTATGACATTTGTGCAAATGGTTGCGGTAAGGTGCAGAGACATACAGCAGTAGATGTATTACTGTTGGTATGCCAGTCTTTCTGTGCAAACAGCTGAGGTAGTTATTGTCCGGGTGAGTGTGTTACGGTTCGGGAGTGGGGGTGGGGCGTGTGGACAGAGTTTAGGGTCCTGATGGCCTGGTGAACAAAGCTGTTTAGCAGTCTTGTGGAGCGGGCTCGGAGGCTCCGTTACCTTTTCCCCAAGGGCATAGGGCTGAAGAGGGAGAGTGAGGGGTGGGAGGTGTTGCCTGTCATTCTGATGGCTGTGGGTAAGGTGGGTGAGGTAGATGTCTGAGAGGAGGGGCAGGGGGGCACAGATGATCTTGCTGGCTGCTTTCACTGTGCATTGTAGTGTCTTCTGGCAGGAGGCAGTGCAGCTTTCATACCACACCGTGATGCAGCTGGTGAGGATGCTCTCAGTGGTACCCTGGTAGAATGAGCAGATGATGGGAGGTGGGACTCGTGCTCTCCTCAGTTTGCAGAGGAAATAGAGGTTAATTTGAACCTTCTTGGCCAGTGATGTGGTGTTGTTGGACCAGAAGAGGTCATCAGAGATGTGCACCCCCAGGAACTTGGTGCTGCTCATCCTCTCCACAGCTGCTCCATCGATGATCAGAGGGGGATGCTGTGTGTGTCCTTTATGAAAGTCTACCACAATCTCTTTGGTTTTTCCCACATTCCAGAAGAGATTATTGTCTTTACAACACTGAACCACCTGGCTCACCTCATTTCTGTAGTTGGCCTCCTCATCCACCACCGTCGTGTCATCTGCAAACTTGATGATGTGGTGTTGTAGGCTGGTACACAATCATGGGTCAGCAGGGTGAAGGGCAGCAGTCTGAGCATGCACCCTTGTGGGGCCCCTGTGCTCAGTGTGATGGTCTTGGGGGTGTTGCTGCCGACCCGCATGTTCTATGGCCCCCCTGTGAGAAAGTCCAGCACCCAGTTACAGAGCGAGGTTTTGAGTCCCAAGTGTCTGAGTTTTTTTATTAGGTGCTGGGGGATGATTGTGTTGAATGCTGAACTAAAGTCCAAGAACAGCATTCACATGTAGGAGTTCTTTGAGTCCAGGTGGGTGAGGGCTGGATGGAGACCAGCAGAGATGGCATCTTCTGTGGATCTGTTTCAAAGAAATTTATTTATTTGGATAAACCCCTTGAGATGTAACATCTCGTTTTCGAGGGGGTCCAACAAACAACACTTAACAAAATTCAAAATAGAATACATAAAATACAAGTATTAAATCAAAAACAATCGTCGTCAGCCTCCGTCGGTCTATGATGACCATGGAAGAGAATCCTAAACGTCTACTCTGCTGGAACAGCACCGCCTGTGGCTGAACAGGCCGATACGCGAATGGCAGTCCCTGTCACACAGGTCGCACCTGTGGGTGGTCTCCGTGCTGCTGGGTCTGTGGCGGTTCTTCCTGCGGGTCCTTTTTTCATCTGCTGCAGCAGTCAGTCTCTCTTCACCCGCCTTGAGCTGTCTGGTTAGGGTGCCTCTCCATTTGGAGCGGTCCGTTGCAAGGTCCTCCCAGCGCTCTGTATTGATCTCCAGGGCCTTCATGTCTCTCTTGCAGACGTCTCTAAAGCGCAGCTGTGGGCGGCCACCGTCTCTCCTGCCAGTCGCCAGTTCTTCGTAGAGGACGTCTTTGGGGATTCTGCCATCCTCCATACGGTGAACGTGGCCTAGCCAGCGGAGCCTGCGCTGCCTGAGTAGAGTGAACATGGAGGGAAGGCCGGTGCGGGACAGAACTTCTGTGTTGGGCACTTTGTCCTGCCAGGATATGTCCAGGATGTGGCGAATGCAGCGCAAGTGGAAGGAGTTCAGTCTCTTTTCCTGCCGGGCGTATGTTGTCCATGTCTCACTCCCATAGAGCAGTGTGCTGATGACGCAGGCGTTGTACACTGCTATCTTCGTCTTGACAGAGAGTTGGGATTCTCCCACACTCGTGTGGTGAGGCAAGCGAGTGTGAAGGCTGATTTTCCAATCCTCTTGTCGATCTCTGTATCAAGGGAGAGGTTGTTGCTGATCGTGGACCCCAGGTACATGAACTGATTCACGACCTCCAGCTCGTAGTCATCGATGGTGATGGTTGGTGGTGCTTCCGTGCCTTGCGCCAAGACATTAGTCTTCTTCAGGCTGATGGTAAGCCCGAAGTCCTTGCATGCCTGGGAGAAGCGGTCCATCAGGGTCTGAAGCTCCTGCTGTGTGTGGGTTGCGACTGCAGTGTCATCTGCGAACAGCATGTCTCTGATTAGAGCCTCGCATACTTTGGTTCTGGCTTTCAGGCAGGCGAGGTTGAAAAGCCTGCCGTCAGATCTTGTGTGCAGGTAGATTCCCTCTGTTGCTGTGCTGAAGGCATGCCTCAGGAGCATAGCAAAGAAAATCCCAAAGAGGGTTGGCGCAAGTACACAGCCCTGTTTCACTCCGCTGCGTATGTTGAATGGCTCTGAGACGTTGCCGTCGTGCTGCACTATCCCCTGCATGTTGGTATGAAACGATTCGATGAGGCTTTGCAACTTTGGTGGGCATCCTATCTTTGGCAGGATCTTGAAAAGGCCCTCTCTGCTGACCAGATCGAACGCTTTGGTGAGGTCGATGAAGGCGGCGTACAGGAGCATGTTCTGTTCTCTGCATTTCTCCTGGAGTTGGCGGATGGAGAATATCATGTCGACCGTCGATCGCTCAGCGCGGAAGCCACACTGAGACTCGGGGTAGACACGTTCGGCAAGCTTCTGTAGACGAACGAGAACAACTCGTGCGTAGACTTTGCCAACAACGCTGAGGAGGGAGATGCCCCTGTAGTTGTTGCAGTCGCTTCTCTCCCCTTTGGGTGATGATCTTGGCATCCCTCATGTCCTGTGGTACGGCACCTTCCTTCCAGCACTGGCAGAGGACGTCATGCAGTGGCAGCAGTAGGGCGGTCTTGCAGTGCTTGATCAGGTCGGGGGGTATGCCGTCGTTGCCGGGTGCCTTGCCAGTGGCCAAGCTATCAATGGCCTTGCTGAGTTCGTCGATGGTTGGCTCGGCGTCAAGTTCGTCCATGAATGGCAGGCAGTCGATGGCATCAAGGGCTGACGGTGTCACGGTGTTTTGTCTGGAGTAGAGGTCGGAGTAGTGTTCCACCCATCTCTCCATCTGCTTGTTCTTTTCTGTGATCATCTCCCCAGTGGAGGATTTGAGGGGGGCCATCTTGCTCTGAGCCGGACCAAGTGCTTTCTTGATGCCATCGTACATACCACGGATGTTTCCTGTCATGGCAGTGGTTTGAATGTCTTGGCTGAGCTGAGTCAAGTATTCGTTGGCACAGCGCCGAGCAGACTGCTGAACTTTGCTTCTCGCAGCCCTGAGAATCTGAAGATTCTTCTCGTTTGGGTACTTCTTGTACTCAGCAAGTGCTGAGTGCTTGGTTTCAATGACGGGGGTCATCTCGGTCAACTTGGCATCAAACCAGTCCTGTGACTTCGAGGTCTTCCTCCCAAAGGTAGCCAAGGCTGTGCAGTGGATGGTGTTTCGCAGCTCTTCCCACTTCTGCTTTGCAGATTCTCCTTCTTGTGGTACACCAAGTTCCTTCTCAAAGGTGGAGGCAAACTGCTCAACAAGTTCTGGTTGGGCCATCTTGCTGGTGTCAATCCGTGCCTTTCCAGGCT
The DNA here is from genome assembly GCA_020510985.1 of Pholidichthys leucotaenia. Classification (NCBI taxonomy): domain Eukaryota; kingdom Metazoa; phylum Chordata; class Actinopteri; order Cichliformes; family Pholidichthyidae; genus Pholidichthys; species Pholidichthys leucotaenia. The sequence continues at coordinate 247,353,458 of CM035838.1, read as the reverse complement.
ATCTAGCACGATGGAATTTCTTCAGCTGTAGCTTGACCTTGCAACACACCAATGAATGGTCTGTGTCGCAATCTGCACTCTGGAACAAACGGGTGATTAGCACGTTCTTCAGTGAGGTGCGCCTGGTCAGGATCAAGTCCAGCTGGTGCCAGTGCTTTGAGCGCGGATGTCGCCAGGAAACCTTGTGTTGGGGCTTGGTCTTGAAGAACGAGTTTGTGATGCACAGATCATGATATGTGCAGAACTCGAGCAGCCGCTGTCCGTTGTCGTTCATTCTGCCCACGCCAAATGGTCCAAGACAGGAGGGCCAGGAGTCATGGTCAGCACCCACTCTGGCATTGAAGTCTCCAAGGAGAATGAGTTGTTCAGAGTTGGGGATGATCCTGACAGTTGTTGCGAGATTCTCGTAGAACTCGTCTTTTGCCTCTGGTGTGGCTGTCAGTGTTGGGGCATACACACTGACGAGGGTGACTGGGCCTTGAGTGGTGTTCAGGCGGAGGGTGAGGAGTCGTGCAGAGCCATTGCTGCCCGGTTCCACCATCTTCAGCAAGGTGTTCTTCACTGCGAAGCCCACTCCGTGTTCCTTGTGTTCATCACTGCCCTTTCCCTGCCAGTAGAACATGTAGTCCTTCTCTCTCAGTGTGCCTGCATCAGCCAACCTATTTCCTGGAGAGTGGCGATATCCACTTCCAGTCTCTTCAGCTCATTATTGATGATGGCAGTCTTCCTGGTGTCGTTGATGTCCTTGAGGTTAGCAGCGAGTCCTGTCATCATAGTGCGGACGTTCATAGTTCCCAGTTTTAGAGTTGGTCTCTTGTTTTTTTGTCTTGCCTGGTGCGAAGGTTCTCAGCCTGCTGTTCGGACTTCTCCTCATCCCCATGCACCCAATGAGGAAAGCAAGCTGTGGTGGGACAACACCTTATTGGCTGGGGGCTGCCCAGCTTGAGGCAGGCGGTAGCTGTCCAGTGAGATCCGATGATCCCTCCCACCATCGGGAACAACCCCTGGCGCCGCGCTCTACACCAATTGAGCGGTGGCTTATAACCGGTAACTGTCATTCCCCATGTTTTGTCTACGCCAAAGGCGAAGCTTGAGTGTCCTCTCCAGTGATCTGGTGTTCTACCTTCCAGCGTTGGGCGTTGGCAGGATTCAAGCCTGGGCAGGAAGATATGGAGGACAAGATGTTGCCCATGCAGCATGTCCCCCCTCTCCACATCACTGATGAATCCAAAGGAACAGCAGGGCTGCTACAGTTTGGCACCAGCGCCGTCGCAGGAGCTGCCAGAACGATGTTGAGCACAACAAAGAACTGCCTTAGGGACTCCGACTCTGGATTTTTTCTCAGGGTTGACTCCCGAAGCCTTTCCCGTGACCGGGTATGCCGCAAGGCAGCGGAGGTTTGAAATCAAGGTTTACCTTCTCATAGATGGGCTACCTTCCCAGGTTGACGAGCCACCATCTGCTCGAAGCATCTGGTTTTAAGGCGCCAGAGATCCGCCCTCGCCCCTTCTCCTATTAGTAAAAGCAGTTCCGCCGGGCTTAGAAACTAAACCACACGGGCAGGCTAGGAGTTGGAATTAGTTGTCAGAGGCTTTTCGAAGACACACGCCATAAGGGGCATTTTATGAGCACTGGGAGCTTAACCCCAGTGCCGCTCCTGGCTATGACAACCTTGGAACAAACAAAACACGTAGCACCAGCTCATACATACATACATACACAAACACTTGGAATAATACAGTAAATACATAACACACAAATTAAATATAAACACACCTCTTAAATAAGGACTGCAAAAACCTAAACTTATAGTTTTACAGTGACAGTCAGTTAAAACAGACACAGTCTGTCTCCAAGTGAGTAGACAAGTATTTTTTAAGCAAACCAAAATAGGTTATTGCACAAATAAGAGATGGGAGACTATTCCAGTCAGATGGGGTGTTAAACATAAAAGTTCTTATACCAACTGATTTTATTTACAATAGGAATAACAAAATAAGGCTTAGAGGAGTCTCTGAAATTATAATTTGATGAAAACGGTATAAGATGTTCCTTCAAGTAGATAGGATAATTAAAATGAAAACATTTTAAAATAAAAAGGAGCCAATGGATTTGTCTTCTCACAATTAGAGATGGCCATTTCAGCAATTTGTACATAAAGCAATGATGAGTAAAACAGGAACAGCCAAGAACAAATCGACAGAGTCTATTATAAGCTACATTAAGTGAAGTCAAGTTTGATTTCACTGCATTTTGATATATAATATCACAGTAGTCAAATACACGAAGTATTAGTTGAGATGTAAGTTTCAAACGAGTTCTACGGAAAAAAACATACAGGAGCGATGAAGGTTTGTGATCCCAAAATGAATTTTTTAAAGAATGTAATCAATATGTGATTTAAAGGACAATTCGGGATCAAGCCAAACACCCAGATGTTTAAATTTATCAACATTGATGAGTCCACTTCCATCTTAGGTACTTATAATCAAAGTAGAAATAATCTGTTTCAGTTTTTGTTTCGTTCCAAACAACATAACACACGATTTTGTTTTATTAAGCACAAGTCGATTATGTTCAAGCCATTTTTCCTGTAAAGACTTTTGTACTTTTGTGCTATTTTTTATCAGATTTATATATGACTGTATCATCAGCGTAAAGTTGTATATTACATTTATCTAAGATAGATGGTAAATTACACAGGGTTACAAAAATATTTTTTTTGTAAGTTGTCTGTGTTTTTTTAACTGATTTAAGACAATTTTGCACTGCTGAACCCAAAAATGACATCCGTTTCTCTCGATCAGGTGCTAAGTAAAAACCTGTACTTACTTAGTACTGTGCATGTAGTTACCTTTATATAAAGGTAAGTACATGTAAATTGAATGTTACATCGTTATTGTTCAAAATGCAGAGAATTTCAAGACATAAAAAAGAATTTTGCATCATATAAAGTTAAAATACCTGTACATATAAACAGAAACGTATAAAACAACATGTGGCCATAGTTCAAAAAGTTGACCTGATTCAGCAAAACCAATGTGATTTTTGGATTCAGCACATCAAAATTGTGCTAAATCTGCAAAAAAAATAAATAAATAGACAATAAAGTTGGTGTTGACCAGTGTTATTTATGTAAATGGTGAAAAGAAGTGGTCCTAAAGTTGAGCCTTGTGGCACGCCTCTTTGCTGAACATAAAAATCAGATTGAATGCCATTAATGACAACACATTGTTTTCTGTTATGGAGATATGAGTTAAACCAGAGAACTGCATTCTGACAGAGGCCAATGGCATAAAGTTTATCCAGCAAAATGCTCTTGTTAGATCAATAAATACAACTCCAGTAATTTCACCTTTATCAGCAGCAGTATAAATATCATTAATAAATTTGAGTATTGTTATACTGGTAGAGTAGTTGGACCAAAAGCCAGACTGAAATGGAGTTAGAATATTGTTAATAGTAAGATAGTGTGAGAGCTGATTATAAATTAGTTTTTCAAAAACCTTTGACAATGAATATACAGTATAATTGAAATAGGTTGATAATTATCAGGCTCAAGTTTATCGCCTCCTTCATGCAGTGGAGTAACATTTCCAAATGGTAGGAATCTCATAAGAGGACAGGGAAAGATTAAATAAGTCAGTAAGGGAATACATACAGATATGAGAGGCTACTTTAACAAATCTGTTTTTAATTCCGTCAAGTTCTGGGCAACTACTTGAATTTAAGTTGTTAATTGTTTCATAGACTTCTACTGGCAAAATTTTTCTGAAAGAAAAGGATGCATGAGAAGGATAATTATCAGAACTGCCATTTGTTATGTAAGAGTCAGAAAATCTCATAGAAAAAACAGAGGAAAAATGCTGACTGAGAGCTTGAACTATGGAAAAAGAATCCTGTAATATTGTATTGCCCACTTTAATGTATTGTATAATTGTTTTCCCTGTATGCAAACTGAGATTGGTCATGGGAGGGAGGGAGGGTGGACTTGATGTTCTGCATGACCAGCCGCATGAAGCACTTCATTATGATTGAGGCCAGTGCTATGGGCCGGTAATCATTGTCGATTATTGTCATTGTCAAAGGCTTCTTTGGGACTGGCATTATGGTGGCAGTTTTGAAATGTGTTGGGACAACAGCTTGACTCAGGGAGATGTTGAAGATGTTGGCCAGGACATTCATGAGCTCCTCTGCATAGTCCTTCAGAACACGAACTGTATGTTGTCTGGTCTAGCTGCATTGCGTGGGTTGATCCTGAAGAGGATCCTCTTCATGCTAGCGGAATCCAGACTTATAGCCTGGTCATCTGGGGAAGGAGTGGTCTTCTGTGCTAATGTGCTGTTTTGTGCTTCAAAGCGTCCAAAGAAGTCATTTAAGTTGTTAAGCAGTGTGATGTCACTCGCTCAGGTCTGAGGTGGAGGTTTGTAGTTGGTGAGGGTCTGTATGCCATGCCAGAGAGAACGTGCATCTCTTGTGTTGCTGAAGTGGTCAGATATTTTCTTGCTGTTCTGTCATTTTGCCTCCTTCATACCACGGGAGAGGTGGGCCCCATCTGCTGTTAGTCCTGCAGCGTCGCCGACCCTGAAGGCTGCGTCCCAAGCCCTCAGGAGCCTGTGGACCTCAGCTGTCATCCATGGCTTTTGGTTAGCACAAATAGTGATGGTTTTGCAGTGAGTAACATCACCAGTGCATTTAGCTATATATGCTACAACAACCTCAGTGTACTCCTTATGTTTGTGTGTCCATTGTGGATGGCTGCATGCTTGAAAGTGTCCCAGTCTGTAGTGCTGAAGCAGTCTTTCAGAGCATCCGAGGTCCCCTCTGGCCACACATGTAGCTGCTTTTTTGTTGGTCTGATGGCTTTCACTCTGGGTCTGTATCAAATCAAATCAAATCAACCTTTATTGTCATATTGCTGTACATACAACTGTAGTGAAGGCAAGATGAAATTGTGTTTCTCTTGGCATCCATATAAGTAAAAAGAACATAATTTAAGACACACTCACACCCCCTCCCCCACCCCTCACCCCAACACAGCCATTCACACATCCCTGAGACTTGAACTAGCCAGAACTATAATATACAAATAATATACTGTACATAATGTCCACAGGTGCAGTAGTATGTATGAGAGATTCCGGATCAACTGTTCAGCATCCTAACAGCTTGTGGAAGGAAGCTGTTAATCAGTCTGGTGGTTCTGCCTCTGATGCTCCGGAATCGTTTGCCAGATGGCAGAAGTTCTAAGTGTTTATGCAGAGGGTGAGAGTGGTCCTTAACAATGTTCAGTGCCCTGCTCCTGCAATGGTTCTGAAAAAGTTCTTGGACAGAGTGGAGAGAAACTCTAATTACCCTCTCAGCAACCTTGACTGTCCTCTGAAGGGCTTTTTTGTCTGACATACTGCAGCTGGAGCACCATGTTGCAATGCAGTACGTCAGAACACTCTCCACCACACCTCTGTAGAAGGTCCTGAGGATGCAGATGGGGAGAGAGGCCTGTTTGAGTTTCCTCAAGAAGTGCAGTCTCTGCTGGGCCCGCTTCCTGATCCCCAAGGAATTCTTGCTCCAGGTCAGGTCCTGCGAGATCTGCACTCCGAGGAACTTGATGTTCTCCACTCTCTCCACTAAACGGCCGCCGATGCTGAGGGGGACGTGTTCAGGCTGTGACCACTGGAAATCAATAATCATCTCCTTCGTTTTGTCCATGTTGAGCACCAGATTGTTCTCCCTGCTCCAGCCCTCCAGGTCTCTCACTTCTTCCCTGTACATTGATTCCTCATCCCTCTGAATAAGTCCCACCACTGTGGTGTCATCTGCAAACTTAATAATCTGGTTCCCCTCGTGTCTGGCTACACAGTCATGTGTTAGAAGTGTAAACAACAGTGGACTGAGTACGTAGCCTTGAGGGGATCCGGTGCTCAGCGTGATAGAGTTGGAAATGTTATTTCCAACACGGACAGACTGAGGTCTCTCAGTCAGGAAATCCAGGATCCAGAGACATGTGGCGGTGTTCAGACTGAGAAGGAGTAATTTCTCTATCAGTCTCTGGGGAATAATGGTGTTGAATGCTGAACTGAAATCAATGTACAGGAGTCTGGCGTAGGTGTCTTTCTGATCCAGGTGGGTGATGACAGAGTGCAGGGTGGTGACTATAGCATCCTCCATGGAGCGGTTTGAACGATATGCAAACTGGAGTGGGTCATGTGATGCAGGGAGGCAGGCTGTGATGTGTGGTTTGACAAGCCGTTCAAAACACTTCATCACAATTGGTGTCAGTGCAACAGAACGATAGTCATTCAGACTATGCAGGTCTTAGCAAGATGGGGATGTGATCAGAGAGACCCAGGTGTGTGTGGGTAGGCTCTGTATGCGCTCTTGTGAGTTGTATACACCAGGTCCAGTAAGTTGTCTCCTCTTGTTGGAAAGTCCACATATTGATGCAGTTTTGGTAGGAGGGCCTTTAAATCTGCATGACTGAAGTCTTCTGCTGTGATGAGGAATCCGTCTGGATGTGCTCTTTGTGTCTCACTGATGGCCTGATAGAATTCATTTAGTGCTCTTAGTTCTTAGCTCTTAGCTCTTTAGTTCTCTTGCAGATGGCGGTGGGCAGGACATACACGGCAACTAGCAGGACAGATGTAAATTCTCTTGGCATGTAGAAGAGTCGGCACTTGATGATCATAAATTCCACCAAAGAAGAACAGTGTTTATGCACAAAAGTTGCTTTTTGGCACCAAGCGTCACTGGTGTAAACACACACACCTCCACCTCAGGTCTTTCTTCATTCCATAAACACCCGATTAGCACTGCTAACTGAATGGCATAACAAATACCTGGGTGTCATGATCAGCAACGGACTGGACTGGAAATCTAACACTGATGCTGCGTGCAAGAAGGGGATGAGCAGACTCTACTTCCTGAGGAAGATGAGAGCCTTCAACGTGTGCAACAGGATGCTGGAGCTTTTCTACCAGGCTGATGTCACCATGACCATGACCCGGAAGTCCCACCCTTTTGAAAACAACCGCTTCCTTCTGCCCATCATTAACCCATTTCACGTCTGTTTAAAAAAATAAGCAGTACTAGAGTTTGATTTATGGTCTTGATTAGCAAACCACAATATGTTTGTGGTGATGGACTCTTTGTTTCTTCTGAAAATGCGAAGAAAAGTGAGCATTGTGCTAATTGCTAGCATGCTAATTACTAGCTACCAGCTAGCGATGGTGTTGTGGCGACAGGTGTCAAGCCGAGAAAACCATGTCTGCCATGGAAAGCACCCCTTTTGCCGCTCTGGGGTCTTCTGCAGTACCAACTCAACAGGTATATGTTTTATAAACACATTTCTTTTGCAGTTGGCAATATATAATTTGTTTACATGTGTGTGAAATGACAACAGACGTCTTCATGCTGACTGAGATGTTGAGCAACAGTTTAGAAGAGACTCTCAACTGCGCAAAATAACCGGTTAAACAAGCAAATCATAACATTTTGTCCAGTATTGCTGTCATTTAATAAATTGTGTTTGCGGAACTGTTGTATAAAAGCAATATTACACTCAAGTTTGTTACGGTATCATACGTATACTAACTCCAGGTGTGATACACTTGTGCCCTCTGCCTTGGAGTTACGATATTCACAATACTGAACTCACTCTTGGGTAATATTACTTAAGTAACAGAGTCAGTGAAAGTATTTCTACTTGGCTTGCCAAGTGGGTTGACCCCCTTGGTGACACAAGTAGTGCGACTTGGTGACTTCAGAACGGGAGGTTCTGAGTTCAAACCCCCAGCTAGATGCCACCAGTTGGGCTTGGCCCATCCCCTTGGTCACAATTGGCATTTGCTGGCTGGACTTGGTGGTGTCATACCAGTCCCATCCTTAGGTACCACCACTGTGTTGTTCCTGGAGTGGTATGCGGTCCCACCCATCAGAGATGTAGCCAGTAGGACTCACTGGTGGTGACATAGTCAGAAGCCAGAAATCCTAAATGTAACTAAGTGCACCCCTGACATCAGGACAATGTCAAAATCTCTGTGTGTGTGTGTGTGTGTGTGTGTGTGATTTGTAACAGAGTCAACAGAAGCACTCCTACTTGGCTTGCCAAGTGGGTTGACCTTCTTGGTGTTTCAGGTAGAATGCCAGACTCTGGAGCGGGAGGTTGTGAGTTCAAACGCCCATTGGATGCCACCAGTTGGGCCTGGCCTATTCCCTTGGTCACACATTCTCAATCCACCTATACTCCCCAGTCCCAGTGGTGAAAGTTTTACATCTGAGTCTGAGTGTTTGGTGTGGTAGCTCTGCGTTTGAGCCTCTCTCTTGAATTGAATCATGACAGAACGATCCAGCCAAGATCGAGGCTCAGTGAGCGCTTCGCCAGGCAAACAGTCAGCACTGTCACGTTTGGATGCCATGGAACCCCAGGTCATGTTTCTTTCTGAACAACTTCAAATCATTACCCAGTAACTGGCAACTATAACTGAGCATTTGTGTTGGCTTCCTGGTGCGGTGTCTCCCCCTGCACCTGCTGCCCTGGTAGCTTCTGCCATCTGCAGGAAGATTTCTGTTCTTCGCCTGCCCCCTGTGGGGGGGAGGTGGGGGGATGCAAAGGGTTCCTACTCAACTGCTGGCTTTATTTCCAGCAGGTGGAGGGGGAGTATAGGGAGGATTTGGCTGAGATTCATTTTGTGACCTTGTTGCTGCGGGACCGGGTGCTCAAGTGGGCACAGTCTGTCTTGAGCAGCCTGGACGGGCCCCTATACTCTTTTGAGCAATTTGTGCAGGAATTCTCTGAGGCTTTCGACCATACAGAGAGTGAGGGAAACATTGTTAGCCAGCTGATGGGACTCCGGCAGGGAAACCGGTCTGTAGCCAATTTCTCCGTGGAGTTCCGAGCCGTTGCGGCGGACTCCGGATGGAATGACTTTGCTCTACACAGCACCTTCCTCTGGGAACTGAATCCACATCTCCACGACGAGCTGGCTCTCCGTGCATCCCCCTCCTCATTGGATGAGCTTATTGCGCAGGCTGTGGCTCTGGATAACCGGTTTAGGGAGCGTCCAAGGGAGCAGAGGGCTGCTGCTTCTCCGTTTGCTCCTCGGCCAGGTCCCCCTTCCCTCTGGTGCAGCTCCGTTGGTGCCCTCTGAGCCAATGGCCCTCGGTAGGTCCCATCTGACTCTGGAGGAACACCAGCGTCGAGAGAGGGCGGAGGCAAGTATGTATTGCGGGGCCACAGACCATGTGATTTCGAATTGCCCAGTTAGACCAAAAGATCCGGCCCATCAGTAACTGTGGGGGGTCTGGTGGGAGGGTCTTTGCAAAATCCTCCCAATTGTTTTGAACTCCCGGCCCTCATTCAGTTACCAGGGGCTGAGTTCAAAACCTCCGCCCTGATTGATTCAGGAGCAGAGCAGAGCTTCATTTAACTGGTACTGGTCAGAAAATTTCAGATTCCCACCAGGCCAAAAACATGCAGGTTAGGTTAATTGGAGACTCTAAAGTGGCCCTAGGTGTGAATGTGTGTGTGAATGGTAAAGGGATAGCGCCATACCGTGGCTGCTTCATCCATCCAGATGGATGCCCTCAATTTCCCCTCTGGGGATCAATGAAGTATACAAAATAAAAAAAATAAAATAAAAAAAAAAGGAATGTCCCGATGCCCTTGAATGTTTTGGCAGTTTCAGGCAGCAGGATTATGGCCATTACCGAACAGACTGAGCCCATTTTGGTCATTTTGTCCGGTAATCACTGCAAGACTGTTCAGTTTTATGTTCTGCCTCAATCTACCACCCCCATGATTCTGGGGTGTCTGTGGCTCCGTATTCACAACCCAATAATAAAATGGAGCTAGGGCTCCATTTCATCCTGGAGCTCTTATTGCCTCTCATCATGTCTCCGCTCAGCCGCATGCTCAGCTGCTCTCCCGATCTCTTCCCCTCCAGCTGAGCCGGCGGATCTCAGCTCCATACCCAAGGTCTATCATGACTTAGGGGAGGTCTTTCGCAAGTCCAGGGCCCTATCATTACCACCTCATTGGGCTTACGACTGTGCTATCGACCTCCTACTGGGCGCGTGATTGCCATCCAGCTGGCTCTACAGTTTATCTGGGCCACAGAGGGAGGTGATGGAGACCTACATAAAAGACTCCCTAGCTGTGAAGCTAGCAGGCCACACCATCTACTGGGCACACCGCACAACAGACTCTGGTAAGACGAGAGGAGGGGGAGTGTGTGTATATATAAATAACAACTGGTGCACAGATGCAACGGTTATTGAAAGGCACTGCTGTCCGGACTTGGAGTTTCTGATGCTTAAGTGCAGACCTTTTTATCTGCCAAGGGAGTTTTCTGTAATGTTCATTGTAGCAGTGTATGTTCATCCTCGGGCTAATGCTAAAACAGCCATGAGCAAACTGCATGACGCCATCTGCAAACAATTTCAAATCAAATCAAATCAAATCAAATCAAACTTTATTGTCATATTGCTGTACAAACAACTGTAGTGCAGGCAAGATGAAATTGCGTTTCTCTTGGCATCCATATAAATAGAAGCAGCATGATATAAGACACACTCACACATATCTTCACCCCCCCCACCCCCCATCCATTCACACATCCCTGAGACATACTTGGGAAAAACTAACTAACTATAATATACAAATAATATACATAATGTCCGTGGTGCAGTAGTGTGTATGAGAGATTCCGTGTCAACTGTTCAGCATCCTGACAGCTTGTGGAAGGAAGCTGTTGATCAGTCTGGTGGTTCTGCCTCTGATGCTCCGGAATCGTTTACCAGATGGCAGAAGTTCAAAGTGTTTATGCAGAGGGTGAGAATGGTCCTTGACAATGTTCAGTGCCCTGCTCCTACAACGGTTCTAAAAAAGTTCTTGGACAGAGGGGAGGGAGACTCCAATTACCCTCTCAGCTCCCTTGACTATCCTCTGCAGGGCTTTTTTGTCTGACATACTGCAGCTGGAGTACCATGTAGCAATGCAGTACGTCAGAACACTCTCCACCACACCTCTGTAGAAGGTCCTGAGGATGCAGATGGGGAGAGAGGCCTGTTTGAGTTTCCTCAAGAAGTGCAGTCTCTGCTGAGCCCGCTTCCTGATCCCCAAGGAATTCTTGCTCCAGGTCAGGTCCTGCGAGATCTGCACTCCGAGGAACTTGATGTTTTCCACTCTCTCCACTAAACGGCCGCCGATGCTGAGGGGGACGTGTTCAGGCTGTGACCGCCGGAAGTCGATAATCATCTCCTTCGTTTTGTCCACATTGAGCACCAGATTGTTCTCCCTGCACCAGCCCTCCAGGTCTCTCACTTCTTCCCTGTACATTGATTCCTCATCTCTCTGAATAAGTTCCACCACCATGGTGTCGTCTGCAAACTTAATAATCTGGTTCCCCTCGTGTCTGGATACACAGTCATGTGTTAGAAGTGTAAACAACAGTGGACTGAGTACGCAGCCTTGAGGGGATCTGGTGCTCAGCGTGACAGAGTTGGAGATGCTGTTTCCAACCCGGACAGACTGAGGTCTCTCAGTCAGGAAATCCAGGATCCAGAGACATGTGGTGGTGTTCAGACCAAGAAAGAGTAATTTCTCCATCAGTCTCTGGGGAATAATGGTGTTGAATGCTGAACTGAAATCACTGTACAGGAGTTTGGCGTAGGTGTCTTTCTGGTCCAGGTGGGTGATGACAGAGTGTAGGGTGGTGACTATAGTATCCTCCGTGGAACGATTTTAACGATATGCAAACTGGAGCGGGTCGTGTGATGCAGGGAGGCAGGCTGTAATGTGTGGTTTGACAAACCGTTCAAAACACTTCATCACAATTGGTGTCAGTGCAACAGGACGATATTCATTCAAACAGGACACAACTGGTTTCTTTGCCACCGGTACGATGATAGAGGTCTTGAAGCATCTGGGAACAATGGCCTGACTCAGGGAGATGTTATAAATGTCAGTCAGGACATTTGCCAACTCGCTCGCGCAGTCTCGGAGTACACGTCCCAGGATGTTGTCCGGACCTGCAGCTTTATATGGGTTGACTCTGGTTAGGGTCCTTGATGGTAAAAGCTGGTCCGACCGATGGTGGGGGTGGGCCAGCCCTCCCTCTGGTTGTCGGGTTAGATGCTTCAAAACGTGCAAAGAAGTCGTTGAGCCTGTCTGGAAGCGAAGCGTCGTCATCATCGACCCCCTGCCTAGATTTATAGCCCGTCAGTGTCCGAACTCCCTGCCACATCTGCTTGGTGTTCCTAGTGTCACAGAGGTGTCCCTGGATTTTCTCCACATAGGCGCGCTTCGCCGCCTTAATTCCCTTTGAGAGCGCAGACCTGGCTGAGCGGAGAGCGATCCTGTCCTCTGCTCTGAAGGCTGCATCTCTGGCTGTAAGCAGCGAGCGCACCTCTGCAGTCATCCAGGGCTTATGGTTACCCCGCATAGTGATGGTTTTCACTATAGTGACATCCTCTGTGCACTTTGCGATGTAGCTGGTGATCGTTTCAGCATACTCCTCCACATCTGTCTTGTCTTCCTGGGAGGCTGCTATTTTGAAAACCTCCCAGTCTGTGTGCAGAAAACAGTCTTTCAGGGCAGAGGTTGCACTCTCTAGCCAAATCCTGATTTGTTTCACTGCCGGCCTGCTGCGCTTCAATAAAGGTTTGTAGACAGGCACCAGCATCACGGATATGTGGTCAGAAAGGCCGAGGTGGGGGCGGGATATAGCCTTATTTGCATCTGTGTTTGTATACACTAAGTCCAACATATTCTCTCCTCTGGTCTTAAAGTCTACACATTGTTTAAACTTGGGGAGCACAGTCTTTAAGCTGGTGTAGTTAAAATCCCCCGCAACCACCACAAAACTGTCTGGATGTGAAGTTTGGATTTCACTAATCGCATCGTGCAGTTCCCCGAGTGCCTTCTTAGCATTAGCGTTAGCGTTAGCGCTCGGCGCTATGTAAACAGCCGCTACAAACATGTTGCTGAATTCCCTCGGCAAATAATATGGCCGACAATTTACAATAACGAACTCCACCAACGGAGAGCAGTGTTTAGACACTAATGTGGCATTAATGCACCAGTTCTTGTTAACATAGATGCATAGGCCCCCCCCACGGCTCTTACCGGAGCTCGCCGTTATTCTGTCAGCACGGAACATAGCCATATCTTCCAGCTGAATGGCTTCGTCAGGGATGTTGTCGTGGAGCCATGTCTCCGTGAACACAAGCACACAGCAGTCTCTCCGCACTCTCCAGGTTTCTCTCAGCAGACGCAGCTTGTCCAGCTTGTTGTCGAGGGAGCGGACGTTAGAGAGAAGAAGCGACGGTACAGCTGGTCTGGAGGGGTTAGCCTTTAGCCTAGCATGGATCCCGGCCCTTTTTCCACGCTTTTGCCTACGTTCACACCGTCTGCGCTTCCTCCTCTCTCGGGTAGCTTCCAGCGGGGACTCCGCCAGAATTCCATGCTGGCGGAGAATGTCCAAATCACAACCGAGCGCCGCGATTCTTGCAGCGTGCAGTACCTTGATGTTTAATAAGGTCTCACGGTTGTAAGTTTTACAGAATGTACGTCTGGGATGATCAAAACATTCAAAACTCTCACAGTCGCTGATGCCAAGAGGGGCCGCTGCGTCCGTGCGCGCCGCCGCCATTTTGTAGAACTTAACAGGTTACCAGAAACTGTTTTTGTTGTGGCAGGAGATTTTAATAACTGTAACCTCAAAACTGTTTTACCCAGACTTCACAAAAATGTGGACATTAAAACAAGGAAAAATAAAACTTTGGACCAGGTGTACACGAACATTCCTGGAGCTTACAAAACTCATTCCTCTCCCCACTTAGGACACTCTGACCACCTACCTCTGTTTTTAACACCAGCCTACATCCCCCTCATTTGCAGAGTAAAACCACAATATAGCACTGTGCAGTGTTGGACTGAGGAGGCTTCATCATCCTTACAGGACTGCTTTGGGGACACAGAGTGGGAGATTTTTGAACATCCAGATATTGAATATTACACCACGACAGTACTATCTTATATCAAATTTTGTACAGATAACGTAACCACAGAAAAACAGCTTAAAACATACCCCAACCAAAAACCATGGTTCAACAACAGCGTGAGAAAGTTGTTTAAGGCCAGAGATGCAGCATTCAGATTGGGGGCCAAGGAGACCTATAAGGACGCAAGAGCAGACAAAAATGAAATATGAATGGCTCACTGAGGATAATTTCAGAGAAAATAATCCATGAGCTATGTGGCAAGGTATCAAGACTATTACTGATTACAAGCAAAACTACAGTACTCCCATCAACATCTCCTTCTTAACGCATTCTTTGCTCGATTTGAGGAGAATCATAGGCAAGAATCAGATGTGACTATGACAGCATCTGAAAGCAAGCAGCCACTCATTTTCCAGTCATATCAAGTCCAGCGGGTCCTGCATAACATTGACACCAGGAAGGCACCAGGACCAGATGGAGTTATAGGTCGGGTACTAAAAACATGTGCTAGTCAGCTAGCCACAGTATTTACAGCTATTTTCAACCGATCACTTCAACAAGCCAAAGTTCCCACTTGCCTCAAAACCGCCACCATTATTCCTGTGCCCAAAACTTCAGCTGTCACAGGTTTAAATGATTATTGGCCCATTGCTCTCACACCAGTAATCATGAAATACTTGGAAAGACTGGTGCTGCAACACATCAAATCTTGCATTCCCTTGGACCTGGATCAACATCAATTTGCTTACAGACCAAACAGATCAACAGACGATGCTATCTCAATAGCACTACACACAGCTCTTGCCCATCTTAAAAATCCAAACACCTATTTTCGGATGCTGTTTATTGACTTCAGCTCTGCCTTCAATTCCATCAGCCCCAGCAGACTGGTCAGCAAACTGCAGTCACTACAGCTTGGAACATCCCTTTGTCAATGGATTAAAGATTTTCTCACAAACCAACCCCAGCATGTTAAACTGGGTAGTCTTACCTTCTCCACTGTCACTCTCAGTACTGGTGTACCCCAGGGCAATGTCCTCAGTCCAATCTTGTACTCCCTGTATATTCATGACTGCCCCCCCATCCACAGCTCTAACGCAATAATTAAGTTTGCAGATGATACGACCATAGTGGGTTTGATGGCAAACAATGATGAATCAACCTATAGGGAGGAGATTCAGACATTGTTGACATGGTGGAGAGACAATAACCTATGCTTAAACACAAAGAAGACTAAAGAAATAATTATAGACTTCAAGAAATCAAAAGCACAGCATGCAGGATTGAGCATGGAAGGGGAGGAGGTGGAGCAGGTTGCTGACTTCAAATTTTTGGGTGTGTATATATCCAGAGACCTAAGTTGGAGTGCAAACACAACTCACAACATCAAGAAAGCACAGCAACAACTCTTTTTTCTCAGAACCCTGAAGCGCAACAAACTTCCTCCAGCTCTGCTTAAGAACTTCTATCCCTGAACAGTAGAGAGTGTCCTGACATATGGCTGCACTGTCTGGTACTCCAGCTGTACAGAGGCAGAAAAAAAGGAGCTGTATATGGGTCATAAAGACAGCCCAGTGGATTGTGGGCTCCCTGCTCCCGAGCATGGAGGACATTTACTCCACACGCCTCCTCAGAAGAGATAAAAACATCAAGAATGACCCAACACACCCAGGACATTATCTGTTTTCCACCCTTCTCTCAGGTAGGCTCAGAGTCATCAAAACCCGGACCAGCAGAATGAAAGAGAGCTTTTTTCCTAGGGCAGAAGACAGACTTTTGCACTCATAGTCCTTTTAGCAGGTATGCACACAGTCACATACATATGTGTAGAGTGCATTAGTATTTTATCTATTTATTATTATTTATTACTAAGATGATTGTATTTTAAGCTGCTAAGAGACTGCTGAATAGAGTTTTGTTGTATTTTGTGTAAAATGACAATAAAGATTCTATTCTATTCTATTCTATTCTTCTATTCTATTCTGTTTAGGTCTGTTTCCCATTAAGTGCATCATAAACAATGTCACTGTTTGGCTGGACCTGAATCCATCTAACTTTCCATGTCTCCTGCATCAAGCCCCTTTCCGCCAGCCCTCTCTGCCCTCCTCCGGACCCCCCCCCCCCCCACTCCCCCAGGTCATCAACGGTCAGACCATCTATACCGTACAGAAGATTCTGGATGTCTGTCAACGGGGTTGTGGCTGCCAGTACCTGGTCCATTGGAAGGGGTACGGTCCGGAGGCGAGGTCCTGAATTCCAGGCTCTTACATCCTGGATAAGTGGATGGTGTGGGAATTCCATTGGGCACACGTACGGAAGCCCAGTGGGATGCCGGGAGGCGCCCCTTGAGGGAAGGGCTCTGTGATGATCAGGCGAGCGTGCTCCCCCTCCCCTCCTGTTCCTGTCTTCCCAGCTCCGGAGTAATTACCACACCTGCGTGATTGACACACCTGCTGCTCACTGGTTTTCCAGCATATTTAAGAGCCAGTGTGTGAGGAGCTCACTGCTGGATCGTTAGGTTTGCTGCATGTGTAAACCACATCAAGCTTTTACTCCTTTGGTTGATTTGTGTTCCTTACTTCCGTGTCTTCACTCTCTCCTTAGGTTTGCTGCCACCTCCGCAGTGTGTATTCTGGGGCTGATCACGCTTGCCTGACCCAAAGACACCGGACGTCCACCCAGGTCAACCGTCTTCCCCCTGGTATCCTCTGGTCCCATGCAGGAGTTCCCTGCCGGGCTCCTCTGCTCTCAGTAGTAAGAGTGTTCTCCTTTTCTTATTCTCCGCTTGTGGAGATTCTGACTCTAACCATCTCAGAATCAGAATCAGAATCAGATTTATTGCCATTGTTCATGTAGTACACAAACTAGGAATTTGTCTCAGTGCAATGCTGCAACATTAAACATGATAAAATAAAAGAAATAAACTATACATGCAATAAAGTGTAGAATAAGAGTGAGTAATACTAGTCAGCAGTTTAAATATATTAGCGAGCAGCAGATAATGTGGAGAACCATATAGTGCAGTCGGTAATGCAGGAAGAAAACAGTGATGATTGACATGAGTCTGGTTGAGCTGCTGTACATAGTGCACGAGAGTCAATAAGTCACTTAGTGTTCAGCAGTCTGATGGCAGAAGAGAAGAAGCTGTTCATGTGACGGGAGGTTTTAGTCTGGATGGACCGAAATCTTCTACCTGAGGGGAGAGGGGCAAACAGTACGTGACCAGGGTGTGAGGGATCGGCTATGATCCGGCCAGCATGCCTCCGGGTCCTGGAGATGTACAGATCCTGGAGAGATGGGAGCTTGCAGCCGATCACCTTCTCAGCAGTGCGCACGACGCGCTGCAGCCTTAGTCTGTCCCTGGCAGTGGCTCCTGCGTACCACATGGTTATGGAGGTGGTGAGGATGGACTCGATGATGGCTGTGTAGAACTGCACTAACATCTTGGTGGGTAGCTTGAGCTTCCTCAGCTGCCGCAGGAAGAACATCCTCTGCTGGGCCTTTTTGATGAGGGAGCTGATGGTCGGCTCCCACTTGAGGTCCTTGGTGATGGTGGTGCCTAGGAAGCGGAAGGAATCAGCAGTGGTGATGGGAGAGCCTGTGAGGGTGAGGAGGGGCAGAGGGGTTGTGACTTTCCTGAAGTCCACAATCATCTCCACTGTCTTCAGAGCGTTCAGCTGCAGGTTGTTGTTGTTGCACCAGGACGCCAGCTGGGCCACCTCTCTCCTGTAGGCGGACTCGTTGCCATTGGAGATGAGCTCGATGAGTCCGCAAACTTGATCAACTTGACAGACTGGTGGCTGGAGGTGCAGGAGTTGGTATAAAGGGAGAAGAGTAGGGGGGGAAGTGCACAGCCCCGGGGTGATCCGGTGCTGATGCTAGCAGAGTCTGAGACAGTCTTTCCCAGCCACACATGTTGCCTCCGGTCCATCAGGAAGTCGGTGATCCACCTGCAGAGGGAGTCAGGCACGTTGAGCAGGGACAGCTTGTCCCGGAGCAGAGCGGGGCGGATGGTGTTGAATGCGGAGCTGAAGTCCACAAACAGGATCCTGGCGTAGGTTCCCGGGGAGTCCAGGTGCTGCAGGATGGAGTGGAGGGCCAGGTTGACTGCGTCGTCTACAGACCTGTTGGCTCGGTAGGCAAACTGCAGCGGGTCCAGGAGGGGGGTGGTGATGGATTTGAGGTGAGGCAGGACCAGGCGCTCAAAGGACTTCATGACTACAGAGGTGAGCGCTACAGGTCTTTAGTCGTTAAGTCCAGTGATCCGTGGCTTCTTGGGGACAGGGATGATGGTGGAGGATTTGAGGCAGGACGGCACGTGGCATAGCTTAAGGGAGGTGTTAAAAATGTCTGTGAAGACAGGAGCCAGCTCTTTCGCACAGTGTCTCAGGGTGGAGGGAGACACGCCGTCCGGACCGGGGGCCTTGCGCGGGTTCAGTCTGGAGAACTGTTTGAGCACGTCCTGCTCACTGATGACAAGGGCGGGGGGGGGAGGAGGGGGGGCGCCTTTGATGAAGTAGGGATCGTGGAGACTGTGGAGCTGCTCTCTCTGCTCTTTCCCGTAGGCTGCGTGCACGCCAGCAGGCACCTGTTTTTGTGTTTAAATTTTAAGTGTGTTTTTGTTGTGCTGTTCCTTAGTTCTGTACTTTATTTAGTTTGTGTGTTTTTGGTTTGACTTTCCATTAAAGTGGTGAAACTTTGACATTCGAGTCTGAGTGTTCGTTTGGTGTGGTACCTCTGCATTTGAGCCTCTCTCTTGAATTGAGTCATGACACCAAGCTATTCTGAAAAATTAGTAACTCTGATACAGTGGGAAAAATAAGTATTAAATACGTCAACATTTTTTTCATTAATCATATTTCTGTTGGAGCCACTGACCTGAGATTTTCACCAGATATCATTAACAACCCAAGTAATCCACACATACAAAGAAATCAAGGCAACTGTGTTCACAAAACAAGTTATATTTAATAAAATGGAATGACACACGGAATAAGCATTGAACACGCTTGGTGAAATTCATTTAATATTTAGTAGAAAAGCCTTTATTGGTAACAACAGCTTCCAGATGCCTCCTATATGGAGAAACTAGGTGCAGCCATTGCTCAAGAGTGATTTTAGCCCATTCTTCCACACAAATTGTCAAATCTTGAAGGTTCCGTGGGTGTCTTCTATTTTTTTTTTTTTTTTTTTTGTTACTTATTTGTACCCGTAGGTAGACTTGTATATGAACTCTGATCTTCAGTTTGTTCCATAGATTTTCAACTGGATTCAGATCAGATGACTGGGCCGTTCTAGCAGCTTTATTTTCCTTCTCTGGAGCCAGTTGAGAATTTCCTTGGCTGTGTGTTTGGGATCATTGTCTTGCTGAAATGTCCACCATCATTTCATCTTCAGCATTTTGGCAGATGGCAACAGGTTCTTATCAAGGATGTCTCTGAACATTTGTCCATTAATCTTTCTTTCAATTAAATGAAGTCTGCCTGTACTATGTGCTGAAAAACACTACCACACCATGATGGGATGTGCAATGCTATTTCTCCTCCAAGCATGCTGTGTGTTGTGGCATCCAAAAAGTTCAATTTTGGTCTCATCTGACCAGACTATATTCTCCTAGTATTTTACTGGCTTGCCCAAATGCTGTGCAGCAAATTTTAAACGAGCTTCAACATGCTTTTTCTTCAGCAATGGAGTCTTGCGAGGTGAGCGGGCATAGAGCCCATGTCACTTGAGTGCATTACTTATTTTCTTTGAAACAGCAGTACTTGCTAACTCAAGGTCTTTCTGGAGCTTTCCATGAGTGGTCTTTGGCTCTTGGATAACTCTTCTAATAATTTGTTTGACTCCTCTGTCAGAAGTCTTGTGAGGAGCTCCTGGTCGTGGCCGGTTTAGGGTAAAATGATATTCTTTCCACTTCCGGATGATGGCTCCAATGGTGCTCACTGGAATGTTCAGTAGTTTAGAAATGCACCTGTAACCAATGCAATCATTATGTTTTGCAGCAATAAGGTTGCAAAGGTCTTTGCTTCTACCCATCATAAGTTCTTTGTGGTGTGGTCTGGTATTCACAGACCTTTTTAAAGCCTATGAATCAGAACTTAACCAGCGGAAATTAATTTGCACTGATGCAGGATAGAATGGCTTCCTAAATTCTGATGGATTTAAGCTGGTTTCTTGGATATCTATGCCTTCTTGCACCTCTTATTACCTCCGCCAGAGGAGGAGGTTATGTTTTTGCAAGCGTTTGTCTGTTTGTCTGTCTGTCTGTTTGTTTGTTTGTCTGTTGGTTAGCAAGATAACTCAAAAAGTTTTGGACGGATTTCGATGAAACTTCCAGGTGTTGTTGGAAATGGTACAAGGAAGAACTGATTAAATTTTGGGGATGATCTGGATCACCGTCTGGATACAGGAATTTTTTAAAGGATTCTTTAACATTGTCAGATATGGCCATTTTCAACATGTGCGCAGGCGCAATGGAGGGCGCTGGTCGTCGTGTCTGACGAACACAAACTCCGCGTTCTTCAAAGTTTTAGGCACAAAAGCACGCGGAAAACAGTGGTGGGCAGGGCCCGGCAGCGTGCCTGTGTTTGCGCTACGCTGCAAAAGCTGAGACGGGCAGCTGTCCGGCGTCGGATTATTTGGCAGAAATTCCCTGGGCAGCCATAGGGGCTGCGCAAAAAAAAAAAACAAGCTCTCTGCCGGGTAAGCTTCTAAATCCTCTTTTGCCGCGGAGCGCAACCCCAATAAAACCCACGGCAACCTGTCTACCCAATTTGCATCCATCAGTGAAGCCCTGAGTGCTGCTTTCAGTGGAGGAGATGGACACAACACCAACACTTCAGTTTATTACTTCCGCCAAGGAGGTAATGCTTTTACTACTGAACCACTAATCCTATCATTGTCAATCCAATTGCTACTCATATGTTTTCATGGTCAAGGAATCTGAAGTTTCGTCGGCCTCCGTCGGTCTATGATGACCATGGAAGAGAATCCTAAACGTCTACTCTGCTGGAACAGCACCGCCTGTGGCTGAACAGGCCGATGCGCGAATGACAGTCCCTGTCACACAGGTCACACTTGTGGGTGGTCTCCGTGCTGCTGGGTCTGTGGCGATTCTTCCTGCGGGTCCTTTTTTCATCTGCTGCAGCAGTCAGTCTCTCTTCATCCGCCTTGAGCTGTCTGGTCAGGGTGCCTCTCCATTTGGAGCGGTCCGTTGCAAGGTCCTCCCAGCGCTCTGTGTTGATATCCAGGGCCTTCATGTCTCTCTTGCAGACGTCTCTAAAGCGCAGCTGTGGGCGGCCAACGTCTCTCCTGCCAGTTGCCAGTTCTCCATAGAGGACGTCTTTGGGGATTCTGCCATCCTCCATACGGTGAACGTGGCCTAGCCAGCGGAGCCTGCGCTGCCTGAGTAGAGTGAACATGGAGGGAAGGCCGGTGCGGGACAGAACTTCTGTGTTGGGCACTTTGTCCTGCCAGGATATGTCCAGGATGTGGCGAATGCAGCGCAAGTGGAAGGAGTTCAGTCTCTTTTCCTGCCGGGCGTATGTTGTCTACGTCTCACTCCCATAGAGCAGTGTGCTGATGACGCAGGCGTTGTACACTGCCATCTTCGTCTTGACAGAGAGTTTGGGATTCTCCCACACTCGTGTGGTGAGGCGAGCGAGTGTGAAGGCTGATTTTCCAATCCTCTTGTTGATCTCTGTATCAAGGGAGAGGTTGTTGCTGATCGTGGACCCCAGGTACGTGAACTGATTCACGACCTCCAGCTTGTAGTCATCAATGGTGATGGTTGGTGGTGCTTCCGTGCCTTGCGCCAAGACGTTAGTCTTCTTCAGGCTGATGGTAAGCCCGAAGTCCTTGCATGCCTGGGAGAAGCGGTCCATCAGGGTCTGAAGCTCCTGCTGTGTGTGGGTTGCGACTGCAGCGTCGTCTGCGAACAGCATGTCTCTGATTAGAGCCTGGCGTACTTTGGTTCTGGCTTTCAGGCGGGCGAGGTTGAAAAGCCTGCCGTCAGATCTTGTGTGCAGGTAGATTCCCTCTGTTGCTGTGCTGAAGGCATGCCTCAGGAGCATAGCAAAGAAAATCCCAAAGAGGGTTGGCGCAAGTACACAGCCCTGTTTCACTCCGCTGCGTATGTTGAATGGCTCTGAGACGTTGCCATCGTGCTGCACTATCCCCTGCATGTTGGTGTGAAACGATTCGATGAGGCTTTGCAACTTTGGTGGGCATCCTATCTTTGGCAGGATCTTGAAAAGGCCCTCTCTGCTGACCAAATCGAACGCTTTGGTGAACGCTTTCCCCCCCATACAAACACTGTATGGGGGGGAACCGTGGCGCTTGGCGGAGGTCTGCGCTCTCCGAGTGCTTTTCTAGTTCTTCATGTGTTCAATAATTTTTCCCTGTGTCATTCCACTTTATTAAATATAACTTGTTTTGTGAACACAGTTGCCTTGATTTCTTTGTATGTATGGATTACTTGTGCTGTAAAACTGAATTGGTTCACAGAACTCAAAACTTACATGGAAACCGATTACCTAATAAAATTTAAATAAATGCAATTATTTTTTGAGTAATCTGAAATTAAAAAATTTATAACAAAATGCTGAAAATGTATTTAAGTACAATTTACTAAAAAAATTATTTCATTTACTTAAATTTTATTAGGTAATCAGTTTCCACATAAATTTTGAGTTCTGTGAACTACAGTATTTGGTATTACAGTGTGGGTTGTAACTGATATCTGGTGAAAATCTCAGGTCAACGGTTCCATCGGAAATATGTTTAATGAGAAAAATGTTGACGTGTTCAATACTTATTTTCCCTGCTGTAAATGCTTTATTTAAATAAAGTGTCATGACTGACAAAGCTCACGTGTGAGGCAGCAAACACCAGAGAAGACTCAAAAACAGGGAGTAAATGTTAAACTACTTTAGTGAAAACCAAAAACACACGCAGCTGGAGAGAAAATGGAGCAGGCGGAGGGAAGACATAGCCTGCGGGGAAGAGAATGACAGCTGGTTGAGATGAGGAGTGAAATTCAATTCGATTCAATTCAACTTTATTTATATAGTGCCATTTCACAACAACAGTCATCTCATAGCACTTTCAACTGTAGGGGAAACCCCCACAGTTGCAGAAAACCCCCAGCAATCAGGTTCTTGGGGAATGGGTTAATGAATGGAGCAGGGGTTTATCTTACTACAAGTGAGCAGAGAGCCCGGCAGAGGAACCCAGCCTGGAAGTGAAGGAGCCAGCAGGGCAGGGCTGGCGGAGGAAGGAGAGGATATGGGCTGAGGGAGTCTGACCGGGTGGAGGAGGCTGTCCAGGGTGAAGGAGACGAAGAGGCAGGTGAGTACACCACAATCTCAGAGATGCACCGCAGAGATGGCAACAACCTGGAAAGAGAGGAGGAAAAGGAGAATTAGGCTGAGTTCCTAATAGTGCAAATTTAAATTTAGCTTCAGGCAGCTATACCCAACGAGCCAGCGCCGAAGTGTTCACAAGCAGGTCCTTTTAAGCGCTGGCAATGAAGAGGCAGCAGGTGCGTCCATGCACGCAGGTGCACTGATGACCTGCGGAGATGGGAGCCAAGTGGAGAACCTCCCACAGAAAGGAAGGGGGAGCGCGCTCACCTGATCATTACATAAAGTGTAATGACTAAAAATTCAAATGAATTGTCTAAAATGTATAGTTATGTAGTTCAGCTAATAAACACAGAATAATCTGTTTATTTGACACCTCATAAACATTTTTGGTCAACAGCAGTTCCTCTGTGCTGCATCAGTAATATTTCCATGGTGTCAAACTGCATCCTGACTAATCTCTGACATTTGCATTAATTAGCTGAACTGTATTTGACACTATAGGGCAGAATGTAGCACAGAGTGGTCTGATAGTTTACACTTCATGCTTACATATAGTGAAAATCACATTGAAGAGGGACAAAAAGTTCTGAAGCTGTAACAAAGACAACAGAACGCTTAAGAAGGTAGACTGCAACACATAGAACATGGATTCAGGAAATCTTGATACAGGCAGGTAAAATCTGGTTTCCACTGACGCTATGACCCTGCTGCTTTTGGAGAACTAGTCTAGATTTTGTCAGGTTATGTAAAACTTGAATTTCAAAAGCTACATTGATGGTTATTTTGTTAATAAATGAAAACAGCATCCTGCTGCTCTGACACAACAACTCTGTGTACATGTGTCTAGTTTTTGGACTTTCCAGCTTTATCTTTAGTATTTTTAGTGTAAGTGAAAATACATTTATATTTACTGGGTAGGGTACCAGCACTGATGCTATACATGGAAATCAATGTTACAAGGACAGATGGCTCAGTATTAATTTCATCAAGTAAACATAAAACCAAAACATTTGAATCATAGCAGAAAAAAAACCCAACTAAATTGATATCACAATTTTGGGTGCAGAATACATTCTTGAGAGGTCAGTGCCTGCACAGAAAAGAACACTTCTCTTAACCTTTACAACATGAGAATAAACACTACAAACCCGAGGAGGAATTTGAAGGTTACCCCACAAGGCATTTAAAGAAAGTCGGCCTGTGACCCGAAAAGGATTAAGTGGAAGAAGATGAATGAATGAATGACTAAAATTGGACAAAATATCAAAATTTATCTTACTAAATCTAGAACAAACTCATTTTCACTTATCAAAATTAAAGCTAAAAACATTAAAATGTCAGAAGATTAAAATCATCTTAAAACTGGGTCCCAAAATTACCACTTACATAGAAAAAAAGAACAAATATTAGCAGTCAATTGACAGAAAATGAAGTCACAAATAAAGGCTAGGTTTAATTGCAGCCTTGAATAATTGACAGCACTTAAAGATGCCTGTATGACTAATATTTGAGAGACCAAAGATCATTGACATTTTAAGCTGCTATGAAAAATAAAGAAAAAAAATAAAGGATGAAAGCAGTGTTAAACTTAAAACAGGCCAGACTTCAGCTTCATGGCGAATCTTTGTTCTGTGAATGAAAAACACTGGCTCTAATGAAGCATTAGAGCCTTTGAAACCCTGATACTGATTTAATTAATTTATTCCGGCGACTCCACGTGTTCGCTCAGTTCATGGCCAATCGCTTTGAAAACCAGGAATGTGATGGTGGTTATAAACAGGAAGTCAATGCAGCCAAACAGAATCCACACAGCTCTGTTTCGCCTCAGACTTCACTGTGGGCTTTGCAGTGACTCACAAACGCAGACAGGAGTTAAAAAGCAAATAATACCTTGCCAAAGTCTGCACTGCTTTTAGGTCTTTTGGTATGTACTGTAAGTGCAGGCAACACCAGGTGGCAGGTTGATGCAGGAGTTTATGTAAATGTGAGAAAATCAAAAAACTGTGGCATGTTCATTCCTCCCTAACTGCATCACAACATTTGTGATCCTTTTATTAATGCAACAGTGAGTAACTCAGCAAATCAGTGGCTCCTTGTAGTGGTGAGCAATAAGAGATGTGTAGGTGACTATGATAAACTGTCTTTACCTCATTTTAATGTGTTTAGGTTTTGTTTGGCTGCTTCTTGTGTGCATGGTGTGTTCGGGCCCATGTGGGGTCATCACCAACGCTGGACAAACTAAATCTGGGAGCATAATATATCGCCATTTGGTCACAAGTTAAAGAGCCAGTTTGAACATTTTTTGTGTAAGTAAATTAAAAATTAAATGGGCATTTTCACACCTAAAAGTCCGCACCAATGCCCGGACCAAGGTTCACATTTTGTTACATTGTCTACATTTGGTCCGGTTAGGTTTAGTTTCACATTGCTCCTTTTCCAAGCAAACTAAACAATTTTGACACACCTCTGTCTTGCTGTCATGACAGTGTTTGCGTTGTTAGCACAGACCAGACATGCTACTCACCCTTCAAGGTGTTTTTTGCAGCTCTGGACACATTGGTAACCACACTTTAAAGGGCCTATATCATGCTATTTTAAGCCTTTCAGAGTAAACTATATGCATGTATGTGATAGTATATTACCTTTGGTACACTGGAGAATGAATTTCTTATGAAATATGAGTTATTTTCGCAAGCTACTTTTCCAACCCGGAAGTAAGATGCCTCGATCTCTGAGGCTCTGCCTCTCCTTCTTGTGGCTGCCGCCCATTTCATGATGTAACCCCTGAGCCGGCTGCTGCAGCATGTCGCTGGGTTCTGCCCACGAAAACTTAGAAGACATTGTCTTACGTAAAAAAGCAAACAGTTGTTGTCACTGAGCAGATTAGGTGCGAGAGGAACTACTTCTTCACAGCGTCAATGCTAAGGTGAAAGAGTTTTGCCGATCACCGCTACGTTAGCTGCGCGGAGAAAGTGGGTGTGTGCGTTAGCCTGGAGGCGGTGCTGGCAGCACAGGCACTTCCTGGAATGGGCGGGTCACCCACGTTCATACGTATGAACGTGGGGACCCAATCATTATCAGGGACAGGGTGGAGCAGCAGCTCAGAGAGCAGGGTTGAGGAGGAATACTCAGAGATGCGTGAATGGAGCAAAATACCACTTTGGGGGTGTTTTTGGTGAGGAATTAACATTATAACATGCTTAAAAGCTCAAAAAAGTCGATTTTGCATGATATAGGCCCTTCAAGTTGAAACTGGGGAAGACTCCATCATATTAGTCGCTGAACTTTTATTGAGGCTAGAATATTATCCAGGTCATTATTGAAAAGGATGTTTGTCTTTCTCATCAGCCATGATGATTTTCAGGTGACATTGCTTGACCTTTATTGTTCAGAAAGTTCAGATTTTTTCAATTGACTATTTATACCATTGATTGCCATGTTTTCTCTCACTAAGTGCTATGATTCATCTTCCGTTTTATCAGCTGCCTTTACTTCCTGTGTTTGGTTCTAAAGTCTGAACCTTTCTGAAAATTGCTTTCACTCTCTAAACAAACTGGACGAAGGTTTAGTGTGATGCTGCAAGCCCTCAAAATTTTGTTTTAAATGAATAAAATACAATTCATAATAGTAAAAGGCACTGTGCCGACAGACAAATGTTGGGAGCCCCAGGCTAAAAAGGGGCCTCCAGGGGCTGACTAACTTTGAATCACTATAGCAGTGACAATGTGGAGAATTCTCAATGACTGTGGTAGGCCTTTGTAGGACTCCTTAAAGGGCCCCACCCCCACCTCTCACTCTCATACCAGTGTGAGTCTTATGTAAACGAAGTGCTAAGGGGAACTTGTTGAGATTTGTAAAATTAGATAAATATGCCGGTTGACTAAAGAGAGAAGAGAGTCCAGCTTCACTTAACACACGTGGACAAAATTGTTGGTACCTGTGAGAATGTAGCGTCGAGGCGAGGCAGATTTCAATTTTCCATTAGTCTATTTATTTCAATAATCTTACAAGCAAAGTTTCCAGGAAAACATCCGACACGATCCTTCAAACAAAATACACTTCGCCAACCAAGAAGCATACCAAGAACAATAAGCAATCTGCAATCAGCAATCAGCAAACAGTAATGTTACTTGATATCTCACACCTGTTATATAATATACGAGATAATTAGGGCTGATTAGCCCCTACCATAATCCCAGGTAAAACAACCAACATTCCTATTCTTAACACATACCCACTAACATCTAAAAATACATAAATAATTTCCCCAAGTATATACAATATAAATATAAATAACATACAATAAATAGCAATATAAATAATTCAACAAATAATTTCAACCCTTATTTACAAATGTTAAACCACCCCTCTAACTTACCATACATGTTTCCTTCCTGCCGGTGTCCGATAAAAGGCCCTCAACCCCTCACAGAGTCTTTTGCCTGGACACCCACAGGAAGCATGTTGGCAAAGGTATGTGAAATAAATCCTTTATCAATTATTTTACCAAATACTTAACCATAATAGTTATCTCCCAAGGGCATTCAAATTAACAAAGACAAATCCCAAAATACTGTGTGCATTTTAACAAATAATCATACTGACATTTACAACATTACAGATATAACATAATCACACAATACAACAAGTCATACAGTGGTGACATCCCATCGTCACAGTACCCCTCTGTTAATGAAAGAAAAACCCACAATGGTCACAAAAATAACTTGAATCTGACAAAAGTGGTAATAAATAAAAATTCTATGAAAATTAACCAGTGAAAATCAGACAGTGCTTTTGAATTGTGGTTCAACAGAATTACTTTAAAAAACAAACTCATGAAACAGGCCTGGACAAAAATGATGGTACCCCTAGAAAAGATTGAAAATAATGTGACCATAGGGACATGTTCAACCAAGATGTGTCCTCTAATTAACATCACAGGTGTCTACAAACTTGTAATCAGTCAGTCAGTCTATTTAAAGGGTGACAAGTAGTCACTGTGCTGTTTGGTGACATGGTGTGTAAAACACTAAACATGGACCAGAGGAAGCAAAGGAGAGAGTTGTCTCAGGAGATTAGAAAGAAAATTATAGACAAGCATGTTAAAGGTAAAGGCTATAAGACCATCTCCAAGCAGCTTGATGTTCCTGTGACTACAGTTGCACATATTATTCAGAAATTTAAGATCCACGGGACTGTAGCCAACCTCCCTGGAAGTGGCTGCAGGAGGAAACTTGATGAAAAATGGAAGAGACGGATAATACGAATGGTAACAAAAGAGCCCAGAACAACCTCTAAACACATTCATGGTGAACTCCAAGGCCAAGGTACATCAGTGTCAGATCGCACCATCCATCGTTGATTGAGCCAAAGTGGACTTCATGGGAGACGACCAAGGAGGACACCACTGTTGAAAACAAATCATAAAAAAGCCAGACTGGAATTTGCCAAACTGCATGTTGACAAGCCACAAAGCTTCTGGGAGAATGCTCTATGGACAGACGAGACAAAACTGGAACTTTTTGGCAAGGCACATCAGCTCTATGTTCACAGACGCAAAAATGAAGCATACCAAAAAAAGAACACTGTCCCTACTGTGAAACATGGAGGAGGTTCTGTTATGTTCTGGGGCTGCTTTGCTGCATCTGGCACAGGGTGTCTTGAATCTGTGCAGGGTACAATGAAATCTCAAGACTATCAAGGTATTCTAGAGAGAAATGTGCTGCCCGGTGTCAGACAGCTTGGTCTCTTTCGCAGGTCATGGGTCTTGCAACAGGATAATGACCCAAAACACACAGCTAAAAACACCCAAGAATGGCTAAGAGCGAAACATTGGACTATTCTAAAGTGGCCTTCTATGAGCCCTGATCTAAATCCTATTGAACATCTGTAGAAGGAGCTGAAACATGCCGTCTGGAGAAGACACCCATCAAACCTGAGACAACTGGAGCAGTTTGCTCATGAGGAGTGGGCCAAAATACCTGCTGAGAAGTGTGGAAGTCTCATTGACAGTTACAGAAATCATTTGATTGCAGTGATTGCCTCAAAAGGTTGTGCAACAAAATATTAAGTTAAGGGTACCATCATTTTTGTCCAGGCCTGTTTCATGAGTTTGTTTTTTAAAATAATTCTGTTGAACCACAATTCAAAAGCATTGTCTGATTTTCATTGGTTAATTTTCAAAGAATTTTTATTTATGACCACTTTTGTCAGATTCAAGTTATTTCTGTGACCATTGTGGGTTTTTCTTTCATTAACAGAGGGGTACCAACAATTTTGTCCATGGCTGTATTTCTCTATAGGTCAGAAGACTGCTGTGATAAGCTCTGCTTTAACAGAACTGATCAATTAAACAGTATAAACAGCACGAGTTGAACCAGCAATGATTTCACCTCTGACAGGCTCATGGTGTGGATTCAATCTCTGGCAACAAACAGCTTCTGCCACCGGTCCTGTGTGTTGCCTCTCAAATATGATTTATAATGACAAAACAGCAAAGGTAGAACAAAATTTATTGTTGTAGCTGTATAAAGTGAAGTTTGTTTTTGCTCTTATTTGGCTGATGGCTCAATGAATGTTGTATGTACTGTGATAAAACCTGTCTTGTTGTAACCTACTGGGTCTCCAGTTATAAACCTTATTTCTTAGTCCAAAATGAGGAAATTACTACCAATATCATGTTGATCTTCTTCAGGATTTTTCCCACCATAAGATCTCTCCAGGCAGCGTAAAGCAGGCAGAACATGTTGTAAAATTTATTCTGAGGTAAAGTGTATTCACTGAAAAAAAAAAAAAAAACTCTTTATATGAATTATGCGCCTGCATGCTCAGTCCACCCCTACCTCCCAAGCTTTTCTGAAAAGTTGTCAACTTTGCTGTAATTTAGCAGTTTTAAGATGAAATAGCTTCTGCTGTGATTGTGTTTTGTGTAGCTAAAAATTGTTGTTTTAACTTTGTTGTTGAGCTTGTCCCTGTTCTGAGGATGTGTAACATGATGACTATGTTGATGAAGGGTAGCATGTCTTCTTTCCTGCTGTCTTCCACATCTGTGATGCTCGCCTGCATCTTCACAATGCTCTACACACCGATAGCACGTTGTCTTGATAATCCTCCCATGCACACCCACAATCACACCATGCTGTGGACATACCCTGGTACCACCCCGCCTTGGACCATGTCAGAATGCAGCTACACACTGCCATGCTAGCATGATGCTACTGCCACCTTTATTAGCGTGGTAAGTCTTGTTTCAAATTCTTGACCATCATGCAATACCAATGCATGTGGGCCCCACAACTTTGATAGTGCCACCGCTGTCACTACGCCCCAACGAGGACCCTGATATGATGACACCATGATCGTTAACCACCATGACTTTGCTACAGATGTTTTGTGCTATCTCAAAACTTGCTACACTCAATCATGTAGTATCACGTGTAATGGGGATCCCAGAACGTTCTTAATATGCTCCCAAAAACCTTGTCAAGGCGGTCCACAGTATCCCAGGTTTCTCAGATTGTAGCACAGTCTTCATCCAGCGTGAAGGAGGTTTAAGTTAATAAATAAAACTGAGATTACATCAACAGGTCCTGGTTAAATCTGGCACAGTACATATAAATATGAACACAAGATATTTCTTGCACATTTCCTCCATTTTGATGCATAGACTAAAAAACATGAATTCCTAGAAAGAGTTAGGAACTGTGACATCAATTAACACACCTATATAAATGACTGGAACTTCTCTGCTGATTTCTGGTCACCCTGAATCAAATCTTTTTGCCAGGACAAACACCTAAAGGGTTAAAAGACAGCTCATCTCACTGCCGTCTTTTTTCCACCATGGTTTGTTAGTGACCGACACTGAATCCACCCCTTCACTCCTTATCACTCATGGTGTAATTTTTCTCTGACAGGTAATAGCTCTAAAAACCCCCGAAATGTTGCGGTGTGGTTGATAAACGACAAAAGAAATCCAAAACGTGGGCACATTTTCAGGATGAATTCAACAAAAACATAATGGCAAAAAAGCACTGATTTGTCAACAATAATGGCCTATTTATCCATGTCAGCATTCATCTTGGCGTCTTCTCCCTTTTTTTGCAATGTACCTCTCTGAATATCATTAGTCCTTCAGTCGCCTCTCCCTCTGCTGTCTTATCATCGATCCTCCGGTGCTGTCAACATGTCATTCCTCCACTCCATTCTCCCCGCTGCTCATTTTCTCCTCCTCTCCATCTCCCCACATCCCATTCTCTCCACAGGCCTCCATCTCCTCTCAAATCAAGTCGTGAGTGTCTCAGGCCTCCCTCTCTCATTAGGGGAGTTTTGCAGCGCCGACGGGAGAAACCTTGGCTATATCTCCAGCTCTCTTTTCTCTCAGCGGTTGGAGGCTGTTTGGGAGACAATTCCGAGCGTGCATCCATCTCCATTAGCGGGACAGCGGGGCGACCGGCACGACCCGTCCCTCTGCCCCGTGTCACGTTTCACCGCCTGCTGTTTTTCCAGGTGGGGGGGAGGCCAGGCAGAGGTGGTGGATGGGAATGGGTAAGAGGGAGAAGAGAGGGATGATTCAAAAGTGGTGGTGGAAAGAAACCCTCCACTTCCTTTTATGCTCGGATACGCTGTGGTACAATGTTGACCAGTGCACCTCAGTGGGAGGACTGAACTTTTCTACCCCACACAGCCTGTAACTAAA
This sequence comes from Pholidichthys leucotaenia, assembly GCA_020510985.1. NCBI lineage: Eukaryota > Metazoa > Chordata > Actinopteri > Cichliformes > Pholidichthyidae > Pholidichthys > Pholidichthys leucotaenia. The sequence goes on along the minus strand of CM035838.1, from coordinate 247,321,391 downwards.
GTCTGCATCATAATACCCCTGTGTAATATTGATATCTTAGGGGAGAGAACAGCTGCTATACCTAGATTTAAGCCTACATATTGAAGTTTGTAACAATCTTCTGGCCTATTTTACAAGTGCATGACGTCAAGATTATCATTCACATGGGATAGATTTAAACTTTGCTGTCAACTTAAAATTTTCTCCTACTGTTTCCTGATACGGCTGCCCTTTGTCACCGATCCTGTTCATAATTTTTATGGACAGAATTTCTAGATGCAGCCAAGGAATGGAGGGTGTCATGTTCAATGACCACAGGGTCTCATCTCTGCTGGTTGCAGATGATGTTGTCCTGTTGGCTTCGTAGAACAATGACCTACTGGTCTTACTGGGATGGTTTGCTACTGAGTGTGAAGCAGCTGGGGTGAGAATCAGCACCTCCAAGTCCGAGTCCATGGTCCTCAGCCGGAAAAGGGTGGATTGTCCTCTCCGGGTTGGGGACAAGCTCCTGGCCCAAGTGCAGGAATTTAAGTATATCGGGGTCTCATTCATGAGTGAGGGGAGAATGGAGTGAGAGATTGACAGACGGATCAGAGCAGCATCTGCAGTGATGCGGACGTTGTACCGGTCCATTGTGGTGAAGAGGGAGCGAAGCTCTAAGGCAAAACTGTCAATTTACCAGTCAATCTACATTCCTACCCTCACCTATGGTCATGAACTTTGGGTAATGACTGAAAGAATGAGATCACAGATACAAGCGGCTGAAATGAGCTTTCTCCGTAGGATTGCTGGACTCACCTTCAGAGATGGGGTGAGGAGCTCAGTCATCCGGGAGAAGCTCAGAGTAGACCCACTGTTCCTCCACATTGAAAGCAGCCGGCTAAGGTGGTTTGGACATCCCCACTGGGAGGAGACCCCAGGGCAGACCCAGGACACGCTGGAGAGACTATATCTCCCAGCTGGCCTAGGAACATCTTGGTATCCTCTCTGAAGAGCTGGAGCAGGTGGCCGGGGAGAGGAAAGTCTGGGCTTCTCTGTTTGAGCTGCTGTTTCTGCGACTCAGACCTCGGGAAAAGCGGTAAAAGATGAATGGATGGATGGATTATTTTTCTATTTCGTATTACTCAGAAGCTAGCCAACGTTCATCCTGGATGATCTTGAAGTCTACATTGACATATTTCAATCAGTTTTGCACCATGGATGATGCAACACCCAGTGATAAGGACAACTTCGCTTCAGGTACAGCAACGCCATTCAGCAAGAGCCGGCAGTCTCCATTCAGAGCTCCTCGAAAAGTCCTTCTGCACAAAGGTCAATAACATTTTGGTCTATATTACCAACAAACTACCCTGACTTGATGTAAGGATAGTGCTTGTTGAAATGCTACAGCCCTGCTACGTGCACTGAAGGCCTTGGTGTATTTAAGAACGGGGATATTTGACCATGTGACCCTGCAGTTTCTCTTGTGCCATGTAAACACCATAACCTGAAAGTAATAATGATTTATGAGGAAAGAAAATGTGCAAATGTAGAGGAAGTAGACAATTTTTGAGAGCAAACTGGATTTTTTTTTCTTAAAAAAATTGCAAATATATAGGGGGAAGTGTTGAGAAAAGCCATGTGGAAGAATGTAACTCATCCAAGAAAAAATGAAATAAAAAAAATTCAAATTACCATGGAAAAGTCATGAATTTATCAATACATTGGCATTAAAAAAAACCAAATATACAAGAGATATCACTAATTTTAGATAAAAGATTTTAAAAATTCAAGATAAACTTTTAAAATTTACAAGAAAAAAATACTGAGTAAAAAAATAAACTAGAGTACCAACATATTCTTTTGATTCATGACTGTAATGTGACTGAATTTAGTACAAGGATGTATTCACTGTACGTATATCACTGCATGACATTATTTTGGAACACTTCCAACCCTCTTAATACACTGCTTGATAAACAGTAGAATACTGAAACATTTGCAGACTTATGTCAGGAATTGCCTTTAAACGTACTTCTTAGAACTTCAAAAAACTCAAAACCCAAAGTGAGGTTAGGCCCCGGTCACTTCATGAGAACGACTGCAGTTTGGAGGAAATGGAATTGTTCTTCTCTTTGACACCTAAAGCTATAACCACTTCCAAAATGTCCATACAGCATCTTAAAGTAAGGAAGCCTGGGTATTTCTTTGTTTTCTTTTTGGATAATAAGATGGATGGAAAAATCAAGCCTTGTTTTTGTTTGCGTGACAAAGTCTCAGGTCCTCCACACTGATTCCAAACCATTATCAGTCATATTGATTCACTAATGCGGGGACTTGTGGCCTCATTAAGCGCCGCATTACAGCATTACTTTCAGAATGTGGGAACAATTTCCTCTGGAATGGTTCAGGGGTAGGCTGAATAAATCCAGGTTTTGAACACAGGGGTGATGGAAGAGTGAGTGTCAGAAGTTAAATGAGCTACGTTTAGTTTTGCTGCCACCTGGCCACACTCAGGCCTCCCCGTATTCCATCTTCCTGAGCCCCTGTCTGTCATTCTGTCCCATCAGGATAAGCCGGGTCAGGGGAAACCTCAAGGGCAAAGTTCAGGAAACAATTAAGGAAAATAACTGCACACCAACAAATTCAATTCCACATCCACTGTGAAGGTTTGTCTGTTTCCCACCAAGTCTCACTTGTTAAATCATTAACCTTACAACTGTTGGCCACAGTTGTATTTTAAAAATGATGCCATCGGCATCACAAGTGGCTGATACAAGTGAGAGGAAAAAAATCTGGGAATCAACAGAAACAAGCAGGTCTGCGGCTTGGCCCTCAGGCTGATTTCACCTTCAGAAATAGTGAGTCCAATAAGGCAAAACTGCTTGCACAGCAGTTTTATCTGTGGAGTATGTCAGAAGCACTTAAGTGACATATGTGACCCGTGCTGGCAAAATGAGTCGGAATGCGCACCGCGTCATTACGAGCTGCAGGCAGGAGAAGTCATAAATCATGACTCTTTCTTTGTTTGCTAGCGGCAAGTCCCAGGAAAACTCCCGTGAGTGCCTGGTATCACTGGAAAGCTTAGAAATCGTACTTTCTAAAAATATACTGCTCAAAAAAATAAAGGGAACACTGCGAAAACACATCAGATTTTAATGGGAAAAAATAAGCTGGATATCGAAATTGTGGCAGGCTAGTCCAGCTTACTCAGATTAAAAAGTGTTCCTTTAATCTGAGTAAGCTGGACTAGCCTGCCACAATTTCGATATCCAGCTTATTTTTTCCCATTAAAATCTGATGTGTTTTCAAAGTGTTCCCTTTATTTTTTTGAGCAGTATACATACGTTTTTGCGGAAGAGGTAAGTCCCGACCAATTGAACGCGAGTTTTAAACCTAGCCAAAATATAAACAATTTATCTTTTTCCGGGTCCATTTTTGCGCACTTCCTACAAATTAAATATCATTTTGAATACAGAATATATAAAACAAAAACATTACCTCAGTTTTGATAATGTCCTCAAAGTGACTCATTTTGCCAGCACAGGTCACATACTCGCCACTAGGTAAATCTTCCAGTTACTGGGTTGGATCCCTGTTGCCTTCAGAACTGCCCCAGTTCTTCATGGCACAGATTTAACAAGGTACTGGAAACTTTCCTCAGAGATTTTGGTCCATATTAATATGCTAGTATCACATTTGCTCACTGCACATCAGTGATGCACCATGCATGCATCCATTGTTTCACACTTACATTGAATTCTGACCCTATAATCACAATGTTGCAGTAAATAATAAGACTCCGACCCGGCAATGTTTTTCCAATCTTCCTTGAGCCTGTGTGAATTTCAGCCACAGTTTCCTGTTCTTAGGTGACAGGTGCAGAACCAGTTGCAGTCTTCTGCTACTGTAGCCCATCTGCTTTAAGGGTCAGTCTGTTGTGCATTCAGAGATGCTCTTCTGTATACCTCTGTTGTAGTGAGTCCTTATTTGAGTGACTGTCACCCTTCTGTCAGCTCGATCCGGTCTGGCCATTCTCCTCTGACCTCTGGCATCAACAAAGCATTTGGATCCAGAGAACTGCTGCTCACTGGATATTTTCTCTTTTTCAAACCATTCTCTATAAACCCTAGAGATGGTTGTGTGTGAAAATCCCAGCAGATCAGCAGTTTCTGAAATACTCAGACCAGCTTATCTGGCACCGACATTGAAAGTCACCTAAATCACCTTTCTTCCCTATTCTGATGCTTGGTTTGAACCTCAACAACAAACCTTGGTAATGTACACATGCCAAAATGCATTGAGTTGCTGCCATGTGACTAGCTGATTAGCATTGGCTGGTGAGTGTACATCATAATCTAAACACTCTCTGTGAATATGTATGTTTATGTATGTGTTTAGCGAGCTCTTTCTCAAATACTGTATTTCTCACCTCAAATGTTTTGAGACTCACATTCCACTGCTTCGTTTTCAAGATATTGGAGAAAGTTTACTGTTGAGGAGGTGACATGTTGGATCCATTCAACATCCTGCCGCACCCATTTTCCGACAGACTGATTCACAGTTTCTCTGTCACTTATGTCAATGTGAAATGCTTTGTGGGTGTCACAAGCCTCCCTGTGCGCTTTTATGTAGCGCACGGAGGAGGGGAAGGAAGAATGGATTTACACGCTGGGTTACACCACAACACATTTATTGAACAAAAGATAAACAAAAAACAACTGTACAAAATAACAAAACAGCACAGGGCACTCAAGGAGTCCTCCAGGATGCTCAACAGTCACAGAGTGAGAACACCGGGAAAATACACACAGTCTATACTCACAACAACTGGAGCAGTCTGAGTTAGTCCCAAATGGCCTGGCAAAAACACATCCACATGACGGTTCATCCATAAGATGAAACAACGGTCCAGCAATGCTTGACTGGCAAGGGCCGCTTAAGTACAAGCATTGCTGGCCAACAGATTGGGTGCACCTGGGCAAGACGTGGGAAAGACGATTACCGGAGTGGAATCAGCTGGCTGTCAAGAGAGAGGGGGCGTGGTTGGACTGGCAAGTGTTAGACAACGCCTACACAAATGAAGGTCAAGGAGGCTGCCTAACAGCTGCCGGTCAGAGCGGTGGCTACAGGAACGGAAAAGAAAAGAACAAAAGAAATAGAAACTACAAAAACTCAAAAGATAACAAAATACACAAATATACCAAACCTGAGCCACAGAGAATGGTCAGAACTGAGTCTAAAGGACAACACCGGCTCGGTTCATGACAGTGGGGCATTCGTCACGGCATGTTTATTGGCTAAACTTTTGAACGAGCAGATGTGTGTCAAATGAAAAGAGATTCAGCAACTAAACAATCTATTGCTCACCTCAAATGTTTTCAACATCACTTTTCGCTTCTCCATTTTCAAGATATTAGAAAACATTTACTGTCGCCATGCTGGATCCATTTAACATCTGTAGGACTCACCTCCTGATAAATGAGTCACCCAGCTAGGAGAGCTTTCAATCAATGAAGTGTACAAGAATTAGATGCTGCAGATCCAGCATGTAGTCAGATCTGCGTTTTTGTAAGTGATTCAACTTCAGTTACGGTAAGTGGATCAGTACAGGACGTTGTAGGGCTGTCGTGACAACCGCAATTATGTAGTACCGCGCTATGGACAAGCTTACTGTGGAGGATAACGAGAAACCGCAGCAACCGTGGCGTAAAACCCCTTGAAAGGTTTGTTATTTTATGCAGTGAAGTAAAAAAGCAGACTTTTATTTTGATAACGGTGGTTTTGTTTTCACTTCCTGTGCATACCTGTGGAATTGTCAGTAAGGCTACAGCGCTTAGCAGAAACAGTCAGGTTCAGGTTCAGGTTACAGTACTTTATTTGTACCCGTAAGTAGATTTGTTTTGCAGTCAGGTGACATCCATATTTACAAACCACAATTACATTCAACATAAACACAAACACAGGCACACATGAGGCTGACTATAAACATGATAAAAATACTCAAGGCTCCACCAATCAGGACATAAGACAAAGAGATGAGAGAAAAAAACAGAGATAAGAGAGAAGGGTCATATTAAAAGGTAAAGACTAGTCAAAGAGGTTAAAAACTCAAAAGTCTAAAACCCAATAAAAGATTTAGAACCCAAATAAAAAACCTACAAAAATAAGTAAATATAAAATGAAATTAATAAATAGGTAACTAAATTATGTGCAATATATTGTTACATCTTGTTCAACTCTTTGACAGCAGCAGTCGAGATACGAACACTAACATTAATCAGTTTATGGACCCGTAATGAGGCACAAGCTCTTACAGTGGTCATAGTTTATGTGTTTTAGTTAATGTGTACTGTGCTAAAATAAGAAAATAAAACTGTAAACTTCACCAGCAGTCAAGACCATTGCCATCACATATTATGGGGCTCCATACACACAATGTTCACTTTTTTGTGTGTGTGGTTAAATCTCGTTGTTCACTTATGTGCCCCTATTGATTATTAAATAAACTGTTAAATGTTAAGTGTATTTTTACTACCAATAGCACGTTTGCACCCGGTATTGTGGAAGCTTCCACAGCAATGGGTGCTACTGTCGTCAGCACCATGTGGGGGACTCTAGACGGGCTCCTTGCTAAATACAGCCATGACAGTGAGCACTGAAAGAGCACAAAGCGTGTTATTTCCTTCTGAGTGGAGTGTCTATGATCTTGACAATTGAGCTCCGAAAGCGAAGCAACTACTGCATAGTGCATTGCTTGTTTGAACATGATTTTTCAGACAGCAGAAAAAATCACGGACACAAGAGCCACACAGGGTCTTGTACAGATGCTGTCCTGTTTAAATAAGCTGAATCTCGCTGCAGTCTCCAACCAGTCCACACACACTGTAGTTGAAATACAGGAGTTACAGCCACTGCTTTATGAAAATGATCGAGTTTTTTTTTTTTTAACAGATTCAGCAGTTCATGCCTGTAGGAAGATGGGAGCTCCGCGCAATTGTCACACATGCACAAGTTGAGCAGCTGCAGCGAGTTTCTCACAGCTTCCATCTTTTGCCACATAAGTTATGAACCCTGTTTAAATTATGAGACCACGGGGTCCTAAAAACATCTGCAATAATACCGCATATTGTGGTGTTTAAATTAAATCACCCTTATCGTCATTCAACCGTACAACCAATCATGTACAGTAGAACGAGATTGTGCTTTACCTATTTACAGTGTCAATCACACACACCCCAGTGCAGAATCAGAGGGGTTGCTGCCATGCAAGGCGCCGCCACAGATTTCCCTCCTCCATTCCATTATTGCTGAGCACCAAGCTGGACGGCAGGAAGTTCCACTTTTATATGGTCTTCGGCATGACCCGGCCGGGATTTGAACCCCTGCCTCCCGGGTGTGGGGCAGACGCTCTACCAACTGAGCCACCACTCCGGTATTGAGCCACCACTCCGGTAGGAGGGGAAATTCCTCCACTGTGACAGCCCTAGTACACTGACTCATAAATACTTGTACATTCGAACATATCATTCATGAACATTACACCCCTACTTATCTGCTGACTTTGGATGTTGTTCAGTGGGGCTAACAGAACCACATCATCTGCAGTAACTAGAACATGATCCACTGTTTGACTGCACCTTATCACAGTGTCTCACAGACATCATTTTATGGTGCATTCATTTTGTTAGTGAGAGGCAAAAAATATGAATGTGAATATTTTCTGTGGCTCATTAACACACTAATAAAAGGAATTTTATACATAACATCCATAACATTAGCTTGTCTTTGAAGCTGTCTTGCGCATCAGATTTGGATGACTGACTTTAATCATCTGTGGCTTCATGACAATGCAGCTGCTGGAACTGAAAGGCTGAGAGGACAAGTCTCTCTGCATTCTGAATGACAAAAACATGAAGGGATATAAAGGAAGCGTTTTCAGCGTATAGTGTGTGTGTATGTATACACGTGTGTGTAGAGAGAGGGGGATGGTGGATAGATGGTGGAAAATAAGATAGTGGGGCTAAACCAGAGCAGAAAAGAAAAGCATGTGAGTGAATACAGATTTTACATTTAGGCCCATGAATTATGATAAATGCGCATATAGATTGCATAGACCCGCACACCCAGGAGTGTTTATTTAGTCTCTGCGCTGAGGATTTCCAGGACATTACAAAGCAGCCATGTATGACGTTTGAGAGAACATGAAAGCGGCTCACATGGTAAAGGCCACTGATTGCAGCCATCGGGGAAGGATGGAAATTCAATATGACGACACATCGAACAAACTCATCTATACATAAACACTGAATGAAATCTGCATGTACAAAACCAGATTGGCAAATTTTTATTAATGGAGGTAATTTCTCTGCATTGAGCTGTTTGTGTGTGATCACACTGTGGAAGGAAAGGATGCTTGGAGGAAGGTAGAGGATCAGGTTATGTCTTGACTGCTGTTCAATATCAGGCCTCTAGCTAATCATGTTACTCCCTTCTTTCAGTTCCCTGCTGTCAATACATATCCTTGGGGTTCCTCTTAGCTGACAGCTCACTTTTTAGCAGCACATCCCTTCTCCACTTACCTCTTTTCATTTTTTCCCCAATTACTCTGAGATTACTCTTATTGTCATACATACATAGTCATTAAAGGTAGACCAAAAAAACCTAGAAGAATTGTATAAAAATTTGGTGACCAGCCAGGAAAAGAAAGGCAAACCAGTATAAAGGGGCTTCAGCCACTGGAAAAATCAAACCTTTAGATCCACTGTAGCTAAAGCCTGTTTCAGACTATGCACATATTTTTGCTCTTTCATTATGTCTCCATGTCAGACTAGTATGACAGGTTATTGTACTGTTGTCTGTACTGCAGTGTGTTGTTCGACTCATAAGGGTATGCATAGTTACAGCTCTGAAAAAAGAGACCACTGGAATTTGGGTGAGTTATTTTCAGTAGGTTAGTGAATAAAACAATTGTCTATTTTACTTAAACACATACGTATAAATAGTAAAACCAGATAGCGAGAATTTTGCAGTGGTGTCTTTGGTCTCTTAATTTCAGATTATTTTAAATTGAAACTTCCAAGGTCAGCCTGTTACCATAGTGATCTAACCCATTTAAAAGAGAACCAGCTTTGTGATATGAAAAAATGTGACTGAAGCCTTAACTTACCTGGGTTAAGGTAGTATCCCACTCGTGGAGAGCTCCAGAAAGACCTGGAGTTAGCAGGTACTGCTATTTCAAAGAAAACAATAAGTAATGCACTCAACTGACATGGGCTCTATGCCTGATCACCTCACAAGACTCCACTGCTGAAGAAAAAAAAAATGTTGAAGCTTGTTTAAAGTTTGCTGCACAACATTTGGGCAAGCCAGTAAAATACTGGGAGAATATAGTCTGGTCAGATGAGACCAAAATTGAACTTTTTGGATGCCATAACACACAGTATGTTTGGAGAAGAAATGGTACTGCACATCAGCCCAAAAACACCATACCAACAGTGACGTTTGGAGGCAGGAGCATTATGGTGTGGCGGTGTTTTTCAGCACATGGTACAGGCAGACTTCATATAAAAGTAAAGATGAATAGACAAATGTTCAGAGACATCCTTGATAAGAACCTACTGCCATTTGCTAAGATGCTGAAGATGAAATGACGGTGGACATTTCAGCAAGACGATGATCCCAAATACACAGCCAGAGACTCTCAACTGGCTCCACAGAAGGAAAATAAAGCTGCTAGAATGGCCCAGTCAGCCACCTGACCTGAATCCAATTGAAAATCTATGGAACGAACTGAAGATCAGAGTTCATAGAAGACACCCACAGAACCTTCAAGATTTAAAGACAGTTTGTGTGGAAGAATAAGCTAAAATCACTCATGAGCAATGCCTGTGCCTAGTTTCTCCATACAGGAGGTGTCTGGAAGCTGTTATTACCAACAAAGGCTTTTCTACTAAACATTAAATGAATTTCACCAAGTCTGTTCAATATTCATTCCATGTGTCATTCCACTTTCTTAAATATAACTTGTTTTGTGAACACAATTGCCTTGGTTCCTTTGTATGTATGGATTACTTGGGTTGTTACTGATATCTGATGAAAATCTCAGGTCAATGGCTCCATTAGAAATATGTTTGAGAAAAATGTTGACATGTCCAATACTTATTTTCCCCGCTGCATATACCATAACAATCACTGAAAATGTATACGAAAACAGGAAACTGAATGCACTAAATTCATCGGGAAAATAACAAACTTGTAATTTAAAGAAAAGGTCACCAAATTACAAGAAAAAGTTTATTTAAGAAAACATCTACAGAAGAACATAAGGGGGAAATTATTGAGAAGTCACTGATTTGGAAGAAAAAAAGATGTGAATTTCAGACAAAGGCAGCAAATTAGCTGCTGCCCTGGCAACAATAGCCCGTACCTATGCACGTCCCTGGTCAAGCTTGGTACATAGTTTATTATCCAAGAGTTAACCTCTCAGAGCAACAGCCAACTATTTTAGAGCAGCAGATTATGACTAGGACCATTTTAATACAATGGCTGATGGCTCAGAACAGTTAAGCAATATTACATGAGAGGGAGTACGGTATCAATGACTATAGTAACTGCACAGAGGGAATTAGAGTATCACACCCGTAGTTTGTATATTCATGATACCGTAATGACTTCAAGTGTAATATTTCTTTTATACAACAGTTCCAGCAAGCACAATTTATTATATGACAGCAATACTGGACAAAATATTATGATTTGTTTGTTTAACCAGTTATTTTGCACAACTGGGAAAAAATAGTCCCTTCTAAATGTAGCCAATAACTGTTTGTAAATAGGTCAATCAGCATGAAGACATCTATTGTCATTTCACGCACATGTAAACAGATTAAATATTGTAAAGTGCAAAAGTCATTGTTTATAAAACATATATACCTGTTGAGTCAGTACTGCAGAAGACCCAAGATCAAAACGCGGCCATTACACCGGTAGCCAGCTGGTGGCTAGTAGTTAGCATGCTAGTGATTTCTTCAGCACACTTCGCTCACTTTTCTTGACATTTTCAGATGAAACAAAGCATCCATCACCACAAAAGTATTTTTGTTTTACCGTGTTATCCTCGTTTTTGCTTTTCTCCAGATTGTCCAGGTCAGCAGATGAAATTTTTGCACACCGGGAGGTTTCTATGGAAATAGCTTGGCTTCTTCCCTTCTCCTCCTCCTCTTCTGATGACCATTCATAGCTTAACTCAGATGTTATATTCGGAAAAATGTCCATCATTTTGCCGTATTCCATTAATGTTGTCTAAAAGTGCTGACCAGGAGATAGTGAGCAGCGACAGTAAATAACGGTTAGTAACTCACGGTTACTAGAACACCTTTGAAGTGGAATGGTACATATCCAGTAAAAGCCGAAGTTGCAGTTATTGTGGATTTTAGTAACTCCTGGAATCTCTATTGTCCAATAAAATTGCTCGGTCCGAACTAACTTGTATAATGGCCAATAATTCACTATCAATTACATAATTCAGTGCTTTCTTTCCTGACTTTTTTCATACTTTTCTTTAAGAAAAAAAACAGAAAAAATGCAAAGTAAATAAAAAAATGGGGGATTCATTCATTCATTCATCTTCTTCCGCTTAATCCTTTTTTTTTGGGTTGCGGGGTGGCTGGAGCTTATCCCAGCATCTTTGGGCGAGAGGCAGGGTACACCCTGCACAGATCGCCAGGGATTTCCTGTTCAATTTGAAATATGGATTATGCACAGTTTGTGAATGGGAGCCAAACTGTATTGGTGCAGTGAAATCTGCCTTTATGTGGTATCATGCAAAATTTTGTTTGCTTCCAAATTGTACAACTTTAATGGATATAATAGCAGTTAAAATGAATTTGCATATTACAGTCTTAATAACAATTTTAGCTGATCAAGAGGGAATGGTGCACTCTTGAGAAGATAAAAGCAAGAACCAATCACTGTTTAAAAACAAAACAAAACACAGTGCCATCAATATTCTATCTCCATCACCTTGAGAGGCGCTGCTCATCCATTTGTGATGATTATAGTGGTTAGCTGAAGTGTCGCCTTGAAGAGGATGTAGAAAAGCAGCTAAGAAAGCACATAAAACTACTCCTTCCTGCAGCGGATCAGACTCAGAGAGAGTGCAGGGGAGTGAATTCATATATCAGACAAACCATCTCAAAAACTCTGTGTAAATTTTCCAGACTAATTATAAAGACATTGCCTGAAATACAATAAAACGTAACAGTTAAATATGATTGACACCTTTGTGAGCAGCTGGAAAATGCATCATTTCTTGTATTTCAAAACAAGTGTTGGATCCCTCCACCCCTGGAACTGAAAATCAGTTATTGCCAGCGATGCAAATCAAGGTCTCTCTGTGTTTCTGCAGACTGGATGGCGTGAATGACTTATGCAGTACTTTTCTAATATTACGGACCATTCAGATTGTGTCCACCTACAAGACACATTCAGAGTATTATTCTGTTCACCTGTATGACCACATTCAAATCCAGTTAACTCAAAAATCATCTTTTTTTTAGGAAACACACACAGGATTACACCTCAAGGAATGTAGATAAATGCATTTTCCGAATCTGCAAAACTTGAATAAAATGGAGTGGAGCGGTATCTGTGGTCATATGGATGCTGTGCAGGTCCATTGTGGTGGAGAGAGCTGATGTTGAACCTGTTGACCCTCTATCACCCTAAGCTCACCAATAGTTATACTTGGGTGCAGTGACCAGAAGAATGAGATTGCAGATACAAGTGAGTGATATGAGATTAGTTTAACTGTATTAGGGGGAGCATAAGGGTATCAGAATTCACATGGCAAACATCTGAACTGAAGCCCCCCAATAGACCCAAATGCAGACACTGAGAGGAGACAGCTTAAAAGGTTAAAAGGAAGTTTTATTGACAACGAAATGTGCAACTGATGAGAATCTAACAATCCTGTGGAGGAGAAGTGAGTCACCTGTAAGTATATTGAATGGTAATGAATCAGAATGAATAAATGCGACTGGCAATTTTCTTACAGTTGGTGATACTTAGGGGAACGGTGAGGCAGGAGAAGAAGTGAGATTTTGAATTGTTTGTTTTTATAGTTTCCATCATTCCAGCAGAGTAGGTGAGGAGGAAGGTGCGAGAGTGCTTCAGGTAGGCACACAGGAGTAGAGCGCTCACTGCGCTGCTGGCATGGAGAGTCTAACATTCCTGTACTGAGAAAGGGGAACTGCCCCTTAAAAAGGCTGCAGCTGATGAGACACAGGTGATAAATCAGAGCAGCTGGACAAATCAGGTAAGTTGCAATGGAAAGTCTACACAAGCCTGAGACAATACAGAGAGATTACATTCGTCTGAAAGTCTCACACTAAAACCTGGAGGTGATAACTTGGGAGAAGGTGGTCTCTGCTCAGTCTGCTGCCTGGACATAATTAGCCTTAATCCATACAAATACAGTATATAGAGCTTAATCTGGCTGGTATTTAGAAGAATGAGATTTAGTTTTCTGTTATTCAACGGACTGAAGAATTAATTTTAACTGGAGAAAATCCAAAGAAAACTGTAATAGTTTTACAGATTTCTGAGGGACAGTGACATTTTCCATAAATCTATATCATTTAATTATTTATTTCAGTCAACTACCCCAAAAGTAACAAAACTATACAGCAAAACATGCTACAAACTGAATGATTTCTGTGGAAGCATGTGAATTATCCCGCCTTGCTGCCAGACATTTTCCTCATTAAAATAAATAACTTAAACGTGACATGAACTGAATCCTTAGGATGGATGTTATTGTTAAAAGTGAATGTGGCAGGATTTTTTTCTCCCCTCCCAAGCATCATCTGTTTAAATACAGCCTATTCAGCTTCTCTTGTTTCTTGTTCCTGGGTATCTCAGGGTCATTTACTCTGAGGGGGTCACATGGTTTACAGCCTGCTGCCTTCATGCTGCTGCACGGTGACAGCAGGGGATCAGAGGGAGAATCTGGACGGGAGCACGCTCCGACCACCACGTTGCCGTGTGGAAACTGAAACAGGAAGAGAACTTGTCTTTCTTTTCTTTACGACTGTCCGGGAATGTAGCGATGCACCTGTTCAGCATACAATATTTTATGCAGCATTTATCAGGTATGAAAGGGTTTGGTTAACACGGTGAACCATCGCTACAACAATATGACACTGGTTGGATGTTTTCCTGCACTAACCCACTCAGGAAACAGACTTCTGGTAAGATACAGTACACCTCTCTAAAATAGATCAAAACACAACTCAGATGAGATGCATCTATTAAAACTGTTAAAGGTGCTCTATGTAACATTTTACACTTTTATATTAAAATAAAAGAACAGCTCCTATCAACAGTTAATAGTGAGTGCTGTTAGCCACTGCTTAGAGTTGACTTCCCCACCTTCTCCTTTTTTAAATTTCATCTTGTTCTGTTCAGCAGATTTCAAGCAGAACCGATAATTAATTGTCTTGTTTTGCCAAACACATTTAATTTCCTAAAAAGAGCAAAGTAAATTGTCCCATGAGCAATTACATTGTACAATACGACTTTTGGAGGAAGGAAAGGATGAATTAAAGGAGAAATTTAGTGATTTTTAATTAGGCCGTATTTGGTATGTTTATACAGGAAATTGTGATGACTTGCTCTGCCTAATTATCGTCCTCAGCTGCGTGCACACCTGCGCTTCATCATCACCAGAGCTATTTAGACCGCGCTGCCCTCAGATCAGCGCGGAGTTGTCTGTCTCCATGGTCAGATGAGACCAACACACACCTTCGTCCTCCTCGCAGTTCCTCGCAGTCACAGCCTACACGCTCCTAAGAACATTGCTCCTTGTCATCAGTCGTCAGGAAGAATTATCACCTCCATGACAAGTAAACCATCACAACTCTCATCTTTATCTACGCTCATCCCCTGTGCACAGGTGGAGATCCGTGGCGGCGGACCTCTCCCTCCTGGCGGCGGACCAAGCAACACTCCACATCCACGAACACTTCCAACCTCTCCAGCAGCAACCAGGACTGCGGGCGCTGTCTCCCTGGCTGGAGCCTTTGGGTCGAACCTGAGCACAACTCCATCTCTGCAACCAGTAAGCATTGGACATTTCTCTACATCCCCTCTGGGGTCAAACACTAATCCTCCCTGTCTCTGCTTATCCTTAGGGTTGCCAGGCTGCACGGTGCTCTGCTTGCCCCTGGCTGCTACATCTACACACACACACTCACGTACACACACACGCTGAACATAATAAAGATAATTGAATCTGCTTTTGAGTCTGAGTCTGCTCACTGGGTCATAAAACCATGTCAGCAATTATATAATTTCCTAGAATATTAACCTTTTTTGAATAAATTGTGATCCGGAGAGAGAAAAAAGTTAGCAAAAGTGACGGTTTCAGATAACCGAAATTTGCTGGGAATATCGGCCTGAAATGTGATGTCAGAAGCTGAACAATGAATTAATTACTAGTCTTGTTATAATCTGAAAATGATGAGATTACATTCATATTTTGAGGAAAATGGAAGAAAGCATCCTCGATCTGAGTTTTGAAGTGGATACCAATGAAGAGGAAGACAAAGGCGAAGAAAGTGATTTAGCAGACAGCGATAATGACGGCGGAGATTTTGGAGGTTTTGACCATGAAGCCGACGACGAAAACCAAGCTAGTGCTAATGCTGCGGCTGCAGTCCCAGCAGCTTACCTGCTTGACCAGGTCCGAGATAGCCGGATGGTGAGTTCCTCTTTAATCCATCCCAGAGGTTTTTTTCACCATCCAGCTGCTTCCTGTTAGCCGTTAGCTCCTGTCCTCCTGCCTGGCTGCTCTTCCCTCATCGTCCTGCCGGTGGCTGAAGCGGCTTTTAAACGTCCACCAAACAGATGTCTGAGTCCACCGGCGGTCGCTCCTTCACCTCTGAGCCCCGACGACGTGAGCCCCATGGCGGCATTTGGTCCCTTGTGAGCCGCTGGATCAGAGCTGAGCAACCAGAATCGGTGCACCTCCTCTGGGCTGAACCTCCGTGATGATGAACCGAGGAGAAATGAAGATGAGTCACAGCTTAACCCTAACAACACTGTGAACGGTACATGTAAATGTATTTATTGATGTTTCTTGTCTTATATATCATAGAAAATCCACTTTGCGATTGTCTTCTCTAAATTAAATGGCATTCACTTATATAGCACTTTTTCTCAACTCTAGATAACCAAAGCGCTTTACAGATCCTACTATCCACCCATTCACACACTAATGGCTGCAGAGCTGCCATACACAGGCGCTGGCTTGACCCACCAGGATCAACTGGGGGTTCAGTGTCTTGCTCAAGGACACTTTGACATGTAGACTGCAGACAGAGTGGGAATCGAACCCCTGAGCCTCCGATAAGTAGTCGGCCACACTACACCTGTGACACAGCTGATGTTGCATTAAAAAAATATGTGTGTAAAAGCTGTCCCTGAGTGATCGGCAACTCGGATTTTGGAGAAACTAGTGTTTCTTATTTTAATACCAAATTATGTTTTTAGCAAGGGTAGACCTTATTCTTCAAATATATGTACTTTACTGATCAGAATAATTTTTAGACAAGTCTTGATCATCATTTTTGCTTCATATCTTCACCCTCTCTTTTCAAGTTGTATGCTAGCAGTGAGAATAGTGATCTTGCCACTGAGTGACCGAGCAATCAAGATCTTCATAAGGTCTAGTGTCTGCAATATTCATTTATTTCTACAATTAAGATATATAATCAAGAGTGCGGGTTGGATCCGCTGGAGCCATTAAGCTTTTAATTTGTTCAACCTGTAACTGTCATGATTCAGTGCAAGTGAGACTCAAACGCAGGAGCTGCTAGAACGAACACTCAGACTCCGTAAAAGTTCACCAGTTTATTGTAAAAATAAAACTAACACACAATTCTAAATAAAGAAGCACAACTGAAGAAAAATGCAACACAAAAACACACACTTAAATTGACACAAACACTGGTGCCCACTGGAGTGCGCATAGCCTACTGGAGAAGAGCAGACAGAGATTATTAGGGACAGAATCTCCTGACGGGGAGAATAATAATGAGAGAGCACTCTTACTCAGTGAGCAGAGGAGTCCAGCAGGAAACTCTTGCGTGGACCAGGGGAACAGGGGGAAGAGGGTGACCTGGGTGGACGTCCGGCGTTCTTCTTGGTCAGGCGAGCGTGATCAGCTCCGGAGTACACACTGATGGGTGGCAGCAAACCTGAGAGACAGAAGGACAGGGGCGTAAAGACACAGGTCAACCAAAGGATTATACGAAGAAGGCTTAAACGTTTTGTGGTTGCAAACCTAACGATCCAGCAATGGTTTCTTCACACGATGGCTCTTAGTTATGCTGGGTCATCAGGACGCAGCAGGTGTGTAATCACGCAAGTGTATCTGATCCTCCGGAGTCGAGAGGACAGGAACAGGAGCTCGCCTGATCATCACAGTAACGTCATCAAAATCATTCGGCAAATGCAGAAGTCAGAGCCTTGACATGGATGCACAGAAAGAATGGAAAAAAGTCATTTTCTTTTCTTTCTAGATGAAATTAAGTCAACAAAAGAACTATATTCATGTTTATTATGTTCTCAGCTTTCAGTAGAGGTAATAATATGTTTATTATTATTCTCAGTGAGTATTCCCTTGAATGATTAAGGGCCTGATTATAAATACAGTGCACACTTTAAAAAATGGATTTAATTAATTTTATTTAATTCATTAATTTATTATAGTATATACTCTTTGCACTTGCTGTACATTTTGTACATGTACATGCTGTACATCTCTCTCATAACTAATACTTATTCTCTCTCTCTCTCATTTTTATCTGCATTATTAAAACTGAGCTGTTTTAATTTCCCTTTGGGATTAATAAAGTTACTATCTATGATATAAATCATATTTATAGGCTCCTCTTGCTGCATAATAACATTAATACTTTATTTAAATTTTCTCAGTTATGCTGTACCTGACAGGAGAGAATGAGGGAGGGAGTTGAGGGGATATGAAGTGGTCAGAGTCAGGGGTGGGGAAGGAGAAAGAAAAAGCAAAGAACAAAAACAAGTGCTGCTTCTGAAGAGATGGCACAAACCTGACATCGGTGCCTGAATGAACACACGTGTGTGTATGTTTTCTTCTGAGACTATTGTTTACACTGTTGGCCGAGCTGCCCAGTTTTCTAGAGCTCTCTCTTTTAAACCTTTGGCCCATCTCTGTATGTACAGAGGCTCCTCATCTGGTTCAACACAGGGAAAAAAACAGTGTCTTTCAGTTTCACACAAAGTGAAAGAGACCTTCAAGACTTTACAGCAACAACAACAACAACAAAACACTTATTCAGTGGCGAGAAAACTCACAGACAAAGACAGATCACAAACGAGAGTTATTATTAGAATGGCCTTCCCAAAATGGAGCACATTAATGGGGAGTGGGTTTAACTCTCTTGCAGTGAGTAGTTTGCTGCAGAAGATGATCCAGGAGGAGTTGTGTGTAAAACTCTATTCTACCTGTGGAACCTCTATTAAGGGAAGATGTGTTTAAATCAGTTTATTAACTGTTATGTGCTAATCACAGCCACCAGTGCTCAGTAAGGTTAGCATTCCCATTGTGTTTTTTTATCTACTTATTCCCAATAACACTGCACGAGCTCTAATAAACCTGTGAATCACACCAAAACTTATGTCTTACTCCCAGTTGTTATCTGGCTGATTTTATTATGAACTTATGTGTATCGCTCGATTATTGTTAGTTTGCAGTTGCTTGTGTTTTGTTTATTCCTGTTGTTAAACTTTAATCCATCCCTAAAAACACTGTGTGGGCTCAAATTAACCCAGGAAACACATAATTAGCTGCCGTTGTGGCAAATCCTAATTTTACTCAGCACTGAATCATGCAGTATTGAAGCAGCAGGGATAAACAATGTATCTCTGTGGCAATTTAACGTTAACTACTTTATTTGCCCCTTTGTTCTTTTTGTCACAGATTTAAAACAAACTTCATATCTACAGCTACTCCTATGTGCGAATGCTGTTCTTGGACTTCAGTTCAGCATTCAACACAATCATCCCCCAGCACCTGATACAAAAACTCAGACACTTGGGACTCAAAACCTCTCTCTGTATCTGGGTGCTGGACTTTCTCACAGGAAGGCCACAGAATGTGCAGGTTGGCGGCAACACCTCCAAGACCATCACACTGAGCACAGGTGTCCCACAAGAGTGCGTGCTCATCCTGCTGCTCATCACCCTGCTGACCCATGACTGTGTACCAGCCTACAGCACCAACCACATCATCAAGTTTGGGGACAACGTGATGGTGGCGGGCCTCATCATCAACAATGAGGAGGCCAACTACAGAAATGAGGTGAGCCAACTGGTCCAGTGGTGTAAAGACAATAATCTCTTCCTGAACGTGGGAAAAACCAAGGAGACTGTGGTTGACTTCAGGAGAGGACACACACAGCATCCCCCTTTGATCATCGATGGTGCAGCTATGGAGAGGGTGAGCAGCACCAAGTTCCTGGGGGTGTACATCTCTGAGGACCTTTCCTGGTCCAACAACACCACATCTCTGGCCAAGAAGGCTCAAACTCACCTCTATTTCCTTCACAAACTGAGGAGAGCATAAGTCCCACCCCCCATCATATGCTCATTCTACCGGGGCACTATTGAGAGCATCCTCACCAGTTGTATAATGTGTGGTACAGAAGCTGTACTGTGTCCTGCCGGAAGACACTGCAATGCACAATGAAAGCAGCCAGTAAGATAATCGGTGCTCCTGTACCCCCCCTCTCGGACATCAACCACACCTGTCTCACCCGCAGAGCCATCAACATTGCAGGCGACACCTTCCACCCCTCACACTCCCTCTTTAGCCTTCCGAGCCCGCTCCACAGGACTGCTAAACAGCTTTGTTCACCAGGCCATCAGGACCCTGAACTCTGCCCACTCCCTCCTCGGACCATAGCACACTCACCCACACAATAACTACCTCAGCTGTTTGCACAGAAAGACTTTGCACACCAACAGTAATTACATCTGCTGCTTACTGCACCTTACTGCAACCATTTGCACAAATGCCATACCTGCTGCTGTCTGTCTGTTATTGAAATACTGTTCATGTGCAGTCCAATCTGTCACTGTCTGCACCTACACTACTGCATTGAACTTGCAATTACCGGCAATTATAGCTCCACTTTTTCTGTATATACAATTGCTGAGTGTTATTGTTTATCTTTCGGCTTTAGGACTGTGACTAGGATTCTTCTTTGACTTGGCACAGAGGCGTCGTCTCTTCGAATTTAGTCTGCTGGTAGGATCATTAGCTTCCCCAGGCGAGCCCGGGTACTGGCGGAGGGCGCGACGAGAACGCTGATCCATTGCCCCCCAAGGAGCAAGAGGTCCCAAACAAACAGCTGGTGATAAACCCCAACCAACAGGTCCCGGGCACCAACCTCCCAAGGAGACAGTGGTCTACACTCAATCGCTTCAGGACTGGACATGGCCCCTGCTTGGCCAGCCTTTACAGATGGGGCAGTAGCCCTAGCCCACTGTGCGCATGTGGAGAGGAGCAAACAATGGAACACATCATAGAGGCTTGCCCGCTCCAAAGACTGGAAGGAGGATTACACACCCTCCATACAGCAAACCAGGAGGCAACTGCTTGGCTTAAGGACTTTGCATTCGCTAAATAAATAAATAATTGTTTATCTTTATTTGCACTACAGGATTGCTCGGTTTTATCTTTTATCTTTATTTGCACTATGGGTAGCATTACTGTACATAGACTGCTGTTGTTTTTCATCCTTATTCCTTCTTTTCTTTTATATTGCGCATGCCACTAAGAGAGAGAGAAATGGCATTTCAATTCTCCTGTATGTCCTGTACAAATCAAAGTACTGACAAATAAAAATCTACGAATCTTGAATCTTGAGTCTAGTATTTTCATTTTCTATGACCATGCTCAGCTCTTTGGTGAAGGTTCATACTGAAAAAAACTGAACAAAAAAAATGCATTCTACATAACTTCATGGCCATTTTATTTCTGTATATGTGTGCATATGTGTGTCTACTGGCTTCAAATGATTATGGGCCTTTGATGTTTTAAAGATACTGTAGGTGTGAAACAGTTTTTTTTTTTTTTTTTTTTAGGAAGGAAGACAAGGAGACTTGGTGGTGGAATGAGGAGGTACAGGAAAGTATCCAAAGGAGGAGATTAGCAAAGAAAAAGTGGGATAGTCAGGGAGATGAAGAAAGTAGACAGGAGTATTTGGAATCGAGGCACATGGCAAAGAGAGAGGTGGTAAAGGCAAAGGAAAAGGCATATACTGAGTTGTATGAGAGGCTGGACACTAAGGAAGAAGAATAGGAGTTATATCAACTGGCTAGACAGAGAGATTGAGCTGGGAAAGATGTACAGCAGCTTAGGTTGATTAAGGACAGAAATGGTAATACACTAACAAATGACAAGGGTGTGATGAGAAGGTGGAAGGAGTACTTTGAAGACCTGATGAATAAAGAAAATGAGAGAGAGGAGGATGAATGAAAGAAAGATGGTGAACAAGGAAGTCCTGAGGATTAGCAAGACAGAAGTGAGGGCAGCTTTGAAGAGGATGAAGAATGGAAATGCGGTTGGTCCAGATGACATATCTGTGGAGGAATGGAGATGTTTAGGAGAAATGGCAGTGGACTTTTTAACCAGATTGTTTAACACGATCTTGGAGAGTGAGAGGATGCCTGAAAGATGGAGAAGAAGTGTTTTGGTACTGATTTTCAAGAACAAAGGTGATGGTCAGAGCAGTAGTACCTACAGAGGTGTAAGTTGATTAGACACACTATGAAGAGAGGGGAAACAGTTGTTGAAGCCAGGTTAAGAGGAGAGGTGACAATCAGTGAGCAACAGTACGGTTTCATGCTAGGAAATAGTACTACAGATGCAATGTTTGCTCTAACAGTGCTGATGGAGAAGTATAGAAAAAGTCAGAAGGAGTTGCACTGTGTCTTTGTGGATCTGGAGAAAGCATATGATAGGGTGCTAAGAGAGGAAGTGTGGCACTGTATGAGAAAGTCAGGAGTGGCAGAGAAGTATGTGAGGGTGGTGCAGCACATGTATGAGGACAGCGAGATGGTAGTGAAGTGCGCTGTGGGAGTGACGGATGGATTCAAGGTGGGGTGGGAAGCTTCGCCTCCAGACAGGCTCAACGACTTCTTTGCACGTTTTGAAGCATCAAACCCAACAATCAGAGGGAGGGCTGGCCCATCCCCACCATCGGTCGGGCCAGCTATCACTATCAACACAGCGGACACACGGAGGACCCTAACCAGGGTTAACCCACGTAAAGCTGCAGGTCCGGACAACATCCCGGGACGTGTGCTCCGAGACTGGGTGAGCAAGTTGGCGGATGTCCTGACTGACATTTATAACATCTCCCTGAGTCAGGCCATCGTTCCCAGATGCTTCAAGACCTCTACCATAGTACCGGTGGCAAAGAAACCAGTTGTGTCCTGTCTGAATGACTATCATCCTGTTGCACTGACACCAATTGTGATGAAGTGTTTTGAACGGCTTGTCAAACCACACATCACAGCCTGCCTCCCTGCATCACATGACCCGTTCCAGTTTGCATATTGTTCAAACCGGTCCACGGAGGATGCTATAGTCACCACCCTGCACTCTGTCATCACCCACCTGGATCAGAAAGACACCTACGCCAGACTCCTGTACATTGATTTCAGTTCAGCATTCAACACCATTATTCCCAAGAGACTGATGGAGAAATTACTCCTTCTTGGTCTGAACACCGCCACATGTCTCTGGATCCTGAATTTTCTGACTGAGAGACCTCAGTCTGTCCGTGTTGGAAATAACATCTCCAACTCTATCACGCTGAGCACCGGATCCCCTCAAGGCTGCGTACTCAGTCCACTGTTGTTTACACTTCTAACACATGACTGTGTATCCAGACACGAGGGAACCAGATTATTAAGTTTGCAGATGACACCACGGTGGTGGGACTTATTCAGAGGGATGAGGAATCAATGTACAGGGAAGAAGTGAGAGACCTGGAGGGCTGGTGCAGGGAGAACAATCTGGTGCTCATCGTGAACAAAACGAAGGAGATGATTATCGACTTCCGGTGGTCACAGCCTGAACATGTCCCTCTCAGCATCAGCGGCCATTTAGTGGAGAGAGTGGAGAACATCAAGTTCCTCGGAGTGCAGATCTCGCAGGACCTGACCTGGAGCAAGAATTCCTTGGGGATCAGGAAGCGGGCTCAGCAGAGACTGCACTTCTTAAGGAAACTCAAACAGGCCTCTCTCCCCATCTGCATCCTCAGGACCTTCTACAGAGGTGTGGTGGAGAGTGTTCTGACGTACTGTATTGCTACATGGTACTCCAGCTGCAGTATGTCAGACAAAAAAGCCCTGCAAAGGATAGTTAAGGGAGCTGAGAGGGTAATTGGAGTCTCCTTCCCCTCTGTCCAAGAACTTTTTCAGAACCGCTGTAGGAGCAGGGCACTGAACATTGTCAAGGACCGTTCTCACCCTCTGCATAAACACTTTGAACTTCTGCCATCTGGCAAACGATTCCGGAGCATCAGAGGCAGAACCACCAGACTGATTAACAGCTTCCTTCCACAAGCTGTTAGCATGCTAAACAGTTGATCCGGAATCTCATACATACTACTGCACCTATGGACATTATGTATATTATTTGTATATTATAGTTCTGGTTAATTTTCAAGTATGTCTCAGGGAAGTGTGAATGGCTGTGGTGGGGTGGGGGGTGAGGGTATGTGTGAGTGTGTCTTAAATCATGTTCTTTTTACTTATATGGATGCCGAGAGAAACACATTTTCATCTTGCCTGCACTACGGTTGTATGTACAGCAATATGACAATAAAGGTTGATTTGAATTGATTTGATTTGATCACATCAGGAATTGGCTCTGAGCCCCTTCTTCTTTGCCATGGTGATGGACAGGCTGACAGACGAGGTCAGGCAGAAGTCTCTGTGGACCAAGATGTTTGCAGATGACATTGTAATCTGCAGTGAGAGTTGGGAGCAAGTGGAAGAGAACCTGGAGAGATGGAGGTATACTCTGGAGAGAAGAAGAATGAAAGTCACTAGAAGCAAGACAGACTACATGAGTGTGAATGAGAGGGAGGCAGGTGCAACAGTGAAGATGGAAGGAGTAGCGGCAGTGAAAGTAGATGAGTTTAAGTACCTGGGGACAACCATCCAAAGCAATGGAAAATGCACAAGAGAGGTGAAGAAGAGAGTGCAGGCAGGGTGGAGTGGGTGGAGACGAGTGTCAGGGGTGATTTGTGACAGAAAGGTAGCAGAAAGAGTGAAAGTGAAGATTTACAAGACACTAGTGAGACCTCTATGATGTGTGGCTTGGAGATGGTGACACTGACAAAAAGACAAGAGGTGGAGCTGGAGGTGGTAGAGTTGAAGATGCTAAGATTTTCATTGGGAGGGACTAGGAGGGACAAGATTAGAAATGAGTATATCAGAGGGACAGCTCAGGTTGAGCGGTTTGGAGACAAAGTAAGAGAGGCAAGGCTGAGATGGTTTGGACATGTGCAGGGGAGGAATAGTGGATATATTGGACAAAGGATGTTGAAGATGGAGCTGCCAGGGAGGAGGAAAAGAGGAAGACCACAAAGAAGATTCATGGATGTGTCACAATCTGATCTCTGTCTCTTTGCCTTTTTTTCCACCCTATATTTGTATGGTGTTGCATTTTTGAGTTCTTTTCTTGCATGTTCTCCCTGTGCTGCGTGCATTTACTCCGGGGCTCCGGTTTCCTCCCACAATCCAAAGACATGCATGTTAGGTTAATTGGTTGTTCTAAATTGTCCCTAGATATCAGTCTCCTATAGGCCCTTGGAATAGAGGATTAGTACTAGTGAAGCGATTTAAGTGGTCTTTGAGACTAGAAAAGCTATATAAGTGCAGGTTCTTATCCCTTATCCCTTATTTTATCTTTGGTTTATTTTAACATATTCTGTATTGTTTCTTATTATGATTCATTTTCCTGGTTGTGTTCATTGTAATGTTATTATTTATATGTTTGGGTTTTCTTGTCTTTATTTTTTTATCTCATTATATTTTGCTGTATTTCCTCTCTTCTCGGGGCTGCAGCTGTCAGTGGCACTTTCAGGTTTTTTGCTCTGTTGTGGGCGGTGCTCTTGTCAGCTGTCAGTCCCGTCTCTCCCTTTTATTGCACCCAGCTCATCTGAGTTTGTTATCATTGTTTTCTCCGGCCAGCTCATGGTATCCACACCTGCCATCATTTGTTTCATTTGTGTCCAGCTCTATTTAAAGACTGTTATTTCGCTTCCTCCTTGCCAGAGTCTTAAGGTACTCTTTGCCACCAGTACCCTTCCCCTGTGCTGGTGAACCTTGTTTCATAAGTTTGTTTTGTTTTCAGTTTGGACTTTTTGTGTTCCAATAAATATCACAAACTAGCAATCCAGCATCTGGGTCTTCCTCTCTGCCCTGAGGGGCAATTCATGACAGGATGTAGTGAAGGAGGACATGGAGAAGGTTGGTGTTACAGAGGAAGAGGCAAGGGATAGGGTGAGATGGAGACAGATGATCCGCTGTGGCAACCCCTAAAGGCAGCAGCCGGAAGAAGAAGAAGAAAGTGTGAAACTTTTCAGACCTTCAGGTTTTAGAGACAACTTCTAACAATAATAATGCACTTACATTGCTGTACTCCACAGAAGTAAAACAATGGGTTATAAGGAGTGTTTTAAAAGATGACACTTATTTTCTGAGTCTCATCTCTCCTTACAGGCTATTTCCTGCCACAGTTTTGGCTTATACATAAGAAAGTTACTGCATCTTTTCCCTGGAGATCCTGATGGTCTGCTGTTGTGCTGCAGTATATATTCTCTTTACTTTGATGTACTTATTACTTCTAATTAAATATTTAACAGCAGATAAATGAACTCAGATAAACACTGTATGTAATAAAAAATTGATTTTTAACAAGCTTGGCCATCTGCTCCAGTTTTATTGTATTAAGCTGGAAATAAAGACCAGTCTCAACTGGAACATACTGTATGATGAAAGAAAATGTTGAGATTTTTGGACAGTAATAAGACAAAACTTGTCATTTGCACCTGTCATGATTGGTCACAAAATCTGTGATTAAATCATATTCATCAATTTATCTTAGGTTATTTTGTACATTTAAGATATACAGAAGAACACAGAAAATAAAGAAAAATTGACCAATGTATCTTCTGGACTAGTGATGCACACCCAGCTATTCTGATTAAGGTTATCCAAAATTTCAAATTGCAAGACAGCTAGTGATGTGTTGTGTAACATTTAAGGGCTGCATAAAAATTCAAATCACCAATCAGAAAACAGTGTAGCTTACTGACAAAAAAAAAAAAAATTCCTGCACTATCCTGCATTGATCTGTTGGGATTTTGATTAATCTAATGGAAATTAAAATGCTCGCCTAATGACTGTAGATCAATAGTAAAATAACCAACAAAGACACTACAAGTTTTTCGGGAGAAAGCATCAGTAATTGTATCCAACTGCAACATTTTACCATAGGGACCCGACTAGCATGGCTAATTTAGTCACATAATTACAGTCAAATGTTTAAGTATGAATACGAGATCAGCTAATACAGATATAATACGGTGGTTTTACTGTGTTTTGTTAATGGCTCTCATGTTACTCATTAATTAATTATTGTTTCTTTATTCTTTACCGTAGAGCCTTCTTCTGAATGTCTAATTGCACAATTTCTGATGGTTGCAGCTTTGGCATCCCATGAGAGCCTTTGGCTGCAGGTCATCTCTGCTGCTCCATCTTTATGGCGCGCATGTGTAAGTATGCATCTGAAAACAGTTGCTTTGAACATCCAAGAACAACAGATGAGAGGGAAACTGCTTGATGAGAAAGTCTTAAATTCGACCCTCTGCTTTGATTTTGTGCAAAGCTTATGTGTTTCCAATAAATTGCTCCTGAACTCAAAGAAAAATCTGGCTTTGTAAAAATGCATAGTAAACACAAGTCGGTGAAGCACACTACCCCAAGGGGACAGTCTCCTTCACATGCACAGGAGAAACTTCTCGTGAGAGGAACAGAAATAGAATTTAGGGTTCATCCTGATGGGGATTAAAAAAAAAAAATGCAGTCTAAGCCATTAATCACTCACCCATTGTAATTAGGAGGAGAGCTAATTTATGGTTAAGTAAATCACTTAACATTGGCCAGAGCTGGGAAAAGCAGCAACTCAATCATGTACCTAAAATGTGTGCTTCAGCTGAACTTGTTAGCAGGAAATAATATTCATTGTAGGCTTACCACAAGAAACTAACTGGATTAAAAAAAAAGAGCAAGAAAAGCATCCAGGGACTGGAATCTAAAGAGGGATACCCAGCCCTCAATGGAGATATCAACAATATTTCTGCAAATTTTGAAGAAAATTAATCTTTGATGGAAACATTAATTCTAGATTTTGTGTTAAAAATGAATGCAGTTGAAAGACATTAGCTAACGAGAAAGACAAAACCTAGGCAGCTAAATAAACTAGTAAATGTGGTCAGATGAGAGATATATCCTTTCTCTGGATTTAATTTAAGAGAACATCATAAATGTCATTCCATATTCCCCCCACACCAATGATTTCATTTATTCACTCCTTGTGTCAGAAATAACTGCTTTGGAAGGCAGTTACTGTTTTAAAGTGGGACCCAAGGTAGCAGGCAGGACTTGGTGTAATAACGATTTATTAACAACAAACGAAATGAACAAACAAAAGCAGCCCAGGGTCTGTCAAACACAAATTATGTAGAGAACAATGAAATTTACAACCAGACGATGAAGAGGATAACCGACCAATGACGCCACAACAACACAAACTCAGCCTGACATATATATAGGGAGCAGATAATTAAACTAATATAAGACAGCTGGGACTAATTAGGAGATGACAGAGGGGCAGCTACAAACAGGACAGGCAGGGCTGGGCAGACAAAGGACACTGGAGAACACAGAGGGCAAATAATGCAAACAATAATCATAAATTAACCAAAACAGGGAGAAAACATAACTGAACTAAGAACTGAGGATAAAACAACAAACTAATGATAACAGAATTGTGCAAACATTTCAAAAATAACAGAAGGCGTGAACCACATGTTTAGGTCATGACACCTTGAGTTTTTTTTCTGTAGGCATTTAATTACACAGAATGTTAGAAAACATGAGGGAGAAAGTGGTTGCCCTCATAGATAATTCACATCATTCATTTGATGGAAATTGACATCATTTAATATTTAAATTGCCCTTCCGGTGTGCCCTGGGTTTGCCCTGAGGTCTCCTCCTGGATGGATGTATTTAAAACACCTCACATGACATCCAACAGGCATCCTACAAACCCCAATTCCAGTGAAGTTGGGATGTTGTGTAAAACACAAATATTAAAACAGAATACAATAATTTGCAAATCCTTTTAGAATAGAATGGAATAGAATAGACTTTATTGTCATTGTACAGTAGTAGTACAGTAGTACTTTTTTCAACCTATATTCAATTGATCACACTACAAAGACAAGATATTTTATTTAATTTTTATTTTATTTTTTATTTTGATTATGAAGCTGGGCGGGAGGACTTTCAAGTTGCCGTGCACGGACTGTTTGAGCAGTACAATCCACTGGAAGCAAGAGGATATCAGAGTCCCTGTTTGGAGCGCTAAGTATGTTGGAAAAAGCCCTTATAACCGTGAGTCAAAATTCAGGCAGGATCAAAGTTTCAGTAAATTTAATACACTTATCAGTGGAAAACAATACATGAACAGTCTCAGAGCCTATCCGCACATCGTTCTGACCAAACATGCATCACTGAGCACTATTATGCTTTTTCTTGTCCGAGGGGTGGCTAGAAATTGTCCATGATGATTGGCTCAGTACATCTGGCACAGACTGGTTCTACAGATTACCAGTCTCTCATGCATCAGTCACATAAATACTGCATGTCTGTACTTTCACAGAATGATAACTGTGCAGCTGAGTAAGCATTCCTTCACTTTCACATGGGCTCTGAGACTCAACATTTTACAAAACATGAAATTTTCCCATCAACAGCGCTGCACTTGTGCTCCGCTAGCTGGTCGCGCACTGTTTCATTTTCCAATGGCCCAAAGCGGCACTCGCTAGCTAGCTGCCTCAAGTCGGTGACAAACTGCTGCAGAGGCTCACCTGCTCATTGATGTTGCTGCCGAAAACGAATCCTCTGGACAGTCATGCTGTCCGGGGTGTGGAAATGGTTGGCTAGCAGCTCCATGACATCCTCAAACAAGTTTGATGCGCCAAGCGTCCGCAGGACTTGCTGTCCCTCAATACCCAGGTTATGGATGAGAAGTGCACGTGCCCTTAGCTCAGGGGTGGGCAGTGAGGGCCATTCCACTGCAGGTTTTTTGTTCCACCCAGTCTCTTCAGCAGGTGTGTGCTCTGACCAGCTTCAAGGATTGCTAATCATTGAAAACACCTGCTGAAGAGACTGGGTGGAACAGAAAACCTGCAGTAGAATGGCCCTCCATGGCACATGATTGCCCACCCCTGCCTTAGCTTGTCAAACTGCCCGAGGTCCAGCACGGTGATGTAGGTCTGAAAAGTCTTGAACCATCTTGGCCAAGGCACCGGTGGTTCACCCGAGAGCTCGAGAAAGGTATGGAGTGGTGTTATACATGCCTCCATGAGTTAATCCTCAGTCACCAAATGTTATGTATGGAAACCTGGTGATAAATGAGGCAAGATGAGGTAGCGTCTAACACAGCTTTATTGATGGCAAACACAGCGATTACATGGCAGGCACCTGGCGTGGGCATCCGACGTAAAGAGGCCATACCATGACGACTTGCCCCGCTATATAGGGCAGTGCGGTGACATGACAGGAAGTCCATGTCACCACACTGCACTTCACAATCCTCATACCAGTCTGTCGTGGGTGACAATGACTGTTTCATTTAGGTCTGATCAGGTTCCTCCATGCAGCTCTGTCCTTAGCCTTCCGCTGCCAGGAAATCCTGTCTATATCCATCTTCTTCAAGTTTCTTTTTACAGTGTCTTAAATCTGAGCCTTGGTCTACCCTGATTGCATTTGCCCTCGCATAACTGTGAGTAGAGTAACTGTCGAGGGAGAAGCTGGTGGTCCATCCTCTCAACATGTCCGAGTCATTTCAGGTTCATCTGTATTAGCATGTCCTCCATTGATGGTAGACCAGCTCGTTTCAACACTTCTATGTTGGTTATCTTGTCTTTCCATGAGATGTTCATTGTGGCTCGAAGGTGTCTCATCATGTACGCGTGGAGTTTCTTTACCTGCAGTCTGTAGACAGTCCAAGTTTCAGCACTGTACAATAGAGTAGTGTAACCCTTGCCTTATGTTAATTAGGTAAGGGAAATAATTAAGTGTAGACCAGTTGCTAGGTTTGTAAGGGTTACAATAGGGAATTAAAATGAGTGTGGAATGAAATAGCTGGAGGCAAGAAATGAGCAATAATGGTTGTTATTTGTAGGGATAAAGCGAACAATATATAGAAACAATTTACAACTATACAAATATAACAACAGCCGGTATGAAATAAAACCCCACAAATGTCCTACTGAGCTCAGTGTTTGTTTGTCCTTTTGGTTTAGTCGTTTGACTAGTCAAGATATCTTGTATCTCCAGACTCAGGTTTCTTTTCCTCTTTTAAAGCGGCAGCTTGAGTTGTTACCACTTCAATGGAAAGATGCCCTTCAATCGAGATCTTGGTCAGATCTCGGTTCAGTCTCGGGTCAGGCTCTCCATCTCCATTCGGAGAGAATCCAGGATCCAGAAGGTTCTTGATCGGCAACCAAAAAAACCTAGCCTGCACAACAATAATGGTATTATTGTTTACAGCTAGAGTAATTCGTTTTCCAATCTCTTCTTATATAACACCATAGCTTAGTGTTTAAATTCTTCTCTCATATTACTATTATTACAATCCAGTAATATAGTAAGATCTTACAATTCACATCTTACATCTTACATGCATGTGTTCTTTTTCTCACAATCTCTCTGGTAGTACATGAAATACTCTTTTTCTCATGTAACCAATTAAATGAATTTCTCTTTTTATTTCTACATCATTTAACCATGAAATTATGATTAATCCCTTTTAATCTTGTCTTTGTAAATCATGAAATGACATACAATTAATCTATCACATAACCAGGGAATATATGTCCCATTACTTCCAATATTCCCTTTTAAATCGGTAAAATCCTGTCTGAGCTACTGGGTTTAGCATAACCTATGAATTTACATAGGAGACCAACACCATGTGCTTTTAGCATCAAACTACACGTTACATTTGACAGAAATAGTGCATAAGAACTAAAAGTACTTCAGCATACTGTTGGGAACTGAAATCACATTTAGGAAACCCATACAGACACAAAAATAGCCTTTTCCATTGCTTTTAAACAGAAAAAAATCCACTTATTGTTTAGTACACACTCTGTTTCACTCACCAAGATGAGGAATCAGTGTGAACACAGCAAAAGGGACACAGCCACAATGCCTCTCAAGCTCGTGCTCCCGTCAACTTAGGATAATAAAGGTTTCAAATTAGCGTTTGGAGAGTGTTTAGATCCATTTATAGCATCTTTCTAAATTAAACTCACCAAGAAGAGGTATCAGTGTGAACCAGACCGTCCACAGCCTCTCTCGTCTGCTCTCAGATCGTAAAAGACCGACAAACCAGCAGAGTGCCGAGGCACTCTGCTCGGAAGGCGGGGCTAATATCGCTCTTAACGAATGAAAAGACCCAGATCACCCAACGTGACCATGAAACGGGAATTTAAAAGTTGGATAACGAGGATCACACTTCCTCTTCCCAAAATAACCGTTTTTCAAAATAAAATCACACAACTGTATTAATACAATTGACATCTGAGAAAAAAAAAGATCATTTTCTCAGCTGGGTTACAGTAGCCAGTACTGTCGCTCTGTACACTTTGCATTTCACACGGATAGACACATGTCGATTATTCCACAGTCTCTCCCTCAAGTTTCCAAACACAGTGCTCCCTCTTCCCATTCTGAGAGATAGTTTATCTTCCAGCCTAGCATTCTCTGAAACAATACTCCCGAAATACTTGAAAGTCTTACACTTGACTAGTGGCTCTGTATCAATGCTGATCTCTTCTGGAAGTGATGTTGATAACTGGAACTTTGGTGGTTGATAAAGGCACTCTGTCTTCTTGATGTTGATGCTGAGGCTGATTTGGCTAGCTGGTCTTGCAAATTTGTCCACTAAAGATTGCATGTCTTCCGCACTGTGTGCAACTAGAGCACTGTCGTCGGCAAAGAGCATTTCTCTTACTACCTTTATCGATGTCTTACTCTTGGCTTTAAACTGTGCCACATTGAACAAGTCTGCTTCTTAAGTGCCCGTAAACCACATATAACAGACTTGCCAGACCACAGTACACTTTCCACACTTTTCTCAGATGAGCTCGGGCTCAGAGCAACCGGCAGCATTTCAGGGTGTTGTTGATGTATGGCTTTTGCTTTGCATGCTAGAGTTTCAACTTGCACTTGTAAATGTAGGGACGAAATGTTAACAAACAATGGTTTTCAGAAGTGTGTTAATATCCTTTGCAGAATAATGTTGGTTTTTCACGTATGCTGACTGAGGAATCAAGCTTCATGGGCATCCAATGATGGTTTTTAGAACCATGGCCTCAAAGATGATGGTTTTTATTCTGGTTTCAGCCATCCTCCACTTGGGTGCAAATGTCCAAAATGTAATTGTAGGTTGTTCTGTTATTGCAAGGGGAAAATTTGGCTCAGCTATGGAGTTCAGAAAGCAAATTGTTCTTGGGTTAGGGGAATGAGCCTGAGCATGATTCCAATGATGCTTATGATGAGAAGATCAGGAACCACGATACCTTACCTGATGGCCAGGCTTTCACACGTGCAGCCGAGCTGAATCTGGTCCAAAGAGGCTACAAGGGACTGCTACATTGTCTTTCCACCATCTCTAGGTGGAGTCACTGGGTGCGGTGCACTGTTGGCTCCTTGGAGTTCAAAACACCGTTCAGTTGACATTTACAGTGTCTGTTTTACATAAAAACATGTGATAAATCTATGAGCACATTTCTCTAAGAAAAGCGCTCCCTCTCCCCTAATAATGCAGCTTAAATGACTCTGATGGGATCATCTGCTCAGGAATCTCTTTTCATTCCACTCTTTGAACCGCTGATATTAAGTTAACCACTGAGAAAAAAATCTCATCCTGTATATGACAGCATAAAGACAGCCTGCCGGGAGATAGTGTATGTTCCATTACAGCTTTGGCTCAGTTCCATCCTTCGGCGTCTATGTTTGCGGTTTATATTTGCAAACGATTTGTGAAGGGTGAACGCTTCCCCTTGTCTGTGTTCGATCGCAGCTATAATTCTTGTTTTTAGATCTGTAACCAGTCACAGGTGATGTACTATCCCCTACTTCGAAGTCTGTTAAAACATGTGGCGTCCACTCCCCCCGACTCTTCCTCCTACAGTTTCTCCCAGTGCATGCTGGGCCATAACTTTATGCAGTAACCATGCCGCCCCAATGTGTCACCTTCAGACCACAGAGATGAGAAATCAGTGTGGTTAAGCATCATCCCAGGGTCACAGTGTCTCTAAACTCAACAGGAGAGGCCTCTTGTCCTGACATGCATAAACACTACAACATCTGTATTTTATATCCAACAATATGCACAAAATACCTTCTTTCACTTTCAATATGTGCCCCTTTCCTACAGATCTAAAGCCATACACTTAATAAAATAATTTATCTGAGAACTATCATAGCAATCAGGATGTGCACGTCAGCAAAAAATTGATTGATTATATGGATCAGTTTTATTCTTTATGAAGGGCAGACATTCCTAAACTTCTACTGACTGGGCCATTTTGATGACATAGCAAGCCACCTATATGGTAATTTCTTTTGCATTCATGCCAATTTTGCAGCTAGATGGCCCAACGTTGTCTTGCATTTGGTCAAAATAAGTTATTATATACACACCGGAGTGGTGGCTCAGTTGGTAGTGCATCCGCCCCACACCCGGGAGGCAGGGGTTCAAATCCCGGCCGGGTCATGCCGAAGACCATATAAAAGCGGAACTTCCTGCCGTTCAGCTTGGTGCTCAGCAATAATGGAATGGAGGAGGGAAATCTGTGGCGGCGCCTTGCATGACAGCGGCCCTCTGATTCTACACATAGGGTGTGTGTGATTAACACTGTAGATAGGTAAAACACAATTTCGTTCTACTGTACATGATTGGTTGTATGGTTGAATGACAATAAAGGGTGATTTTAATTTATATACAGTTATGCGTAAATGAATTAAAGGTCCCATTCACTGCACTTTTTCCACATGCTAACAATTCCCACGGGTCTTAATTAAATGTGTGGA
Organism: Pholidichthys leucotaenia; assembly: GCA_020510985.1. Lineage (NCBI taxonomy): Eukaryota > Metazoa > Chordata > Actinopteri > Cichliformes > Pholidichthyidae > Pholidichthys > Pholidichthys leucotaenia. The sequence goes on along the minus strand of CM035838.1, from coordinate 247,286,912 downwards.
ATACTTTGGTCAAATTCCCTTTAATTATTCAATTATTGCAGCATCATCGTGAATCATCTTTTGCAGTCTTCTTCAGAGTGGCTCATTTCAGTGCATGTCTCTTTACATGCTCATGAGCTCTAGTTCACCCCACCCTCCCTCTTTCATTGCTAACAGCTAATGTTAGCTGGCTAGCTTTTAGCTTGGGCATCTAACACAACCTGAACCAACTAATATGTTTGTCTTAAAGAATGAATGAAATAAAGTATCACTGGTGGACAGGGATGTGTAGTTTTAGTGGTCGATAGGATATGGCCAGTCTCTGGAGTACAATGCGTACAGAAACAATAGCAAATGAGTGAATGGTAAACTGCTAACTGCCACTAGCCAACTTTGGTCCTGGTCTGAGTATAATAAACAAGAGTAAAACAAGCTAAAATAACATCAAAGAATAACATATGGTCAAGTGTTGGTAAAAGAAGAAGGATTCCAGTGGGCTGGAAAGAATTTGTAGAAAAGAGTGTTCAAAACCAGCTACGATCAGACAGTTTAACAAATGATAGGCAGACCAACTCCAACCGCCTAGCCAAGCTAATATTAATTATTTATCTACCATCATGGTGGAAATAAAACAAAATAATCCAAAAATAACGCTAAATATATTATTGACTGTGGCTTAGTGAACTAGGTGGGAAGAGTGATGTCTAGAGGGTGACTGGAATTTAAAGAAAAAAACAATATAAACTGCCCTTGATAAGCTAACTCCATAGTAGCTCTGTTAGCTGTGAAGCTAACACCTTGGACTCAGAAAGTCTAGGTGGGGACTGGGAGATCATAGCCAATAGCACAGTGATGGGTTGTAACTGAAGACCGGATCATTTGTCAGTGACACAGGGTAAATGAACCTGGAAGAACAAAACTAACTTCTGCCCATTCTGCCAAAATCCATCCATCCACATGGATGCCCTAAATTTCCCTCTGGGATTAATAAAGCATACAAAAAATAAAAATAATTTTAAAAAATATTAAAATTAATGCTGGGCAAAGATTGAAACTCTTAATCGTGATTAATCTCCAAAATATTCAATTTATTTGCGATTACTCATGATTAAAAGCAACAGTTTTTGTGTTGATGTAATGCACTTTAAACTTGTCATTTTTCAAGTTTTCATACTCTTATTACATGGCAGTGGACAAATGTGCTTACTTTCTGCAACCATGGGTTCATTTAAAGCTTTCAACATATCAAAAATAGCAACAACTATCCAGAATATTCTCCCAAAACACCTTCATGAGTACTGCAGAAATACTGCAAGCAACTAGTGACCGCTTATTACAGCAGTTGTTAGCTTACCTATTAGTTTTAGCTTAGATTTTAGCCTTGCTTGTTAGTCACATTAGCCTCTTCTTATCTCTTCCCTCCAGCATTCAGGTTGCGGTTGTGCATTGATATGGTTGATATGTCCACATAGTATGACAGTGATACTCCAGCACATTGACCAGAACACCAAGAACTAAACAAAATGAGTCCGTGAAACAAAACTGGGCTTTTGTTTTTATTATCACACAATAGACTTGAAACCGTGCCCGAGTTTCGAAAGTTCCACTTTTGTAGTTCCACCAGTTTTAGTCCTGCCATGGCTAACTGCAATTAAAAAAAAACAAAACATCAGCATTAAGGCCAGCGTTATGTTACCACAAGGTTAACGCCATAACTTTGACACCGCTAGAAAAATATAATTTCTTCTAAGGGAGTGGACGTTGTAATATGTTTACTGTAGTCACATGATCCAAGAAAGTATTTAAGAAATGTTAAATCCCACAACACCTCATGTTTTAGTGAATGGGACCTTTACTATATAAAGTCCAGGGAATGTCATCTGTGACTTCTATTGAGCAGGTCGTCTTCATCGAGAGCATATCTTAATTGTGACCTTGTGGAATGAAAACATTTCCTTTTGCTGACCAATCATGTGGCTGAAATGTGATATGTACATAGAAATGTACATGTATCCTGTCAGCACATATATCAATAACACTACTAACAGAGCTCACATTTGGAGGGCATCCTATTTATGGTTAATGTTGTACAACATCTCTGTTACAGTATCAACAACACGGCAGACAAGGGCTGATTATTATCTTTTCATTGGAGCTACTGGACCATCCACATGGACTTCAGACAGTGTAGAGCTATGTTCAAAATGTTGAACTAAATAAAACCAGAGAATGCTGTACTGATGGAGACGAGTGCTGTTACAGTCACAAGAATGGGTTTGGACAAAAGTTCTCCAGGGGTGATCTCAAAAGAGAATGTAGGAAGTGGGAAAATTGATGTGTCCTGAGATCAATACTGGATCTCAGCGGTGTAACTGAATCACCTTGTGGCTGCCGCTGCTGTTTCAGGAATATCGGGCCTCTATGCCTCCCCCAACTGATGATCAGTGTCAGTGTGACAGAAGTGAATGGTTTGAAGTGAATTCACGCCATGTTGTCTTGGATCAATATCCATCAAGGTTGGTTTTCTGTAAATGTAAAGACTTGAGTGCCTCATTGAATGGTCAACCCAGTTACAATGTGTAGACGTGCATTAGTGGTTTTGGAGCAGTCTTGCCAAATTTGGTGTAATCTTGATGAAAAGAAATGATGCGGCAGGCAGTGCTTTAATGAATTTGTGCGATACAAAGATCAGCAAAAATCAACATCAGCATTTCCCGTGCATAGACTTTGGTCAGGTTCCACAGGTAAAATTTGCAGGTGGTTTTAACACACTGGCGAAAACAACACAATCAATTTACTGACCGCAAGTTGGACAAAGTCAGGATCTCTTCTGATTACTGAGGTCAGGGGTTGGCAACCTGTACTACACAAGGAGCCACTTTGAGTGATTTTTGTATCAGAAAAGCTACATGGAGGTACAAAAATATCTGAGCCTAAAAACTAAGGCATAAGAGCAGAATTACAACTACAGTCTGGCCTGACAACATCAGGATTAAGAGTTTTTCTTATAAATTTGCAGCTTTTTTTATTGTAAATTTGCTACCTTTTTCTGACAAAATTGCTACTTTTTCTGGGAATTTTTTGATTATTAGCAAAAGGGTTGTGCCTTTTTTTCTTGCAAAATTGTGTGGGCGTTTTCCTCATTAAACTGCAATGTTTATTTCTAAATTTGCTATAATTTTAGCATAAATATGTGTTGCTTTTTTCTAAACTTGCCATATTTTTCTATGCAAATTAAAAACCTTTATCGCATAAAACTGACAACTTTCTCCATGTAAATTTGTGACAAAAGCTTTTTTTTAATCATAAATTTTAATATTTTTGGCATAATCTCCTTTTCTCATAAGATTGTCTTATCTGATAACCTTTTCAGGTAAAAATGCAGCCTTTTTTTAAACTTTGCAACAGTTTTCTAATAAAACTGTAGTTTTTTTGGGTGAATTTATGACTTTTTTTCTTGCCAATTTGTGGGTTCTCCCCCCCCATAAAATTGCTTCATTTTCCTTAAATTTCGAGAATGGTTTTTATATAAATTTTCAGCTATTCCCAAAAATATCTTATATTTTTCTTTGTAAATTTATTAGCTTTCATGGGCAAAACTGCAGCATTTCTTACATCATCAATTTGTTATATATATATATATTTTCGAGAAATTTGTTTATTTTTTTCTCACAAAATTTGCGGGTATGTTTTCGTCAGAAAACTGAAAACAATTTCCCTGAATTTGCAAGATTTTTTTTGCATGAGTTTTCTTATTTTTAGGATATTTTCCTCATGAATGTGCAACCTTTTTTCCCGTAAATTTATTGCGTCTTTTCTTGGAAATGTATGTTTTTTGTATGTTGTTTTTTTTCCAAGTCTTCAGGGAGCCACTATCTATGAGTAAAAGAGCCACATGTGGCCCCAGAGCTGCAGGTTGCAGACCCCTGATCTAGGTACACTTACTATGACAACTGAGACCAGGATATGCAGTCTAAAAAATACTGGTTATCAATCTGATTAGTCAATACAGAGTTTTCCATTCTATTCCATTCGTAGTTGTAAGTGAAGGATTTTCACTTTCAGGGGCGGCTGTGGTGCAGGTGTGGAGTGTGGTTGACCCCTGATCAGAGGATCGGTGTGTGAGATGTGAGTGTGGCCCTTGGGGCTTGTTGTAGCCGTCTGGGGGGAGTGATGTCAGGCGGGCTGCATCCACTGTATATAGTTGGTGTGAATCTCAGTAAAGTTCAGTTTGTTGCTTGGCATAAGACGACTCATGTCTCACAGATTTCATACATAACACTGGCGATGAGGATGGGATTAACTCATGGAGGCGTGCGGGGCACCTCTATGGCCGTTTCTGCAGTATCCAGAAGAACCAGCAATTGTGTAGCCTTGCTGATTGGCCGCGTTTGGGGGATACATTATAGCGATTGGCCTGGGTAAAATCGACGGAGTGCAGAAGCAAGCGCTTCTGGTTCACAATCTCGGCATAGAAGGTCAGAAAATTTTCCACGTTAGAGGAGACGGAGTCTTATGCAGATGCTGTTGGCCTGCTTGCCGACTTGTTTGCCAGACACACATGGAGCACAAAGCTGTGGGTTGAAAGGGTGTTGGCACCAAAAGACGCTAAACTAGCTAGCTCGGGGGAGCTAACAGCCCAGCTAGTGGCAATGGAGAAATTAGCCATGGAGCTAGGTAGACGCCAAACACAGAAGCTAACAGCTACAAGCTACAAGCTAGATGACACGGTGGAATTGGAGCCACAAGACAGGGAGCCCGGGTCCATCGGGAACGACAAGCCAGATGAAGAGCACAGCGCTAAGAGTGACCGCAGCACGGAGGGAGAGGAGCGAACAAACTCGGCTCAGTTTTCCCCACAGCCAGAGTGGGAGGGGGAGCGCGAGCATGCTGAGAACCCCGAAAAGCAGCAGCGGCGACCCACACAAACACAGCGCGCGGTGCGGAACAGCAGAGCACCTCAGACGACAGAGAGGAGGTACCTGACTGCTTCTCTACCCGAGACAAGCCGCAGTCGGACACGGGCACTGGGAGCGAACGGTACCAAGGGCTAACGGGCACCACAGTGGTCAAACAGGATCAGTTTGGCTCAGGTTCAACGCAGTGGGGTCTCAGTCCTGGCGCTTGGGAAACGGCGGAGGGAGCCACCGAGTGTGACAGCAAAGCGCCTGCGCCGGCGAGTGGCACCAACGTGCTAGCCCCAGATTCCTCCGGAGCTTGGCTGCAGAGAGCTGGAGAATCTGCGGCTACGATGGCGACCACTACAGCGGCTTTGGAAGAGGAACACCCACGGCAAATACAGGCCGGACGATAGCCAGTGAAATGCCAGGAACACCTCTGCATCGTGGTTGAGCTGGGTGCAGTGTGCTTCAGATAGCCTGACAGTTCAGCGAGGCATGCCAATGAGCTGTGGCGTGTCCGGGAAGAGGCTTCTGGTGGTGGAGCTGGACGAGAGTGGCGGTCGGTGATTGCGGTGTGGAATCCGGGCCCTGCCATCTGGAGGATCGGCCATTGTTCTGGGGGTCTGCGGTCTCCAGGGGCACGCCTGTTGAGGGGCTGCCCTGGACCCCCATGCAAGTTACAGTGTTTTTCATCAGAATGACTGTGTTTATTTATAGTTCTTTGGTATTTTGTGCATGCATGTTATGATATGGGATTATTTTGTGTGTTTTTCTTTAGTTTAGGAGCACAGCGTTTAATTTTAGTTTATGTATGGACTCTCTTTTAGTTTAGGGGTGGCAAAATAATCCACTCCGCTGTGTGGGCTGCACGGTAGTCCACCCATCAGCCCTATTTTAGTTATTTTGTGCAAATGTGTTAGGCCATTTAGTTCATTGTTTTCATTACCTTAGTGAGTGACTCGGGTCCCAAATTTGGGGAGGGTTTTGAATTGTATGTGTGGTTTGGGACTTTTCTAAAGGGGGGGAGGGATGTGAGATGTGAGTGTGGCCCTTGGGGCTTGCTGTAGCCGTCTGGGGGGAGTGACGTCAGGCGGGCTGCGGCCACTGTATATAGCACAGGGTGACAAAAATATTTTTTTTTTAAGTTGTCTGTGTTTTTTTCAACTGATTTAAGACAATTTTGCACCGCTGAATCCGAAAATGACATCAGTTTCTCTCAATCAGGTCAGGTTTTTATGCTAAGATGATTTATAAAAAATCTGATCTTCTGACTAAATTGATTACATTTTTGTGACATTATCGGTTGATTTTTGTTAATATTTCTCATCCGAAATAGATTTTTAAGAGAAAAAATCATTTTCTAAGACAATTTATTGATTAAATGTTACAAACTTCTATTACTATAAATTGAATAGTAGACACTGATAAAGGTAAGTACGTGTAAATTGAATGTTACGTCATCATTGTTTAAAATTCCGGGCTTCAACTTCCGTTTATTCGCACCTCTAGAATGCTCAGCAGCAGGGATGTCTCTCTTCAGAGTCCAACAGTAATCAGCCATCATGACAATTTATGACATCATGTCATAAATTGGCTCATGCAAACTCTTCAGAGTTCGAGAAATTTCAAGAAATAAAAAAGAATTTTGCATCATATAAAGCGAAAATACCCGTACACGTAAACAAAAACGTAAAAAACAACATGTGGCCATAGTTCAAAATGATTGAGCAAAACCAATGTGATTTTTGGATTCAGCACATCAAAATTGTCCTAAATCAGCTAAAAAAAACTCAGACAATAAATTTGTCTGAGAATCTCAGTAAAGTTCAGTTTGTTGTTTGGCATAAGATGACTCATGTCCCACTGATCCCTTACATAACACAGTGGTTCGATTCCTGCTCTCTCTGAGGTCTGCATGTCAAAGTGTCCTTGAGCAAGACACTGAACCCTGAGTTGCTCCTGATGGGTCAAGTCAGCGCCTTGCATGGCAGCTCCGTCGCCATCAGTGTGTGAATGAGTAGATCATCGGATTTGTAAAGCACTATGAATGCCATTTACTGTTTTTAATAACCATCAATTGGTTTTCTTAATCACTATACAACTCGGGGTTGCAGGAGTGTGGAGCCTGTCTCGGCTGTTTACAGACACACCGGCTGGTACGCTGTGATCTCATTATATTCCAATATAATGAATTAAAATGTTGTTAGAACACGATATACTCTTGTTGCATGTTACAACGGTCTTTCAGCTCTCAACCTGCTATATTTAAACTGTTCATACTGCTACGTGCAGGCTTTCTTGCAGGCATATTTCAGCTCAGCAAGTACAAGGTTTTAGTGTTCACTTTTCATATGACTATAATAATTATAATTATAACCTGAGTGTTAATGGCAGAGTAGCTAGTTCCACCCCGATGAATACACTCAAAGGCTTTTGCTTCTCTTTCAATAGATAGATGGGGGCAGCAGTCCAAGAAGAGAAGCCCCAGACTGCTGCCCAATCCTAACAGCACCCATGATCCCAAAGTTCCTTCCTGCAGGTGGTTAGCCCACTGGAGGATAGATCCATTTGTCTCATTCAGGCTGAGCCTGGCCGGGTCCCATGGGCAGAAACTCGGCCACCAGGTGCTTGCTATTAAGTCCCCCCCCCACCCCCCTCTTCCCAGGCTGGCTCCAGGGCGGGACCCCAGTAACCTCATACTGGCTGGAGCACACTGGATATACGGCTGGGGAATCATCAATAATTCCCAGAATCTGATTTTTGAGGTTGCTGAATCAATCTGATTGTGGTTCAATTTGATATTGATTCACTCAGTGAAATTACTATGATAATAACCATTTTACTTGCATAAGAAAAAATTCTCAGAGACCTAATGCTACAAATTGTACCAGGAATACTCTAACTTGGATAATTAAATTAGTGAGCTAATTCCCCTCCACAGTATGTGGGACACCATATGGTGTATAGGGCGGCACCGTATCTCCGTTTACCCTAGGCCACACAGCTACTGTAAGTAGTGAAGCTACAGTAGGGGTCAGTCCTCTGGTAGCTCTTTGTGTTAACTTTCCTTTACCCATTCTACTATGCTAAGCACCAAGGTAGAAGGTGGAAAGTACCATTTTTATATGGTGTTTGGTATGAAATGCCTGAGGCATGAAGCCACAACCTCCCGACTGTGGGGCGGATGCTCTACCACCAGGCACCCACTCGGGTCTGGTTAATTAAATACATACAGTAAGTGGTCACATTGAGAACTGACTCAAAATCAGCTACAATAATGCACTTTTTATTTAACTTATGATTTAACAAAGTGCTGACAAGTGCTTTCTTTAGTGTGAAGGATGAGTAATGTAATCTAGATGTCCAGCTGTCACATGACTTCAGTGAAGTTGTGACATGGTGTTTCACTTTTTCGGGGTTACTGTTTCACTGAAATGCTTGTGTGTTGATAACATGTAGTGTGGTTTTAACATATTTATGACACTTCAGAAGCTATCATTTCCAACAACACTGTATGGGCATATATCCTTACATGTGAAAGTTGTGACAGCCTCCATTATTTCTCTGGGCACGCTGAGAAGTGGATGCTAACTTAACTGCAAATGATTATTTCCACTACAGTTTGCTTCTGGTTGAGCGTTTTGGTCTGGGTGATGCCTCTGATTTCTGGGACTTGTGGTATTTCATCTCAGCTTTGCAAGTCTTACAAACGGCTTTGGTTTTTTTGAGCTCTTCACTATCTTCAAAGTTACAACGCCATCGTGCCGCCATGATGATTCATACTCACTCATGGCGGAATTCTCACGTGAATGTCAGATCACACAAGAGTTCAGTAGGCCCAGAGACCTTTTGCAACTTTCACACACGTAAAAAAGTGTTATGCGATCGATCTGCAGGCTATGTGAATCAATATGGGCTCAGTCAAATGGGATTTGAATGGGAGAATTGATCTTTTGTTTTTTGTTTTTAACTTTTCCACAGGGACTCACTGGACCACTTTGTCCAGCTCTTTATCCAGGATCAATTTGCCTTGGGCATTAGGCGATGTATTTTTTAACAAGGTGGGTGGTGGTGAGGGTATTCACAAATTTAGCATAAGGTACAAGCATATGAACTTAATTAAGTACAAATGATAAAGAATAAAGGTGCAAAAATGTGACAAAAGATGCTAATTCACTATTTAGAAGTCACAAATTTATAAAACAGAAGTTGAAAATGTATAGGGAAAAGTGGCATACACCATGTTCCAAATTATTCTGCAAATAGGATTTTAGTGTCATAAATATTCAATTGTTTGTTTTTCAATTAAACTCATGGATGGTATTGTGTCCCAGGGCTCTTTAAATCATTGATATTAATCTCAGACACCTGCCATAATTAGTTTGCCAGGTGAGCCCAATTAAAGGAAAACTACTTAAGAAGAATGTTCCACATTACTAAGCATGCCACAGGTTTCAAGCAATATGGGAAAGAAAAAGGATCCCCCTGCTGCCTTAGACAAGGTATGAAAACATTAGATATATCATGAAAGCTTAAGCATGATCATTGTACTGTAAAGAAACTTGTGGCTGATTCAGAGCACAGACGGGTTCATGCAGATAAAGGCATAATGAGTAATGTTTCTGTCAGACAAATTCATTGGATTAAGGGAGCAGCTACTAAAATGCCATTACAAAGCAGCAAACAGATATTTGAAGCTGCTGGTGCCTCTGGAGTCCCAAAAACCTGAAGGTGTAGGATCCTCCAGAGGCTTGCAGTTGTGCATAAACCTACTGCTTGGCCACCCCTAACCAATGCTCACAAGCAGAAACAGTTGCAGTGGGCCCAGAAATACATGATGTAAATGATAGTAATTTTCAAACAGTCTTGTTTACTGATGAGAGCCATGCAACCCTGGATGGTCCAGATGGATGGAGTAATGGACGGTTGGTGGATGGCCACCATGTCCCAACAAGGCTGCAACATCAGCAAAGAGATGGTGGAGTCATGTTTTGGGTTGCAATCATGGGGAGAGAGCTGGCAGTCCCCTTTTGGGTCCCTGAAGGTGTGAAAATGACCTTGGTAAAGTATATAGAGTTTCTGACTGACCACTTTCTTCCATGGTACAAAACGAGCTGTGCCTTCCGTAGCAAAATTATCTTCATGCATGACAATGCACCATCTCATGCTGCAAAGAATACCTCTGTCATTGGTTGCTATAAAAGGAGAGAAACTCATGGTGTGGCCCCCATCCTCACCTGACCTCAACCCTATTGAGAACCTTTGGAGCATCCTCAAGCAAAAGATCTATGAGGGTGGGAGGTAGTTCACATCAAAACAGTAGCTGTGAGAGGCTATTCTGACATCTTGCAAAAAAATTCAAGCAGAAACCCTCCAAAAACTCACAAGTTCAGTGGATGCAAGAATTGTGAAGGTTATATCAAAGAAGGGGTACTATGTAAACATGTTACTTGGCCTGTTAAGAGGTTTTTGGTTGAAATAGCTTTTGATTTCATTAAATATGACCTCCAAATGCTGCAAATTCAACAGATGACCATTTTCAGTTCTTTACAACCAATAAAATCTTTTTAAACTCTGTTGTGCATAATAATTTGGAACAGTACATTTTGAGTTTTTTTATTGTTGCAAAAAAATATTTAAGTCAGCAAAGTGGTTAGCACTGTGGCAGCACAGTAAGATGGTCGTGGGTTCGATCCCACCCCCGATCATCAGTGACCCTTCTATGTGGAGTTTGCATGTTCTCACCGTGTCTGCATGGGTTTACTCCGGTTTACTCCCACAGGCCAAAAACATGCAAGCTGGGTTAATTAGAGACTCTAAAGTTGCCCTAGGTGTGAATGTGTGGTGTGAATGGTGAAGGGATTGGCGCCACACCGTGGCTGCCTCATCCATCCACATGGATGCCCTGAATTTCCCTCTGGGATTAATAAAGTAAAATAAATAAATAAATTTTTAAAAAAATCATTGGGAGGTTTGTTCAATAAAATTTGAATTATGCTCTGATGGTTGATGACTTCAAAATTATACTGACTGTCATTTACATCGACTATTTAGGAAACAGACAATTATCAGTTGCAGAATAATTTGGATCGGAGTGTATTTATGAGAAAAAAAGTTGCCAACTAAAAAGAAAACGTCACCAATTTAGGACAAAAATTTCCAAAGAAAAAAAGTCATATTCATGAGAAAAAAGTTGCAAATTTATTTGAAAAAAGATTTACCAAGTTTTTGATGAAAAAGGTTACCAAATTGCAAAAAAAATATCACAAATGTATGAGGAAAAAATGTTTATGAGAAAAAATTGCAAACTTGAGAGAAAGAGGTTGTAAATGTATAAGAACAAAAGTAATAAGCAGTATGTATCTACAAAAAAAGTTGAAATTTATGAGAAAGAAGTTACAAATTTATAAGGGTTTTCTTGTAATTTTTTTCCTGGTAAATTTGTAACTTTTCTAATAAAATTTGTTCTTTTTGCTTTTAAATTTGCCAATTTTTGTGATTAATTTGTTGCCCAGTCCTACTGACGTGACTCGAGGGCACAAAAATAAGCAACATACAGTGGTGTGAAAAAGTGTTTGTCCCCTTCCTGATTTCTCATTTTTTTTCTATTTGTCACACTTAAATATTTCAGATCATCAAACAAATTTAAATATTAGACAAAGATAACACAAGTAAACAAAAAATACAGTTTTCAGATGAAGGTGTTTATTATTAAGGGAAAAAAATCAAAACCTAGATGGCCATGTGTGAAAAAGTTATTACCCCCTAAACCTAATAACTGCTTGGGCCACCCTTAGCAGCAACAAGTGCAATCAAGCATTTGTGATAACTGGCAATGAATCTTTTACAGTGCTGCGGAGGAATTTTGGCCCACTCATCTTTCCAGAATTGTTGTAATTCAGCCACATTGGAGGGTTTTTGAGCATGAACCGCCTTTATAACGTCATGCCACAACATCTCAATCAGATTCAGGTCAGGACTTTGACTAGGCCACTCCAAAGTCTTCATTTTGTTTTTCTTAAGCCATTCCAGAGGTGGACTTGCTGGTGTGTTTCGGATCATTGTCCTACTGCAGAACCCAAGTGCACTTCAGCTTGAGATCACAAACAGATGGCCGGACATTCTCCTTCAGGATTTTTTTGGTAGACAGCAGAATTCATGGTTCCATTTAATACAGCAAGTCTTCCAGGTCCCGAAGCAGCAAAACTGCCCGAGACCATCACACTACCACTACCATATTTTACTGTTGGTCTGATGTTCCTTTTCTGAAATGCTGTGTTACTTTTACGCCAGATGTAATGGGACACACACCTTCCAAAAAGTTCAAATTTTGTCTCGTCAGTCCACAGAGTGTTTTCTCAGAATTCTTGGGGATCATCAAGATATTTTCTGGCAAAACTGAGACGAACCTTTATGTTCTTTTTTGCTCAGTCGTTTTCATCTTGGAACTCTGTCACGCAGGCCATTTTTGCCCCGTCTCTTTCTTATGGTGGAGTCATGAACACTGATCTTAACTGAGGCAAGTGAGGCCTGCAGTTCTTTGGATGTTGTTGTGGGTCTTTTGTGACCTCTGGTATGAGTCATCGCTGTGCTCTTGGGGCAATTATGGTTGGCCGGCCACTCCTGGGAAGGTTCACCACTGTTCCATGTTTTTGACATTTGTGGATAATGGTTCTCACTGTCGTTCACTGGAGTCCCAAAGCTTTCGAAATGGCTTTATAACCTTTTCCAGACTGATAACAGCTCAATTACTTTGTTTCTCATTTGTTCCTGAATTTCTTTGGATCGCAGCATGATGTCTAGCTTTTGAGGATCTTTTGGTCTACTTCACTTTGTCAGGCAGGTCCTATGTAAGTGATTTCTTGATTGAGAACAGGTGTGACAGTAATCAGGCCTGGGTGTGGCTAGAGAAATTGAACTCAGCTTTCCAAAGATGTGATAAACCACAGTTAATTTAAGTTTTAACAGGGGCGGGGGGCATTCCCTTTTTCACACAGGGCCATGTAGGTGTGGATTTTTTTTTTTTTTACCATTAACAATAAACACCTCTTTTAAAAAACACATTTTGTGTTTACTTGTGTTACCTTTGTCTCATATTTAATTTTTTTGATGATCTAAAATATTTAAGTGTGACAAATACAAAAAATGAGAAATCAGGAAGGGGGCAAACACTTTTTCACACCACTGTATATACTCACAAATTTAAACTTTTTTATATTAAATTTGCAACTTTTTTCTTACAAATTTTCCATATTTTTCTTGTACATTTACAACCATACTCTGACATATTGTTTTGTACTATCCCTGTGCTCTTTTTTGGGATGTGGATGCGGGGATGGCAGGTTAACAAACGCTGTGATTTTTGGTCATTTTGCTAACTACTGCATTGCCTGTAGAACGCAAGTATTCCTGTCTGAAACAGGTATCCCAATCAGGCTTTACAGACCCAAATGTAGGCTGTGTTTGAAAGTGGAATACAAAGAGGTGTAGCCTATATGTAGGCAATCACATGTTTGTGACACTCTGACACACACTTTGACAAATATAAAAGGAAGTAAATGGCACTAAGATTTATTTGACTGTGTGAATATTAATTACAGAATACCTAAATACTGAAAATGAATGGGACATCTAATACAGTATTAGCGACTATTTCAGATCCCTTGTTTATTTGTTTGTCAGATCACTTATTTGTGTGATCTTTTATCACTTATATTCATAATAGTGTATCTTGCACTTTGTGGAATGGGAGTTGTTCAGTCATCATTATGATTATTTTAGTTTATATCACTGTTCAGTGATGGAGTTCAGTGTAATATTGAATTTCTTCTGTGTATCGTCAAACTCATGCAGTACTATAACAGGACATGCTTACAAAAATCTGAGATCCATTGTAGTGCATCATTTTATATTTTAGCAATATTTTGTTGTTAAAAGGCTTTTTAAAACTGTAATGCTAAGATGGAGGCGGTGCTTATATCATCACGCTGGGGCAATACTTAGGCCAAATAAAGATCTGAATCTTGAAGGCGTGACTGGCAAAGACTAACAATGTGAGCGCAGCGGCTCTATTGTAAGAGGTTTGTATTTTATTGATGCGAGAAGATTGTTTATTATTATTATTAATATTATTATTCCGCCTAAACAATCACATTTTTGACCCTCTAAATGTTAACCAAAATGCAGTTTTTTTCGCACACACCTCAGACCTGGTGAAAAATTTTATAAACTGGAAAAAATATGTGCTCACGCTGAAACTTTTCTGACGTATCCAGTGTATGGTTGATACGTCCTGCATTCGTGGAGCAAAGGTTGTAAGGCCTTCCCCCCATGTTTTTCTTTTTACCTTTGCAGTCGGTACCATCAACTGTCAGGTGCTGTTCTGATAGATATGCCAAAATGTCAGAACACTGGTGGATCCAATCAGCTGATCGCTTGAACCACAGAGTTCAGCTGTTTTCCATGATAAATAAGTTTCAGGGCAAAAGCACACTCCATGCATTATCTTTTTTCCCCCCACTTTATTGAAAATAACTTTTTTTTTTTTTACCACCATCAGTTAGCGTGCCTTTGAGGCAGGTCGTGTCTGGCCGCTGCTTCTCCCAGCATGTTCTGTGTTGATTTGTCAGACCTGATCCCCGCTGACGCTCCGCCCAGTCTGCTCATGCACCTCATGTTCTCCACATATGCCGAATTATCCTTTAGACCTACGCAATCATGGCGACTTTATGGTATAATTTTTTTAAGCATTGACTCTTCAGTATTATGTTTTTCTAGTCAAATTTATCGTTTTTCTCTTCCTTGTTTTGTCCAGGGAACACTGTGGTGATTGACAGGTCGGGGTGCTGTGTATTATCCAATCAGCATGGCTGTGATGCCGCGTATTATCCAATCAGCATGGAGTCAATCCAAAACCCCACCCACACTTCTTGAAGCCAGGGCAGGAAGAGACACAGAGCGGTGAAAGAGCAGTGGCTAAACTTTTATTGATAAAAATTACATATTTTGACTGAGCAACTCCATATTCGAGGATGCACACCCTCAAAATCTCAGCAAAGCACATTTAAAATCTTAGGTCAGTCTGACAAATGGTTCAAGAGATATGTGTGGAAAAGACAGACAGCTAGACATACACATAGACACACACATAGACAGAGATTCCTTGCATTTATAGATAGATAATGGGAATGGCATACCCCCTCAAATCACCTACTGGTCTTGGGAGACCCTACCAGGAGCAAATCCCCCCCCCCTCCCGAAAAAAAAAAATGCTTCTGGCATGCAAACCCCTCGAGGACAGGAATGTCACAGCCAATAGCACAGTGATGGGTTGTAAGTGAATACCGGCTTCTGCCCATTCTGCCAAAATGTTAAAATATAAATACTGTACTTCTAAGTCAAAAGGGATCCAAATATTTTAAAATTATGGCATCATATGACCCCCCCCCCCCCCAAAAAAAAAGAAAAGCTTTTTAGAAGGCCCTCTAACTGTCTCAGGTGCCGTTTGGTGACATAACCCCTAGTGGTCGAAAGTGGTAAAGATTTTTTGTCAAAAAAAAATAGTTCAGATTTCCAAAGCTATAACTTGAAAGTTGCAAGAGATAATGGCTTATTGTCAATTAGAAAGATGTAGAATATGATCCAAAGTTTCAGAGAGGAGTAAATTTATGCATCCAATTTGCGCAATGTCATGGCAGCTATATAAATTACATAACTCAGTCAAAAGTGGACTTTGGACATATTTACACAAAGAATGGTTCTGTTTTTTGACACCGTTTTTTTCTACAGGGGCATGTTGTTATCTTAGCTTCAAAGTATATGAACTAGAAAATCAGTACAATGTAAAGAAACAAAGAAATTCGTCACTCACCACTGGTGAAGGGGGGCTTGCCCGCAGCCATGGTAGCTCCGTTTTCCTCCATCGTGGTCATTATTTTGCGTTCTGTCAGTCATTTACACCCTCTACCACATCTACAAACTCTTATGATTATCCCATGTCAATTTTGTTTGTATTCTGCGGCTATTTTTTGTGTATGATGCAGTTTTATAGACGATGCATGACGATGCATGGTGGCCATATTGGTCTTGTGAACTTAAAGCAGGAAAAGGAATAATAATAATTAGGATTTCTTCTTCTTTGGTGTATTCCATGTCAGCCATGATTCCTCCAATACGTGTCTGCCATCCTCTGGACTGGCAGAGCAGTACAAATCCTCATTACAGCTGGGGACAGCTGGGGTGACAGATTAAGTTGACAGGCGCAGTTGCTGCGCTGTGCCACTAGGGGCACGTGAAACCTAACAGTTAAAAGGTTAAAACCTACAAACACATCATGTTTTAGTGAATGTGACCTTTAACCCCCAAACCATCACACAAATCTGAGGCTCAGCTGAGTCAGTCTCTGGGGTACACCACAACAATGAACCTGAGAGGATCATATCTGGACTTGGATGTTGCATCTTTGCAGCAGACCTGAAATGCAACTTTTAATGAGCGGCAGTACAGCTAGAGAGGAATTGCATTCCATGTGTTGGCCCACTTCTTGACATTCATTTTCAGGCTATGAGACTTTCCGGTGGTCTTGATTTGGAGCACAATGATAAAGGAAATGGGTGTTTCTAATATTGTGCCCCCTTCATTTGCATATGGAAGCATTAAAACACAGTTAGCTCGATAATGCATCCCAGCACAGGAATGCCACCAACCTCAGAGCAGCCCATAGCACGCTGTCAGCAGTACTAAAAGGAAATTACAATCAGACTCATGCAATACATGACCAAAAAAAAAAAAAAAAAGTGGACAGAGATTTGATCCCATTAAGGGCAGATGAGGGTTTTAGGAGGAGAGTGGAGGTGATCGGCCTGATACCACTTCTTAGAGGAACAGAAATCAAATAAAATCACATTCAATCTGACAGTAATACATGATGGAAATATTTATGCAGGTCTTTGGAAGCTCCTGAAATTTCTTGTGTGATTTGCGACAGAAGGAAAGCAGCAAGACTGAAAGGAAGGTTTACAAGACGTGAACAAGACTTGGTATGATGTATGTTTTGGAGACAGTAGCACTGACAAAAAGAAAGGAGGTGGAGTTCGAGGTAGCTGAGTTGAAGATGCTAAGATTCTCATTGGGAGTGACTAGGAGGGACAGGATTTGATTTGAGTATATCAGAGGAACAGCTCAGGTTGGGCGGTTTGGAGACAAAGTAAGCGAAGCAAGGCTGAGATGGTTTGGACATGTGCAGAAGAGGGATAGTGGACATACAATATTGGACAAAGGATGTTGAAGATGGAGCTGCCAGGCAGGAGGCAAAGAGGAAGACCGCAGAGAAGATTCATGGATGTAGTGAAGGAGGACATGGAGAGGGTTGATGCTACAGAGGAAGATGCAAGGGATAGGGTGAGATGGAGGCAGATGATCTGCTGTGGCGACCACTAAAGGGAGCAGAAGAAAGAAGAAAAAGACCTTGGTATCCTCCCTGAAGAGCTGAAGCAGGTGGCAGGGGAGAGGGAAGTTTGGGCTTCTCTGCATAGACTGCTGCCTCCATGACCCGGACCCTGGAGAAGTGTTAGAAGACGGATGAATGATGGATGGATGGATGGATGGATGGATACCTTTACTTCATCTGATTACACTTGATGGTAATTAATTCTCTCTTTCCTGGATTTATTTAAAGCTTTTAACACAGGTAGCAGTTACATTCTGAGTAGGACAGTTCCATTCACATGGTTTTCACGACAGTGGGACTTTAAAAATCGGTACAGAATGTATTGCCGGTGGAGGACTGTTTAGGTTCAGAGCTGCTATACTGCTACTCTAGGGTTCCCCTGAGATCTCTCTATCCACCATCTTATCTTTTTGTTATTTGTCTTGGGCAGTTTGTGTTAGAGAAGATGTAATGAAGCAAACATATTCACAGTAATTATGTTATCGTTTATCGCGGAGATTGGACTGCAGCTAGATAATTTAAAGCGTTGCCAACGCGCAGAGCTGATGCGCATACTGGCTCTGGAAACGGGTATTTTGTATTTATTTATTTATTTTTTCATGGTTTGTGTTCTGGTATCAGCTTGCTGAGACAGAGAGAGAGAGAGAGAGAGAGAGAGAGGAGCAGGTTGGACCGCAGGAGGATCGGAGGTGATAAACCTAAGTGTGGACGTGCCTCATCCCCTCTTTCTCCTCCTCCTCCTCCTCCTCCTCCTCCGCAGCAGTGCACTTGCAGCACTCCGGACAGGACAGTCTCTCTCTCTCTCTCTCTCTCTCTCTCTCTCTCTCTCTCTCTCTCCTCCTCCTCCTCTTCACCCCCTGCTCCTCCTCCTCCCTCCCTCCCCGTTGGGTGTAGTGGTGTTTAAGCGTTTGCACCCACAGTTGCATCCACACGCGCCATGGTGCGGGGCTCAGTGCAACGGCTGGGATTAAGATGAGCACCCCCGCTGAGCGCCCCTCATCCTCCTCCTCCTCCTCCAGTTCCTCCTCTCCTTCCTCATCCTCGCCTTCTCCTTCTTCATCCACCACATAGCGCTGCCTCTGCTGCACGAGATCCCGTCTTATGTGAGTCAGGCAGACCAGGCAGGATGAACACCTTATCACTGGCGCTTTTGTGCGTTCTGGTGAGTAGTTCATGTTTGCCTTTACACTTTTGCTTATTATGACCATGTATAATGAGCACAGTATTGGCAGGATTCTCTGTTTAAATGAGTTTGTCTTGAATGCAGAGTTTTGTTTTTTTTAAAGCATCTTATTGAACTCATCTATGAATTTTGGGGAAATTTTCCAGCAGATGCTGCCGGACCGGTGCTGCATGCTGTGCCTAACTTCAGATTTCGTGACCAAGTTACGTCACACACATGCACATCATTCAGGGAGGAAAACAAACAAACAACAACAACAACAACAAAGTTTTTCTCGGGTTGGTCTCTGGGTGACATCCAGTAGCTGCAGGCGCCCGATCGGGACTTCTCAGTATCATGCCTAGTTCTCAGAACAATTCGGGCACATGTTGGGTGCCTCACGCTCTAGAGACGGGGCAGATTACAGGAGGTGACGTCCGTAAATGATGGTGTCTTTGTGATCATGTGAAAAAAGTTGATTGTGGGGAGCAGAGGTCACATCCTCCGCGGCTCTCCGGGTCCACGGCAGCTGGTTTAATTGGGGGCTGCCTCGGCCATCACGCGCACAACCCGCCGGATGTGAGGGGACTCTGTTATGACAGCTGGTGCCAAGGGTCCGCTGCACTTTGCGAGATTTAAATTTAGAAATAAATCCTCCAATTGGCCATGAAAGTTTTTTTTTTGGGGGGGGGTGCAAAAAGAGGTGTGTTTGCTGCTGCATCATGTGCATGTGTGCACGATTTTGCTGCCAGTGAACAAGTTTTCCCCATCTTTTTTTTCCTCTCTCTTTGTATTAATCTGAGTTGAGTGAGATTCCAGAGAGGGGAACTGACAGAGAAATCAGGGACATTAACCCCCCCCCCCCCCCCCTCCAATCCTCCTGCAAGTTCTGACATTTTTTAATCTCTTTTTCTTTTGGGCTGCATCCAACGATAATTTCTGCAGACTTGAACTCTGATAATGTGCTCAAGCAAAAAAACAGGAGGAGCAGAAATGATGCACCTCGGAGCAGGAAATGGAGTGACAGATAAGGGTGAATGTTGAGCAAGAGAGAGAGAGAGGGAGTACATCTGTTTCTGAATGAAAGCAGGGCCAGCAGTGCGGGGAGGGGAGGGACGGGTGGGGAGAAAGGACAGAAAAAAAAAAAACCCTGAATGATGTCTCAGCAAATGTGAATTAAGTGGAAATGAGCTTTTTGCTGGTTACATAATAAAAGCCACAGGACATAAAAGTGATACAGTCTGACTGATTTCTTTGTTCTCTGGATGTAAATTCTCTTCAACATTGTCCCGCACATGCGCACGCGCGTGCACGCACAGACACTTTCACTTTTTCTCCGCTGTGAAGCTGCGTGGCGTTTATAGTAGAGGAGCGGGAGAAAACAGAACGCAGACGCTGGGATAAGTGGACATTTTAAAGGTCCCATTCCGCCGCACTTGCCCCGCATTTTAACAGCTCCCGCAGGTCTGAATGGTATGTCTGAAACGTTTTTTTTTTTTTTGCATTTTCTTGCATCTTTTTGCATCAATCATCTTTTGCAGCCTTACTCAGAACGGCTCGTTTCAGTGCATGTCTCTTTAAATTCCTAAGAACAGCAATTAACTCCACCCTCCTCCTTGCATGCTATTGCTAATCTTAGCTGGCTAGCTTCTGGCTCGGGTAGCGAGCCTGAGCCAACTAATGTAAATTTGTTTCAAAGAATGAATTAATAATAATAATAATAATAATAATAATAATAATAATAATAATAATAATGCACCACTGGTGGGCAGCGGTGTGTGTTTTCAGTGGTTGATAGGATATAATCAGTCTCTGGAGCACAATAAAATCAGCATTCATGGAGTTGCTAAATTACTAGCTTTTACTAGCCGCCTTTACTAGCAAAAGTAATATCTTAGAACGAGGTATTATGTCAAGTGTTAGTTGATGAACAAGGATTCCAGTGGGGGTGAATAGAATTTATGCAAAATAGTGATCAAAACCAGCCAGACTGACAGTTAAGCTAACGGCAGGTGGCCTGTCAGTCACCCTCTCCCCGCTGAAGCAAGCTCTACTGCCATTAGACTGACTGATGCTGACAACCTAGCCAAATTAATGCTAACAGATGTAGCATCATGTCAAAAAATATTACAAAACAACGCAAGACATATTATTGACTGTGGATTAGTGAACCAGATGGAAACAGGATGTTTAGCAGGGTGACTGAAATCTACAAACATAACAATTACCCACCCTGGGTAAGCCAACTCCCTAGTAGCATTGTTAGCTCTGAAGCTAATGCCTTGGCTGGGCCCCCCACCATCTTCACGTGCAGACAGACAGCCATGCTGGCCAATAATAGAGCAGTGGCATGCATCAAGCCTGGGCTGGAAGAATCACATAAAACGGCTAATGAGACGCAGAAAGGATATAAAGGCTGTGTGTGTGTGTGTGTGTGTGTGTGTGTGTGTGTGTGTGTGTGTGTGTGTGTGTGTGTGTGTGTGTGTGTGTGTGTGTGTGTGTGTGTATTTTAAGAGAAGTGAGCGTTTTGATGTTTTTGGGTTTTTTTTCAATAATCACACAACCAAAAGATACATTTCGGAAAGTTAAAACCTACAAAAACACAATTTTTCAGTGAATAGGACCTTTAAACAGTGGGAGACTGGAGAGAACAGTTACTGGGTTTGCATGCAACCTTTTTGTAAGTGCATTTTGAATAATTAAGAAAATGTTAAACAATGTCCATTTCCACCAACTACATGACAGATTGGGTGGTCATTCCCTACAGATGTTACATTGCATCAGAGACGTGCACAGGCATTTTGAAGGACAATTGCTCAAACCTGAAAAAAGGGGCAACATTACAAGAAAAAGAAATGGGAATTTATAAGCCAAAAGTCACAAATTCATGAGAAAAGTTGCAAATCTATGAGGAAAAAAGTCACAAAAACAACAATCACTGAAAATGTTGGTCTGTGTAGTGGAAGCGTCTAAATAATAACCAACGTCATACTTGTTTCTAACTGCACTTTATTAACTTCATAACTCAGTTACAGCAAGGAAAAAGGGTTAAGGTGGAGGAGCAAAGCTAAGGTTACACACAGTCTGTAGTCCAGTCAAACTACATTCAATACATGAGAAAAAACACTAAACACTAAAGTGGCATAAACACTAAAGTGGCATAATGCAATATACATCCTGTATATAATAAACAGAAAATAACTGATTTCCATCATTTCTCTCTTGTTATACATGCTAATATGAACAAATAAGGCTTTTCCCATATTCATATATTCTATTGGTCTAAACTAAGATCTTAAAGGATTTACTTCAAAAAAGTACAACAAATGTAGAAGACAGGAAATCTATATGCAACATCAGTAATTATAAGCCGCTATAATAAGGAATGATAATTATTTTATTTAATTTTTCTCTGCAAGGGCAGGTCAAAGACAAGTGGGCTGTTGTGCAGGCAACAACAGCCCGTACCTGTGCACATCCCTGCATATCATTTTATAAAACCAAATGCCGAAAAGGAAGTGTAATTGAACACTTTGGTGTGAAGAGAATACGTAATTGCACTGATGTTGCTATCCTGAGTTAAATCCAGAAATACACATTGTATGCTGCTTCTTCAGTTGCCATCGTTACTCTGTTGGTTTTATCTTAAATGTCATGAGCTGAGCACTGGAGGTTGCCGCCATGCTCAGACTAATGACTTTTTCTCTATATTTATATATTTTTTGTATTTTGTACCTTTTGGTTTTTGTATTTCTCGTACTGTTTCTTATTTTTCTGTTTATGTCATAGTTTTGTTACTCTCTAATTTTGTATTAGGTTGTATTTATTTCTCAGTCTGCATTTGTTGATATTTTATTCTTTATATCCCTTACTGTTGTATTCTCCCTCTGGGTTGACAACTGTCAGTGGCGTTTCCGGGTTTTTGTTCCGTGTGGGCCTCGCCCCTGTCAGCTGTCAGCTCCGGTCGCTCCCTTCTCATTGCTCCCAGCTGGTCCAGATTATTAATCATTGATACCTTCTGCCTGCTCATGTGACACACACCTGTCATTATTTGTGTGATTTGTTTCTGACCCTATTTAAGGGTGGTTATTTTCATTTCTCCTTGCAAAATCTTGAGTTTCTCCTGCCTTGACTCCACCAGAACGCAGCCCTTGTTCTGGCGTGTTTCCTCCGTAAGTTTGTTTGTATGTTAGTTTGGATTTTTGTTGGAGCACTGTTTGGACTTTGTGTTTTGTTGTTTTCAATAAATCTCACAAACTCACAGTTCAGCGCGTGGGTTTTCCTCTCTGCCCCAAGGGGCAATTCATGACATTAAAGTTATTTCTCAAAGTATTGGAAACTCAGACTTTAGTGACACCAGCTGCTTTGGCCCTTTGTCCTCCTCAGAAAGGAATAGATTAAATTTGGCTGTAGTTCACCAAGTGTTCAGAAGGTGAGACTAAAACAAGAGTTTTCCAAAGCTTCATATAGCACCTTCAAGAAATTCCTCAGTTAACCCATGGAAAATTTGGAGTTAAAGTGATTATCATGTGATTTCTCCAAGATTTAGTTTGTGCATGTTACAATTTGCATACATGTGGTTGGATAGAAACACAGAGAATGTGATGTGACATTAATATCTGCACCGGAGGACATGACTGTTAAGAGTTTCAAGCAACATTGCTATTGGATAACATCTAGGAAGTACTCCATTCCCTTACTTCATTATTATTATTCACAGTTAACCTCAAGAGTAGAAATGACCACATTTTTGCTCATTTTTCAGGAATTTTAGATGACAGTAAGTCAGCATTTCTGGGGTCTGAAGCATAGGGTGCCTATGCAGCTGAGTTTTCAACTTTAGCTTCTTATTTATATCTTATAACTTTGAGAAATTTGTATTTTCAGTCTTTTTTGTGTTTATTGGATGTGTATTTGCACAACAAAATACCACACCCTCAGAGCTTGTGTTCATTTTGGAGTAAATTGACTGTGAATGCACCGGTTCAATAACAAGTTCCCACAAGTGTAGGAGCAGTAGTGTGCTTGTGTTGCCAATCGGAAGCAGGGGCCGACATTTACAGCCACCCTCACCTTTCGATAGTAATTAGCATGGGCATGCGTGTAATGCCGTGCACACATGATTTGAAGCTGGCTGCCTGGGCTGGAGCATGTCATAAGTTTACTATTAGAGCTGATGTGCCTTCAGGGCCGCTATTAGGGCAGTTTAGATGACTGCCTTTTCCAAAGTGTGTCTAACTTGGGCTGAGACGAGATGATTTATGATGAATCCTGATAGCGATTAGATTTAAAGAACAGGCTGGGCACCTGGGAGCAATTTTCATCAATTTGTTTTAGCTTTACATATTTAAGTCACAGCTGCTGCACAAGCTGTGTGTTTATGTGTGCATAGGTGTAAATCGGGGGGGGGGGGGGGGACGCCAACCTGGAAAAAAACATCATAAACCTTTTTTATATCATGTTACATAATAGGATAAAATGCATCTGAAGCACCAATTTTACATCTTCAACTTTTTTCTTCTAAATTTGCATTTTTTAAAATTTTAAATCTACAACTATTTTCATGTAAATTTGTTTTTCTTGTAAAGCTACATTTTTTCTCATAAATTTGCAACTTTTCCACCTTTATTTCTGCTACTTTTTCTTATAAATTTGCAACTTTTTTCTTCAGAAATGTAGAACTTTTTTCTCTTAAATTTGTAGCATTTTTGTTGTAAATTTGCTAATTTTTTCTCATAATTTAAGACTTTTTTTCTCATAAATTTGCAGCTTTTTATTATAAATTTGCATCTTTTTTTTCAAATAAATTTAGAGCTTTTTACTTTTAAATTTGCAGCTTTTTCTTTTAATTCTGCAACTTTTTTCTTGTAAATCTGCAACTTTTTTCTAGTAAATCTGCAACTTTTTTCTTGTAAATTTGCTACTTTTTTCATCACTCACTCACTCAATCAATCAATCAATCAAACTTTGTTTGTATAGCACTTTTAAAACATTAGATGCTGTGCAAAGTGCTTTACATAGACAAAAACAATAGACACATTTAATTACATATTTTACATGATACAGCCCCACCCCTTCCAACCCTCCCATAAACATACCCACAAACACAACACACACAGGCACATACATCACCCCCTACTTCTCTTACACACATATAAAATAAAGGAGACATTGCTTGGCACCGAGGCACCACGTGAAGGAGCAACCATCCTGAGGAAACACTGGAGCTAAAACACATACTGTAAATACAAAATAAAACTAAGAACACAAAGAGCAAAGGGAACTGAAGACCCATACTTAGAAACTGAGCTAAGAACTGAGCTAAGAACACATAGTGGCCCTGAGGCTCTCTGGCAGGCTGTTCCACAGACGAGGACCATAATAGTGAAAAGAAGCTTCACCAAAGGTCTTGGTCTTGACTTTGGGAACCATTAAAAGGCCAGTGCCAGAGGACCTCAGTGTTCGCGAGGGCTCATAAGATAAGAGCAGCTCAGATAGATAAGAAGGCCCAAGACCACTGAGGCATTTAAAAACTACTAAGAGAACCTTAAAATTGATCCTAAAACGCACGGGGAGCCAATGCAGCAATTCTAAAACTGGTGTAATATGCACCCGCCCCTTGGTCCTTGTTAACACTGGTGCTGCTGAATTTTGGAGCAGTTGGAGATGTGATATTCTTTTATGAGGAAGACCAGAGAGCAGGGCATTACAATAGTCTATACGACTAGTAATAAAAGCATGCATCAAGACCTCCGTGCTGGCAAGAGAGAGAAAAGGGCGGACTCTGGCTATATTCCTAAGATGGTAAAATCCGATTTTTGTTACATTTTTAATGTGTGAAATAAAAATAAAGTCAGAGTCTAAAAGAACGCCCAGATTCTTGACACAATGTGTAGGTTTTAGACCTAGCAATTTTGGTAGAAGTTTCTCTCTCTTGTCTTCAGGACCAATGAATAAAACTTCCGTTTTGCCCTGATTGAGCTGTAGGAAGTTCTCTGCCATCCATGACTTTATATCTAAAATACAGTTCAAAAGGGCATTCATTGGTTTTGTGTCATCAGGAGACGTGGCAGTGTACAGTTGAGTATCATCAGCATAGTTATGAAAATTGACGCCATGTCTCCTGATAACATCTCCAAGTGGTAACATATAAAGATTAAAAAGTATTGGCCCTAAAATTGAACCTTGGGGTACCCCACACTTGATTTCATGGATTGCCGAATAACATGTATCCATACTTACAAAATAACGGCGACCTGTGAGATAGGAATGAAACCATTCGAGAACAGTACCTGAGAGGCCCACCAGGTGTTTGAGTCTGCGTAATAAAATGTGGTGATCTACTGTATCAAAGGCAGCGCTGAGATCCAGCAGCACCAGGACTGACAGTTTGTGGGAGTCCGTATTACACCTGATATCATTAACAATTTTTAAAAGGGCTGTCTCGGTACTGTGGTTTGTCCTAAAACCAGACTGAAATTTCTCAAGAATGTTGTGGCCCATACGAAAATTGTTTAACTGGATAAAAACAATTTTTTCTAAAACTTTACTTAAAAACAGTAAGTTGGATACAGGTCGATAGTTACTGAGGATATCAGGATCTAAATTACTCTTCTTCAAAAGGGGCCTCACCACAGCCGTTTTAAAGGCAGTGGGGAAAACACCAGTCTGAAGACAGCAATTTACAATGTTTAAAATCTCATGTTCGAAGAATCCATAAAATTTTTAAAAAGTGATGTGGGAATCGGATCTAAAAGGCAGGAGGTCAAGTTTACCTGGGAGAAAACTCTACCAAACATCTTAGCATCAACCAGGACAAAACAGTCCAGCGTTTCCTCAGCTAAAGGTGAGTCCAAGATTTCATTAAAAGCAGTCTTCTGGTCAGATAAAATGTTGGATCTAATAGAATCAACCTTGCACCTGAAGTGGTCTGCAAAACTCTCACAGAGAGAGTCTGATGGCAGGTTTGTGTTTTTATTAAAATCTGGGTTGATTAACTGATCGATGGTTGCAAAAAGGACTTTAGGGTTATTGTTATGGGTTGAGATTATGTTGGAAAAATACTCAGTTCTCGATATCTTGACTGCATTATTGTATATTTTTAATTTATTCTGTAGTACTTGGTAATTGATAGTTAATTTGTTTTTCCTCCATTTCCTCTCAGCCATCCTGCACTCTCTCTGCACTCTCTCTGTTCTCTCCGGAACATTTAGTTCCGGTTCCGCCGGACCGGTGGCGCCACACGAGTAGGCTGCCCGTTGCAACAGCCTTTTTTTTTATCTTCTTTCTTCTTTCTACACCTTTCACTCTGTATATATATCACGGACGCACGGATCGCCCCGGGGGTCTCCCGGGTCGGCGGACGGAGCCACGGTTTGCAGCGGGAGACGCTACAGCGGGGAGGAGCTAGTGCTAGCTAGCACTTGGCCGCCGCCCGGTGCTAATGGGAAACTCGACATACCGGGAGCTGTAGCGAAAACGACGCGGGTGCCGGGCTGGAGTTTAGGCGGCGTGCAAGAAATATAAGACAGAATAATAAAGAGCGATGGCAAGAACCAAGCAGACCGCCTGTAAAATCTACTGGAGGAAGAAGCCCCCCAGGAGACAGCTAGCCACCAGGGCTGCTCGGAGAGGCGCTCCGGCCACCGGCAGAGTGAAGAGGCCTCGCCGTCACAGGCCCGTGGCCCTGAGAGAGATCCGTCGCTGCCAGAAATCCACAGAGCTGCTCATCCGTAAGCTGCCCGTCCAGCGCCTGGTGAGGGAGATCGCTCAGGACTTCAAGACCGTCCTGCGTTTCCTGAGCTTCGCCGTCATGGCTCTGCAGGAGACCAGCGAGGCCCACCTGGTGGTCTCTTCTTCGCTAAGGGGGTCACCATCATGCCCAAAGACTTCCAGCTGGCCCGCCGCATCCGCGGAGAGAGAGCTTAGACTTTCTGCTGCACATTCACCAACCAACCATAATGCTCCGCACTGTGTGTCTATATATATACATTTATAGTAATATGGGCATATGTTTACTAGATATTGTTTTTTCTTGCCTTCTGATTGTTGCTCTGAGTGTTGCTATCCCTGTGCTGTTGCAATCCCGGAATTTCCCCGTTGTGGGACTAATAAAGGCTTATCTTATCTTATCTTATCTTTTCAGTTTTTGGATTTGGTTATTTCTCCATGGAGGCTTTGGTTTATTCCTAACTGTCCTTGTGATTATTGGGGCAACTCTGTCAATAGTTGATCTTAATTTACTGCTAAAATTATCAACAATAAAATCACACGATGCAGGTGAAATAACTGGAGGAGTGTTGCGCAAGAGTTTGATAAAATCAGCAGCCACTTCAGGTGTCAGATGGCGCTTCCTCACAGTTCGCACTGAGGTCTCCTGTTGCATAAAACCAGTGATGTTAAAAAACACACACTAATAGTCAGATACAGCCAAGTCAACAACAGAGGACAAGTCATATATTTATATATACTCATATATTTAAAAGTTTTTTTTTCATAAATTTGCAGTTTTTATTGTGAATGTGCTTCTTTTTTCTCATAAATGTTGTCAGACTGGAGCCCCTCCGGGGCAGAGTACTGAACCCAAATGCAGGACTTAGTTTGCAAGATTTATTAAATGAAAACCAAAACTCAGCTCGGGAACTGGAAACACAAAATAAAGCACAACTAGGCAAGGTAGGATGAGGTACTGTATGACAAAATACACAGGCTAGCATAACTTTTTGATACAAGGAGCAAGCACCGTAACGCGCAACACACTGACAAGGACGTTACAACTGACAAAAACTGACACAGGCATATAGAGACAGGGGGTAATCAGCAAACACAGGACAGGTGGTAGCAATCAGGGGCAATCAGAGACAGCAGAGAATGGCTACAGGTACAGAAGACATGAGGGAATGGGGCAAAGGGTAAACAGGAACGGAGGATACACAAGAGACATGAACACAGGACCAGGGAATACATGACCATGACAGATAATAATGACAATAACAAACAACTAAGAACCAGCCAGGGACAAATTCTACGGAACATAATAAGAGACATGATAGTGAAAATAAACACAATAACCAAACTTAGGCTGAGGCAGGGAACCAGAACTACAAGCTGTAATAAACACAGGGCGAGGCCATGGGCTGAACTCATGTCCCGATAATTACAGAAAATACAATATAAACACCAAACGAGGACATGAGCACAGTCCATGTTTACACCTTTACAAATGTAAAATGTTTTTCTCAGAAATTTTCCAATTTTTTTTTGTAAATTTGCAACTTTTTTCTCAGAAATTTAAAACAATTTTTCTGGTAAACCTGCAAATTTTTTCTTGTAAATTTGCAACTTTTTTATTTTAAATCTACAAGTATTTTTACCTCCGCCAAGGAGGTAATGTAATCAGGGTGGTTTGTCTGTCTGTTTGTCTGTCTGTCTGTTAGCAGGATTATGCAAAATTTACGGGACGGATTTTGATGAAATTTTGACCACCAGTAGCCCTTGGGCCAAGGATGAACCCATTTGATTTTGGTGCTGATCTGAGAGTGCATACCTCCACCAAAGACCTTGTTTTTATTTGTGCAGCAGGATTACACAAAAACTACTGGATGGAATTGGATGAAATTTTCACCAGAGGTGGTTCTTGGCCTAAAGACGAACCCATTACATTTTGGTGATGATCTGAGAACGCAAACCTCCGCCTTATCTTCTCACACTGTGTTAGCAACAATACTCCAAAACTACTTGATAGGCTTTGATGCAATTTTCACCAGAACTGGCTCACGGCCTACAGATGAAACCATTACATTTTAGAGGTGATCCATCAGGGATGGAAGGAACCTTGGCGGAGGAATGCACTCTCTGAGTACTTTTCTAGTCTTGTAAATTTGCTTATTTTTTCTTGTAAATTTGCATTTTTTTCATAAATTTGCAACTTTTTACCTCCACCAAAGGGGGAGGTTATGTGATCATCGGTGTTGGTTTGTTTGTTTGTTTGTCTGTTTGTTTGTTTGTTTGTTAGCAAGATAACTCAAAAAGTTATGCACGGATTTTCATGAAATTTTCACAGATTGTCAGAAATGGGGTATCCTACAGATGATTAGATTTTGGTGGTGATCCGGATCACCGTCTGGATCCAGGAATTTTTTGTTTGTTTGTTAGCAAGATAACTCAAAAAGTTATGGACGGATTTTCATGAAATTTTCACAGATTGTCAGAAATGGGGTATCCTACAGATGATTACATTTTGGTGGTGATCTGGATCACCGTCAAGAAGAAAACCGCCATTACGGAAAATGCCATTTTCATCAATAACTAATGAACCACTAATCCTATCATTGTGAATCCAATTGCTTGTCATATGTTTTCATGGTCAAGGAATCTGAAAACGTACACACAAACACTGTATGGGGGGAACTGTGGCACTAAACCGCCATTACAGACAATGCGATTTTCGTGAATAACTACTCAACCACTAATCCTATCATTGTGAATCCAATTGCTAGTCATATGTTTTCATGGTCAAGGAATTTGAAAACGTACACACAAACACTGTATGGGGGGAACTGTGGCGCTTGGCGGAGGTCTGCGCTCTCCGAGTGCTTTTCTATTTTCCTTATAGATCAGCAACTTTTTATCATAAATCTGCAACTTTTTTCTAGTAAATTTGCTTCTTTTTTCTTTTAACTTTGCACATTTTTTTTCTCATAAATGTAAAAGTTTTCTCATACATTTAACCCCTTGCACTCCGGTCAATTTCCCTAAAAACGGCAAAAAATAATGTGCCCAAAGTAAATCGAAAGCTGTTCTTCAACCCTTTGCAGCATCTTCATGGAGTTCGTCTCATTTAAAAGAAAACACTTTGAATTTTTTGGCAAAACAGTCATAATCTCTCTAAGTGCTCCGGCCACTGAGTTACAGAGTGTTCAAGTTCAACATAGTGAACTTGAAGAAAATAAATTTCGCCTGGGTGTTTTTTTGGATACAAATGCTTGCAAATAATGCACAGCTTCAGATCCGGGCTGGAAAATGCAACAGAAATGTAGAACCAAGTGTTATCCAGCTGAGGTCCAAATTTTGTAACAATACCACAAAAAATGAATATATTACACAGCTTTTTCCTCAGGTAGTTCCCAGGCGTTTTTGAACTGTGCCAAATTGTGCCAAATGGCACAGTTTGGAAAAACGTCTGTAACTTTTGAATGATTCAATATAGAAGCTTCATCTTGGGCTCTAATGAAAGGTGACACTAAGGGCTGTGTCTGTGTGTGTGTGTGTGTGGGGGGGAGTTGTCCCCCCCCTCGCTACAGAGGACGGACATCGCCCGTTGCGCCACGGCCCGTCATGCAGCGATGACGCACAGCTGTAATTTACCGATCGGTCAAAAGTCATTTTGATTACAATTTTCAGGGATAAAGAATAATTTAGCTTAGAACACTTACCTCTTCACAGCAGAAGCAGAGCTGGCGAACTTCTTCCTCATTGTCAGACGAACGCGACGCTGGTCTCGCGACCTGATCAAAACATAATTCCATTATTGCAGTTTTGCGCTTCCATGATTGCGGTTTTTGGTGAACGATTTTTCAAAACAAATAACAGTAGTAATTAAAAAAAGACTGGCGAACGCGTGTGTGTCACTCAGCCTTCGTTGTTGGCCTCCGTCGGTCTATGATGACCATGGAAGAGAATCCTAACGTCTACTCTGCTGGAACAAAAACAAAAAAAGCACCGCCTGTGGCCGAACATGCCGATGCGCGAATGGCAGTCGCTGTCACACAGGTTGCACTTGTGGATGGTCTCCGTGCCGCTGGGTCTGTGACGGTTCTTCCTGCGTGTCCTTTTTTCATCTGCTGCAGCAGTCTGTCTTCATCCAGCCTTACAAAAAACAGCTTGCGAACTTCTGTGCTTCAATTGGCTCGCTGCATTCACAGCGTTGGTAGGCGGATCCTTCTTGCTAGGTTTTCAGTCATTGGTTCTTCAAGGTTTCAGAAACCCAATTCAAGGCTCTTATTATTCAAGGCTCCGGCATACAACTAGGAACATACCAGTCGCTATGAGGGTGAGAATATGTATGGGCACATAATCATACCATGTAGGATAACTAAGTAGACGGTTATGCTGTTTCATCCCATCTAGCAACAATGCTCTGCACTGTGTGTGTTCATATATTTACATATTTATTCCATCTAGCTACAATGCTCCGCACTGTGTTTTTATATATCTACATATTATTCCATCTAGCTACATTGCTCCGCACTGTGTGTGTTTATATACTTGCATATTTATTCCACCTAGCTGCAATGCTCCGTACTGTGGGTGTTTATATATTTACATATTTATTCCATCTAGCTACAATGCTCTGCACTGTGTGTTCACACTGGCTTTTCCCTGCACTGTGTGTTCATATACTCATATATTTATTCCATCCAGCTACAATGCTCTGCACTGTGTGTCTGTGTGTGTGTGTGTATATATTTATTTTATAGTAATATGTACATATGTATATTAGCCGCTCTTGCTTGCTTGTTTTTTTCTTGCCTTCTGATTGTTGCTCTGAGTGTTGCTATCCCTGTGCTGTTGCAATCCTGGAATTTCCCCATTGTGGGACTAATAAAGGCTTATCTTATCTTATCTTATCTTATTAGTCGAATGAGAGGTCAATCAGATGATCTAATCTGTTCGCGGCTGTGTCTGCAGTAGAAGAACTGAAATGCAGCTTACGCAGTTCCATCGTGCATCCTAGAGCGCACGAGGGCGCACGAGAGTGACCTCGTGCGCTCTGGGACGCAGAGACTTGCCCGCCCGCGGTACAACGGAGTGCAAGAGGTTAAAACTTTTTTCTTGTAAATGTACAACTTTTTCTCAGAAATTTTCCAATTTTTTCTTGCAAATTTGCAACTTTTTTTTAAAATCTGCAAATTTTTCTTGTAAATTTGCAACCTTTTTTCCTCAGGAATTTAAATATTTTTCTGGTAAATTTGCAACTTTTTCTTTTAAATCTGCACCTTTTTTGTTGCAAATTTGCAACTTCTTTCTCAGAAATTTTCCATTTTTTTCTTTTAAATTTGTAGTTTTTTTTCTCATTAATTAGCAGTTTTTTTTTACCTCTGCCAAGGAGGTTATGTTTTCATCAGCATTGGTTTGTCTGTTTGTTTGTTTGTTTGTTAGCAAGATAACTCAAAAAGTTACAGACAGATTTTCATGAAATTTTCACAGATTGTCAGAAATGGGGTATCCTACAGATGATTACATTTTGGTGGTGATCCGGAAAACCGCCATTATGCAAAATGCGATTTTCCTGAATAACTACTGAACCACTAATCCTATCCATGTGAATCCAATTGCTACTCATATGTTTTCATGGTCAAGGAATCTAAAAACATACACACAATAAATGTAGGATTAATATTTATGATGTAAAACACTGTATGGGGGGAACTGTGGCGCTTGGCGGAGGTCTGCGCTCTCCGAGTGCTTTTCTAGTTCTTCATAATTTCACTGCTTTTTTGTCATAAATCTGCATTGGTTTGTCTGTCTGTCTGTTTGTTTGTTTGTTTGTTAGCAAGATAACTCAAAAAGTTATGGTCGGATTTTCATGAAATTTTCAGAGATTGTCAGAAATGGGGTATCCTACAGATGATTAGATTTTGGTGGTGATCTGGATCACCGTCTGGATCCAGGAATTTTTTAAAGGATTCTTTTTTTTTTTTTTTTAAATTTAACATTGTGAGATAGGGCCATTTTCAATATTTTTTCAATATTTTTTTTTGTGCATGTAACTCTGCCAACAAAATCGTCAGAATACTTGGAAAAAAAAATACAGGACAACATGCCCACAGGGGAACTGTGGTGCTTGGTGGAGGTCTGCGCTCTCTGAGTGCTTTTCTAGTTATTCTGTGTAATCAATTAAATTTTCTTAGTTCATCTAGATAATGGCACAAGTTTTTACAATGTTTTTGTTTTTAAGGGCTTGAACTCTTTTTTATTACAAATATAGGGTCTCCTAAACACAATCTTGCATAGTGTCCCAACTACAATAACACCTATAGTGACCCCCTCAATCTTTACTCTTGAGAAAATGTTGTTTATCGTCACCCCCACAACTTCTTCTTCTTCTTCTTCTTCTTCTTCTTCTTCTTCTTCTTCTTCTTCTTCTTCTTTACTACATCCATGGATCTTCTCTGTGGTCTTCCTCTTTTCCTCCTGTCTGACAGCTCCATCTTCAACATCCTTTGTCCAATACATCGACTATTCCTCCTCTGCACATGTCCAAGCCATCTCAGCCTTGCTTCGCTTTGTCTCCAAACCACCCAACCTGAGCTGTCTCTTTGATATACTCATTTCTAATCCTGTCCCTCCAAGTCACTCCCAATGAGAATCTTAGCATCTTCAACTCTGCCTCCTCCAGCTCTGCCTCCCGTCTTTTTGTCAGTGCCATCTCCAAACCATACAACATAGCAGGTCTCACTGCCATCTTGTAAATCTTCCCTTTCACTCTGGCTGCTATCTTTCTGTCACAAATCACCCCTGACATTTGTCTCCACCCACTCCACCCTACTTGCACTCTCTTCTTCATCTCTCGTGCATTTTCTATTGCATTGGATGATTGACCCCAGGTATTTAAACTCATCTGCCTTCACTACCTCTACTCCTTCCATCTTCACCGTTACACCTACCTCCACAGGTATCTCATCTGGATCAACCACCTTTCTATTTTTTATCCTCTTCAAAGCTGCCCTCACTTCCACCTTCTCAACACACTCTTGTTATTTGTTAGTACATGATTATTTGTGTCCTTAATCAACCTAACCTGCTGTACATCCTTTCCAGCTCGATCTCTCTGTCTAGCCAATTGATACAAGTCCTTTTCTCTTTCTTTAGTGTCTAGCCTGTCATACAACTCACTATATGCCTTTTCCTTTGCGTTTGCCACCTCTCTTTGCCATGCGCCTAGATTCCAAATACTCTTGTCTACGTTCTTCATCTCCCTGACTATCCCACTTTTTCTTTGCTAACCTCTTCCTTTGAATACTTTCCTGTACCTCCTCATTCCACTACCAAGTCTCCTTGTCTTCCTTCCTCTATCCAGTGGATACACCACATACCTTTCTACCCATTTTAATATTTTTGCTGCATGTTCCCAGTCATCTGGTAATTCTTTCCTACCACCAAGAGCCTGTAACAACCCCTTCCTGAACTCTATGTGACCTTCTTCCTTCTGTAAATTCCCCCACTTAATCATTGGCTCTGCCTTCATTCTCTTCCTCTTCTTGCTTTGCAAAGTCAGCCTACAGACTACCATCCGATGCTGTCTAGTTACATCCTCCCCTGCCATCACCTTGCAGTCTCCTATCGCTTTCAGATTTCTCCTTCTGCATAAGATGTAGTTCACCTGTGTGCGCCTTCCTCCACTCTTGTAAGTCACCCTGTGTCCTTTTCTCTTCTTAGAGTATGTGTTCACCACAGCCATTTCCATCCTTTTAGCAAAATCTACAACCATCTGCCCTTCTGCATTTTTATCCTTAAAACCATACCTACCCATAATCTCCTCATCACTTCTGTTCTCTTCACCTCCATGTCCATCAAAGTTCGTTCCAATCATCACTCTCTCCCCCCTGGGAACACTCTCTACCACTTCATCAAACTTTCTCCAGTATTCCTCTTTCTCTTCTACCTAACGTCCAACTTGTGGGGCATAAGCACTGACAACATTCAACATCGCACCTTTGACTTCTAGCTTCAAACTCATGATTCTGTCTGACTCCCTCTTTACCTCCTGAAAACTCTTCACATACTGTACTCTCCCTTCAAGATTACTTCCACTCCATTTCTCTTCCTATCTACATCATGGCAGAATAGTTTAAATCCACCTCCAATGCTCCTAACCTTGCTTCCCTTCCATTTGGTTTCTTGAACACACAGTGTATCTACAGTACCTTTCTTTTCTCCATCATATCAGCCAACTCTCTGCCTTTACCAGTCATAGTCACTACATTTAAAGTCCATAATTTCACCTCCACACTTCTACCTTTCCTTTTTTCTCTCTCCCTCCTAACACACCTTCCCCCTCTCCTCCTCCTCAATCTTCAACCAACAGTAGCCCAATTTCCACCGGTACCCTGTCGGTTAGCAGCACTGGTGGTGGTTGTTGTTAACCCGGGCCTTGACCAGTCCAATATGAAAGTCTCATTCATCATGAGCCGCATTTTTGTTTTGGCAAAGGTTTTACGTCGGATGCCCTTCCTGACACAACCCTCCCCATTTACCCAGGCTTGGGACCACCACTAGGAGTACACTGGCTTGTGCATCATGAAATGAAATAGCTGCTCGTGTGTGTGTTCTAAAGTTTGTACCATATATCTCTTCATCCCTGTGTGTCAGGTGGCGTTAGTGTTTGCGTCCAAGACAGAGCGAGCTATACCATGCGACTCTGGCCAGTACACCCATGATGGAGAATGCTGCATCCAGTGTCCACCCGGAGAGGGAATGGTGAAGGAGTGCGGCATCACTCAGACTGTTTGTGCCCAGTGTTTGGACAGTGAGTAAAGACTTCTATTTGTTGTTTACACAATCAAAAAATATCAATATTGTGATATAATTAAAGAAAAATAATAAACGATTTTTCTCATTATCTCTTACAAGTAAGTATTGATTAAATGCTGTTTCCTTTTGACTGCTGCCTGAAGATCATAGATCATAATCTCCTAATTAATAATTTATTAACCTGATGAAGTTATGGGCAAATGGGTTGTTTGTGATTTATCACTAAAAGCAGACAGACAATAATGGGAGTTCAGCATAAACAAAATGTTTTCCCCAACTGTTTCAAGTTCCACTGCACCAAGATACAGTGGGGCAAATAAGTATTTAGTCAGCCACCAATTGTGCAAGTTCTCCCACTTAAAAGATGAGAGAGGTCTCCAATTTTCATCATAGGTATACCTCAACTATGAGAGACAAAATAAGAAAAAAAAATCCAGAAAATCACATTGTCTGATTTTTAAAGAATTTATTTGCAAATTATGGTGGAAAATAAGTATTTGTTCAATAACAAAAGTTCATCTCAATACTTTGTTATATACCCTTGACAGAGGTCAAACGTTTTCTGTAAGTCTTCACAAGGTTTTCACACACTGTTGCTGGTATTTTGGCCCATTCCTCCATGCAGATCTCCTCTAGAGCAGTGATGTTTTGGGGCTGTCGCTGGGCAACACGGACTTTCAACTCCCTCCAAAGATTTTCTATGGGGTTGAGATCTGGAGACTGGCTAGGCCACTCCAGGACCTTGAAATGCTTCTTACGAAGCCACTCCTTCATTGCCCGGGCAGTGTGTTTGGGATCATTGTCATGCTGAAAGACCCAGCCATGTTTCATCTTCAATGCCCTTGCTGATGGAAGGAGGTTTTCTCTCAAAATCTCACGATGCATGGCCCCATTCATTCTTTCCTTTACACGGATCAGTCGTCCTGGTCCCTTTGCAGAAAAACAGCCCCAAAGCATGATGTTTCCACCCCCATGCTTCATAGCAGGTATGGTGTTCTTTTTCCTCCAAACACAACAAGTTGAGTTTTTACCAAAAAAGTTCTATTTTGGTTTCATCTGACCATATGACATTCTCCCAATCCTCTTCTGGATCATCCAAATGCTCTCTAACAAACTTCACACGGGCCTGGACATGTATTGGCGTAAGCAGCGGGACACGTCTGGCACTGCAGGATTTGAGTCCCTGGCGGCATAGTGTGTTACTGATGGTAGCCTTTGTTACTTTGGTCCCAGCTCTCTGCAGGTCATTCACTAGGTCCCCCCATGTGGTTCTGGGATTTTTGCTCACCGTTCTCGTGATCATTTTGACCCCACGGGTTCAGATCTTGTGTGGAGGCCCAGACTGAGGGAGATTATCAGTGGTCTTGTATGTCTTCCATTTTCTAATAATTGCTCCCACAGTTGATTTCTTCACACCAAGCTGCTTACCTATTGCAGATTCAGTCTTCCCAGCCTGGTGCAGGTCTACAATTTTGTTTCTGGTGTCCTTTGACAGCTCTTTGGTCTTGGCCATAGTGGAGTTTGGAGTCTGACTGTTTGAGGTTGTGGACAGGTGTCTTTTATACTGATAACGAGTTCAAACAGGTGCCATTAATACAGGTAACGAGTGGAGGACATAGGAGCCTCTTAAAGAAAAAGTTACAGGTCTGTGAGAGCCAGAAATCTTGCTTGTTTGTAGGTGACCAAATACTTATTTTCCCCCATAATTTGCAAATAAATTCTTTAAAAATCAGACAATGTGATTTTCTGGATTTTTTTTTTTCTCATTTTGTCTCTCATAGTTGAGGTATACCTATGATGAAAATTGGAGACCTCTCTCATCTTTTAAGTGGGAGAACATGCACAATTGGTGGCTGACTAGATACTTTTTTACCCCACTGTATATCATTATCCAGGTTGTCACGTGTTGTACTGATGTTTGGTTTTCAACAGTTTTTGCCGACTGCCAATGTAGCTTCTGATATATGCACATATTTTTCCCTCCTATTTAGTACATTTCCTTTATCTTACAGTAATGATTAACAGGCATATAAAGACACATTCCCCAAGGAAAATAAGTCAGCTACCTCTGATGGCATAGAAGCTCAGGATTTACTGGCCTATTTCAGTGATATTTTATGCTTTGGAATTTTTTTCACAAATATTTTAAACCTTGGCTGCTTTTAACAATCGTGCGTCAACATGGAGCAAGGATCTTTGCTTTTACTCAAAGTTGTGAGGCCAGAAGGAGATAAACTGTCAGTACAGACTGCTGAACATTACTGTGAAAAGGACTAAATGAAGAGTATGGTTACTTCCGTGCTTGTTGCTGAGATTGGGGGGTCTGGGGTTTGGTTGACCTCTGTTCAGCAGATCGTCTTGGGTATCCTTTGGCGTCAGGCACCTGACAGTCCTTGCTGGAGTGTTTTGGAGCGAGTGGTGTGCCAGCTAGCGTGTTGTGTGGGTCAACCTCTTTCCTTCCTGACTGTTCTGCTTTGGCCTTTGTGGTTGGGGTTGGGGGGGTGTTCCCTTCCCCTTTTTGGTTCCAGTGGTGGTTTCACTGATCTGGGGTCGTCCGACTTCTTTGCTCCTCTGGCTGCTCTACCATCTTCACCGTCTGTCACCATTCTTGGGTGGAGATCGTGGCGGGGGTGGCAGCAGGGCTGGTACTGTGTCCGGGAGACAGGGATTTCCCAGTTGTGGCCCTGGCACTGGTGGGCGCTGTGGAGAGGGCTGCTGCTGAGGTTTTTTTTTCTTTGTCTTGGCCGTTGTGTCTTTCTTTTGTTTGGGCTTAATAGATTTCTCATGCTGTGCTTTTCCTCCTCCTTGCATGGCTGTGTGGAGGCAGACATGTTTACTTTGAAACACTCACCCAACGCGATGACGCCATTCCTTCATCCCTGCAACAAAGTGTAATGCTGTTATACTGTATTTTACAGGTTGCAAATATTAATTTTTGCCAATGCCAATAAATAATTTAAAATGCTTTATCGGCTGATATGAATAACGTGCCAATATTATTGCCCAACCCCAATTTGGATATTTGCTTTTCAAATTAATTTTAATAAAGATAACTCACAAATTAAGAAAAGTCACAAATTTACATGAAGACCATCCACCCATCCATCTATCCATCCATCTTCTACCACTTAATCCTTTTTGGGTCGCGGGGGGTGGGGGGGTGGAGCCTAACCCAGCATCTCTGGACAGATCTCCAGTCCATCGCAGGGCCAACACATGTTTACATGAACACATTTTTAAATATATAAGAAAAACACTCAAATTTACTTGACAAAAGTTACAAATTTATAAGAAAAAAGTTGCAAATTTAGAAAATATTTTTTATACACAGCATAAAAACTGGACATTTAGTAAGTCCTGTCAAAGATAATAATGAGTTAACACACCACCCATTTTTTGACAGACGATTAATGCACATACGAACGTGCATTTTGACCCTGGTGGCTTTCCATACTTCAGAATGGGAAAAGCAGGAAGCAATTGAGCACACCAAGGACAGCAACCTGGGAAAATGCACTAAAATCAAGAAAGAAAAGGTTATTTTGCATCACAAGTTCAGCTTTACTTTTAAATTGTAACAGATAGTGTGTGATAAATCAAGAGTTAAGTCATGTTAATACATCATGTGATTATTAGGATTAAAATTGTAATCCACTGACAACACTAAAATTATGCCAAAATATTTGAAGCCCAAAAGCGACAGCTCTACTTTCAAGCATGACTTCCATTTGGAGATCCAAAAAAAGTAATGATTGATAAAAAACTTTTGATTTGTTCTCCTTTTCATTAATAACTGTGGTGATGTGCTTCAAACGTAAAGTCAGGCCTTTGTGTAGTCATTCAAAGTAAAACTGTTCTTGTGGTTTAATGAACAGAAATCATTTTTCATTTGGAACAGATGCGGTATGTGATTTAAGAACACCAAATAAAAGCAGGTTGTAATGAGGTGTATATTTATTAACAAAGCAAAGACCCTATGATCATGTCCCTGTCCAGTTTGTTTACCTTGCATTGTTTAGTTCCCATCTTCTTTAACCATCTACATACACTTGGGCTAGGGGGCGCTATAGCCCCGTCACACAGCTGCATAGCCCCTGCTTAGCCTCCCCAACACTGAAAAAAAATTGGAGTGGCATTTACTTAAAAAAGACTTTGTCAAATATTTTCACTTAGTATTTCTAATAAAAGTTACTCAGGTTTTGCTTAAGTAAAGTTTACTTGGTACCAAAAGTATATTTTACAAATATATTCTAGCAAAGTTTACTTAGAACTTCATTTTTCAGATAAATTTACTTATACTTTGGTAGTAAATTTTACTCAGTCTTCCTGAGTTTGTTACTCCAAAACCTTGAAAATGTTTATTTTCAGTGTTTTTTTAGTGTTTCTCTGAAATAAGTAATTTTTCTTCATGTGTATATATCTATATATGACCATACTTCACCTCTTAATTATTACAGACTGAAGGCTGCGTGTCCACCAAATGCAGTTTTTTTTCTGCTGTGGGCAACTATTTTCTGTTCATTTTCTATGTAGTCCGGCATTTAATGCACTCAGTGCCCTTGGCGCAAAAACGCTCTAAGCGGTCAGCGTATTTTGTTGCTGCGCTCATGGCGCTGAAAGCTGAAAAAAGTTCAACTTTCGGCGTGCTGCAGTGCTCAGAATTAGAATCAGAATCAGAATCAGGTTTATTGCCATTGTTCATGTAGTACACAAACTAGGAATTTGTCTCGGTGCAATGCTGCAACATTAAACATGATAAAATAAAAGAAATAAACTATACATGCAATAAAGTGTAGACTAAGAGTAAGTGATACTGGTCAGCAGTTAAAATATATTAGCGAGCAGCAGATAATGTGGAGAACTATATAGTGCAGTCGGTAATGCAGGAAGAAAACAGTGATGATTGACATGAGTCTGGTTGAGCTGCTGTACATGGTGCACGAGAGTCAATAAGTCACTTAGTGTTCAGCAGTCTGATGGCAGAGGGGAAGAAGCTGTTCATGTGACGGGAGGTTTTAGTCTGGATGGACCGAAGTCTTCTACCAGAGGGAAGGGGGGCAAACAGTACGTGACCAGGGTGTGAGGGATCGGCTATGATCCGGCCAGCACGCCTCCGGGTCCTGGAGATGTACAGATCCTGGAGAGATGGGAGCTTGCAGCCGATCACCTTCTCAGCAGTGCGCACGACGCGCTGCAGCCTTAGTCTGTCCCTGGCAGTGGCTCCTGCGTACCACACGGTTATGGAGGTGGTGAGGATGGACTCGATGATGGCTGTGTAGAACTGCACTAACATCTTGGTGGGTAGCTTGAGCTTCCTCAGCTGCCGCAGGAAGAACATCCTCTGCTGGGCTTTTTTGATGAGTGAGCTGATGGTCGGCTCCCATTTGAGGTCCCTGGTGATGGTAGTGCCTAGGAAGCGGAAGGAATCAGCAGTGGTGATGGGAGAGCCTGAGAGGGTGAGGGGGGGCAGAGGGGTAGTGACTTTCCTGAAGTCTACAATCATCTCCACTGTCTTCAGAGCGTTCAGCTGCAGGTTGTTATTGTTGCACCAGGACGCCAGCTGGGCCACCTCTCTCCTGTAGGCGGACTCGTCGCCGTTGGAGATGAGCCCGATGAGGGTGGTGTCGTCCGCAAACTTGATCAACTTGACAGACTGGTGGCTGGAGGTGCAGGAGTTGGTGTGAAGGGAGAAGAGTAGGGGGGAAAGTACACAGCCCTGGGGTGATCTGGTGCTGATGCTAGTAGAGTCTGAGACAGTCTTTCCCAGCCGCACATGCTGCCTCCGGTCCGTCAGGAAGTCGGTGATCCACCTGCAGAGGGAGTCAGGCACGTTGAGCAGGGACAGCTTGTCCCGGAGCAGAGCGGGGCGGATGGTGTTGAATGCGGAGCTGAAGTCCACAAACAGGATCCTGGCGTAGGTTCCCGGGGAGTCCAGGTGCTGCAGGATGGAGTGGAGGGCCAGGTTGACTGCGTCGTCTACAGACCTGTTGGCTCGGTAGGCAAACTGCAGCGGGTCCAGGAGAGGGGTGGTGATGGACTTGAGGTGGGGCAGGACCAGGCGCTCAAAGGACTTCATGACTACAGAGGTGAGCGCTACAGGTCTGTAGTCATTAAGTCCAGTGATCCGTGGCTTCTTGGGGACAGGGATGATGATGGAGGATTTGAGGCAGGACGGCACGTGGCATAACTTAAGGGAGGTGTTAAAAATGTCTGTGAAGACAGGAGCCAGCTGTTTCGCACAGTGTCTCAGGGTGGAGGGAGACACGCCGTCCGGGCCGGGGGCCTTGCGCGGGTTCAGTCTGGAGAACTGTTTGAGCACGTCCTGCTCACTGATGATAAGGGCAGGGGGGGAGGAGGGGGGGGGGCCTTTAATGAAGTAGGGATTGTGGAGGCTGTGGAGCTGGATGGAGGGGGGGAGTTGGACACAGATGACGAGGTGTCAAAACGGGCATAGTGTTGGGACAGTCTTTGACAAAGGGCTTTGTCATCCTGACCTTTAGGAGCCTGAGGCCGATAGTTGGTGATTTGCCTCAGTCCTCTCCACACGGAAGCCGAATCATTAGCAGTGAACTGCTGCTGGAGTCTCTCTGAGTATAGAGATTTAGCCCTCTTCAGCTCTCTGTTAAACCGGTATTTAACCTCCCTGTAGCAGTCCCTGTCTCCACTTTTAAGCGCTGCTTCCTGATGAGTTTCATGAGTTTGTTTTTTAAAATAATTCTGTTGAACCACAATTCAAAAGCACTGTCTGATTTTCATTGGTTAATTTTCATAGAATTTTTATTTATTACCACTTTTGTCAGATTCAAGTTATTTGTGTGACTATTGTGGGTTTTTCTTTCATTAACAGAGGGGTACCAACAATTTTGTCCACGTCTGTAAATGTTTCAGATCATCAAACAAATATAAATATTTGACAAAGATAATACAAGTAAACACAAAATGCAGTTTTTAAATGGTGTTTATTATTAAGGGGAAAAAAAATCCAAACCCACATGGCCCTGTGTGAAAAAGTGATTGCCCCCTAAACCTAATAATTGGTTGGTCCACCCTTAGCGGCAACAACTGCAATCAAGCGTTTGCGATAACTGGCAATGAGTCTTTTACAGTGCTGTGGAGGAATTTTGCCCCACTCATCTTTGCAGAATTGTCATTCAGCCACATTGGAGAGTTTTTGAGCATGAACCGCCTTTTTAAGGTCATGCCACAGCATCTCAATGGGATTCAGGTCAGGACTTTGACTAGATCACTCAAAAGTCTTTATTTTGTTTTTCTTAAGCCATTCAGAGGTGGACTTGCTGGTGTGTTTTGGATCATTGTCCTGCTGCAGAACCCAAGTGCACTTCAGCTTGGGGTCACAAACAGATGGCCGGACATTCTTCTTCACAATTTTTTGGTAGACAGCAGAATTCATGGTTCTTTTACCACAGCAAGTCTTCCAGGTCCTGAAGCAGCAAACTGGAGCCTATCCCAGCATCTTTGAGGCAGGGTACACCCTGGACAGATTGCCAGTCCATCGCAGGGCCAACACTGAGAGACAGACAACCATTCACTCTCACAGTCATATCTATGGACAATTTAGAATCCCCAGTTTGATGCCAATTAACCTAACTTGCATGCTTTTGGCATGTGGGAGGAAACCGGCGAAATCCCGGAGTAAACCCACGCAGACGCGGGGAGAACATGCAAACTCCACACAGATCACTGTTGGTCGGGGGCTGGGATCGAACCTTGTTTACTTGTGTTATCTTTGTCTAATATTCAAATTTGTTTGATGATCTCAAACATTTAAGTGTGACAAACATACAAAAAAAATGAGAAATCAGGAAGGGGGCAAATACTTTTTCACACCCCCGTACATGGTGCAAATATCTGTCATTTGATTACTCATCCATTGGCAGACAAATCTTCTGCAAAATGTGCCTTTCATGAACCACCAGGGGGCGCACATCCAGGAAGCAGTATGTATTTTGCACA
This sequence comes from Pholidichthys leucotaenia, assembly GCA_020510985.1. NCBI lineage: Eukaryota > Metazoa > Chordata > Actinopteri > Cichliformes > Pholidichthyidae > Pholidichthys > Pholidichthys leucotaenia. The sequence continues at coordinate 247,242,913 of CM035838.1, read as the reverse complement.
GCAAACAGAAGGGAGTTATACACGTCATGTGCTCAGTAAAGGTGTTAAAGATAAAAGTTACAAATATCAGCCCACAGAAACAACTTTGACAAATGCACAGCACTTGCAAGCATTAAACTAAGAGTTTAACTAAGGAAAACACATTTATTTTCTGATATTTATATTAAGTCACTTTTACTTACATTTATCAGGTCAGTAAACTACTTTTTCCATTTAGTAAATGTTACTTGATTTTAAAAGTAACATTTGTATTAAGAAAGAAGTATACAAAATTACTATCAAACAGGGAAGGTGGATTTCACCAGTGGCGGGTAAGACAGCCACTCCCACTAGCAGGGACGCCTCCAGAAATTTTTCATGGGGGGGGGGGGGGGCACATGGGGGCCACTGAAAATCTTGCGGTGGCACATTAAAATCAATTTAAAATGTAATCACGCTGCGCGCCTGTTTGCGTTTGGTCTGAACGCACCTTGACAGTGTGATCTGTCCTACTTTGCTGGTATTTTGTTAATATTTGTTAACAGATACAGTGGTGTGAAAAAGTGTTTGCTGCTTCAGGACTTGGAAGACTTGCTGTGGTAAATGGAACCATGAATTCTGCTGTCTACCAAAAAATCCTGAAGGAGAATGTCCAGCCATCTGTTTGTGACCTCAAGCTGAAGCACACTTGGGTTCTGCAGGTGCAGGTGTAGTGTGGCCAACTACTGATTGGAGGGTCAGTGGTTCAATTCTTGCTCTGTCTACATTCTGCGTGTTGAGGTGTCCTTGAGCAAGATGTTGAACCCCCAGTTGCTCCTGTCAGGGTCGGGACATGGCTGTGCTCATGTCCTTGCTTTATGTTATTTGTTTGTCTGTAATCTTCAGGACATGAGTTCAGCCATGTCCTTGCCCTCTGTTTATGTTCATGTGTATTTTATTTTCTTCCCTGCTGTTGTCTCAGTTTGGTTTTCATTTGGTCATTATTATTATTATTATTATTATTATTATTATGATTATGTGCCACAGTCTTGTCTTCCCTCTCTGTTGTGCATCCTCCATCTGTGATCAATCCCTGCTGTCTCCGTTTGTCCCTGATTTTGCACACCTGTTCTGCATTCTGTTGAATTACTCCTGTGTCTATTTATGTCAGCCCCAATTTATGTTCCAGATTAGTGTTGTTAATCATATCTGTGTGAACAACACATGTCTGTATCCTGCCTGTTATCCAGCCTAGTGTTTTAAGTTTGGTTTTTGTTACAGCTTCCGAGCTCTGTGCCATTATTTTGTGTTTTTTTTTTTTTTTTTCAAGCTGCACCCGCTTGGTCAGCTAGACCAAATCAAACCATAAAATTAAAGTATTGTGTTTGGGTCCAGTTTTCCACCCCCGTGACAGCTCCTGATGGGTCAGACCAGCGCCTGTGCATGGCAGCTCCTCAACCATTAGTGTGTAACTGTCTGCGTGAATGGGTGGATAGCAGGATCTGTAAAGAGCTTTGGTCATCCAGAGATGAGTAAAATGTGCTATATAAGTGAACGTCATTTACCATTTAATAATATACAGCACACATCAATTATTCTTAAACATATACTACATCTAAAATATGACATAGAAAAACAAGTTAAGATTGTCCAGTGTCCAGTGGCAGGGACCAGGGCGGTACACAGGAGAAGATGCGGATGGAGTCCATGCTCAGCGTGCTGTGTACAGATGAAGGCGCGCACTGTCTGCTCTGCAGTTCGGTTCATTTTATAACCAGTCTGGAGAAACAACGATAACCAGACAGCAGCGGCTCGGAGTGATCAGATCATGGGATAACTGCCCCTGATCCCCCCCGCCCAGCAGTGAGAAGAACCTCTGCTCTCTCCCCCCACATTAGCTCCTTCCTCTGTGGTTAAATATGGTTATTTTTAGAGCCAGAAGCTCCCGTTAGTTGTGCAAATTTAAGTTTTTGTATGATGGAGAGAAAAAGTCACTAAACTTTATGTTGCTGTAAAGAGCAAATGAAGCTTCTTCTGAGGTGAACTTTTGTTTATCTGTGATTATCTATGACATCTGTGATTTGCAGATATTTCATGGAAGTAAAACTTCTAATTACATATTTTGAATAGGCTGGTTCAGGGGTGTCAAATATATGGCCCGTGGGCCAAAAACGACCTGCCAGGGGGTCCAAATTTTTCTCTGAATTTACAGCTTTCTTTGTAGCAAATTTCTGACTTTTTCTATTGATTAGAATTGTTCATGTAAATTTGAGACATTTTTTCTCCTTAAGATAAGACTTTTTTCTCATCTGTTTTATTTTTCTTCTTTTTTTCTGGTGAAAACAGGCAGTGTAGATTTACAGTAGATATAAAATGTCTACACACCCCTGTTCAGATGCCAGGTTTTTGTGATGTCAAAAATGAGACAAAGATAAATCATTTCAAAACTTTTTCTGCCATTAATGTGACCTATAACCTGTACAACCCAATTGAAAAACAAACTGAAGTCTTTTAAGGGGAAAAAGAAAAACTTACAATAACCTGGTTGCATAAATATGCACACCCTGTTATAAATGGGGATGTGGCTGTGTTCAAAATTAACCAATCACATTCAAACTCATGTTAAATGGAAGTCAGCACACACCTGCCACCGTTTAAAGTGCCTCTGATTAACCTCAAACAAAGTTCAGCTGTTCTAGCAGGCTGTTCCTGACATTTTTGTAGTCACATCAGACAGCACACACCATGGTCCACAGAGAGCATCCAAAGCATCAGAGGGATCTCATTGTTCAAAGGTATCAGTCAGGAGAAGGGTACAAAAGAATTTCCAAGACATTAAATATACCATGGAACACAGTGAAGACAGTCATCATCAAGTGGAGAAAATATGGCACAGCAGTGACATTACCAAGAACTGAACGTCCCTTTAAATTGATGAAAAGACAAAAAGAAAACTGGTCAGGGAAGCTGCCAAGAGGCCAACAGCAACATTTGAAGGAGCTGGAGGAATTTCTGGCAAGTACTGGCTGTTTAGTATGTGTGACAACAATCTCCCATCTTCTTCATATGTCTGTCTTATGGGGTAGGGTGGCAAGACGGAAGCCTTATCTTATGAAGAAAGACATCCAAGCTCGGCTACATTTTGCAAAAACGTATTTGAAATCTCCCAAACGCATGTGGGAAAATGTGTTATAGTCCGATGAAACCAAGGTTGAACTTTTTGGCCATAATTCCAAAAGGTACCGTAAATTTGGGGCAAAAACAACACTGTTCAACACCAAAAGACCACCATACCTACAGAGAAGCATGGTGGTGGTAGCATCACGCTTTGGGGCTGTTTTTCTTCAGCTGGAACTGGGGTCTTAGTCAATGTAGAGGGAATTATGAACAGTTCCAAATACCAGTCAGGGTTTGCACAAAACCTTCAGGCTTCTGCTAGAAAGCTGAAGATGAAGAGGAACTTCATCTTTCAGCATGACAATTACTCAAAGTACACATCCAAATCAACAAAAGAATGGCTTCACCAGAAAAAGATTAAGGATTTGAAATAGCCCAACCAGAGTCCACACGTGAATCTGATCAAACATCTGTGGGGTGATCTGAAGAGGGCTGTGCGCTGGAGATGCCCTTGCAATTTGCAAAAAAGAGTGGGCAAATATTGCCACATCAAGATGTGTCACACTGAGAGACTCCTACCCAAAAAGACTGAGTGCTGTATTAAAAGCCAAAGGTGCTGCAACAAGTATTAGCTTAAGGGTGTGCATATTTATATAAAAAGGATATTGTAAGTTTTTCTTTTCCCCTTAAAAGATTTCAGTTTGTTTTTCTATTGGGTTGTACAGGTTATAGGTCACATTAATGGTGGAAAAAGTTTTGAAATGATTTATCTTGGTCTCATTTTTTTTACATCACAAAAACCTGACCTTTGAATATGGGTGTGTAGACTTTTTATGTCCACTGTAGGTTAAATCTATCAGCAATTACTAATGATGTCATGCAGCCCTGAAGTGGTGGCCCTATTCATAGGGGGGAATTTTGACCCCCACCCCTTGGCCTTTGATTTTAAGGGCCAATAGGGTGGGGGTAGGAAAAGGAAAAGAGGTACAAATGAGAATTGGGACGGACCCAAATCTACCTGTACTTCACTCTCATATTGCAAATATTTTTCTCGACTGTTTTACATTATTTACTGCTGTTAATAGTCAAACAGTGTTTGTCTTGCTATTTTTATATATGTATGGCCTCACCATCAGCCTTAAAAAGACTGAGGTCATGGGCCAGGATGTCAGCAGTGCTCCCAGTATCAACATCGGCGACCACACACTTGCGGTGGTGGACAAGTTCACCTACCTCGGGTCGATCATCTCCAGCAATCTCTCCCTAGACGCTGAACTGAACGCCCGTATCGGCAAGGCATCGACGGTGATGGCCCGTCTGGCGAAGCGAGTCTGTGACAACTCTATGCTAACCACCAACACCAAGATAAGAGTCTACATGGCCTGCGTATTGAGTACTCTCCTATACGGCAGTGAAGCATGGACCCTCTACTCCTGCCAGGAATGCCGCCTGAACGCCTTCCACCAATGCTGCCTTCGCAGACTACTGCGCATCACTTGGCAGGACCGTGTCTCCAACAACGACGTCCTGGCCAGAGCAGATGTGCCCAGTATGTTTGCCATCCTGACAAAGAGACGCTTGCGATGGCTTGGCCACGTCAACCGAATGGAGGATGGCCGCATCCCCAAAGACTTACTGTATGGGGAGCTGGCTACTGGAACTAGATCAAAGGGACGCCCAACTCTCAGATTCAAGGATGTTTGCAAGCGCGACCTCAAGGCTGGAGGCTTCAACCCCTCCGACCTGGAGTCAGCCGCCTCCGTCCGCTCCAACTGGCGGACCACCACCCAGGATGTCATCCGAACAGCAGAGGAGAGAAGAGACACTCGCTGGGGGGAGAAGAGACTCCTCAGACAAAGGAGACTGTCGAGACCCCCACTACACTGTGAAGAATCTATCTGCAGCGGCTGCGGCAGGACCTGCAGATCCCGTATCGGCCTCTACAGCCACGCCCGACGGTGCAGCTCCCTGAATGATGACCCAAGGCACAAACCCCCCCCATGATCTTTCGAGATCGATGGAGCCAATGAATGAATGATAAGGATCATTTCTATTTAATATGTAAAATGTTGTAAATTTAGTTCAAGTAAAATTTAGCATGGGATAGTCAGATTTGATCATATTAAACATAATTTTTCAACCACAAAATTGTGGCTAGTGAAAAGGCCGAATAGCTAGTAACTTTGGAAAATCACTAGCCACAGTGGCCGGTGAGCAAAAAAGTTAGCCCTGCTATCAAACATCAACTAACACATCAAATTAAAAGTGATATTTTAAATAAAAACATTTAAATGAAAACTACATAAAATTATAAAAAGAAACAATCTAATAATTACAAAGTCAAAAGTCAATTTTTTACATTAGTTGACATTATAATGAACGATTTTCCAATAATTTCTAACTTTTTTCCTCCAAAAGTCTCCCTTAGTACCTGGATTTAAAAAGATCCTGGCGCTGTGCCTGTATCTTAGTGTGCTTTCACACCTAAATTCGTTTCATTTGGTCCAAATCTGTTGCCAGGTTTGTTACTTTGTATAATTTTCTTCTTGGTTTGGTCCCCTTTCACACAGGCAAAAATTCAAGCAGACCAAACTGTGTCATGTTAAATAAATCCCGCAAGACTTATGTCAGAATGCTCTCTGTTCTTATTGGTCAGATTTTTTTTGCCGCGAGAACAGGAACGGTAAAGTAGTATGACTACAGGAAGTAGGATGACTACTGTGTATTTATGCATTTCTGGGGAGAAAATAATACAAATCTACGGGGGTGTTTCTTCGCCCTGGTTATCATTTATTACATACGTGTATATACCACTTTTGGCAAATCGTACAGTGAAAATGAAGCATGGCTATGGATGGAAAATAACATGTTAACATTCATTAATCCTCCAGGACCGTGATAGCCACAGATATTTTCAAAGATCTATCAGGTATATACAGTGACATAAAATGTTTTGCCGTTTGCTGCTGGTCCTATTTTAATACGGTCCCTTTCTCACCTGTAGGACCACACCAGAGTTCGCCATTTGAGTCGACTCGCGACCACCTCTTTCAGGTGGTCTCGGTATGGTTGGTTTGGTGTGCACCTGAGTGCCATTACCATGTTCTCACCAGACAAAATGAACCACACTAACGGAGAAAATGAACTTGAGTTTGTTTGAAATGAACTAAAGCCTGTAGGTGGGAAAGCAGCCTTAGGCATCTTGAAGACTAGCCACCTCCACCTAACAAAGAGTTTTTGTCTGAATATCTCACAGTTCCTGTTCACCATGAGCAAAGTTCCTTGTGATGCCCCAAAAATTTACAAACACAATCCTTAAACATTAAAATGAGCTTTCATTATGACTCCAGTAAGTCAGGTCACAATGCTGAAAAGCCAACTTTTGTGTAAACCCTAGTTTTCATTCAATAAAGTCCAGAAATCAAATGTAAATAAGCATCTAGCTACAACTTAACGTCATCAGCAAGATTACAAACATCTAATTGAAGTGAACTTTCTGCACTTACATCATCTGTATTTCTGCAGTCAGACACAAGATTACCAATGCCAAAGCAAACAGCTATCGTCCAATTGGTTCATTTGTATAAAGTCTATGATTTTTTGGTTTCATCAAGTATCCTGACGGATAAGCCAGGAATTTATTATGTTTGATTCTTGTAAGTGGGTCCAAATGTGTTCATTCAAAGCTTGGCTGAGGCTGTGAACCATTAGGACCAGAGCTGGGAAAGGTGCCAGCTTCACAACAAGATGAAGAAGAAAGAAGAAGAAGTGCCTCTGCACAGTGTCCGAACACATCTCCCCACCCCTTTTTAAAGATACTGTTCTACCAGTGGCAGCTTGCTAAGTAATGATCTCAAGCATTAATGGGGGAATGCATTAATCCATTTCTGCAACATGTATGCTAGAATCTTAATACAAACAAGAACTGCTGACTGAAAGTCATTCCATGTGCAAAACATGGGTTCATAATGACCTGGATTGTCATTGGCATGAAAATTATCTGATTTTGAAGGAATGCTTTCAGGCTGGCGCTGTACGTCTTATTTAAAAAAAAAAAAATATCACAAAACACATTTTAATGTTTATGCAATAAAAACAAAAACAAAAAAACAATTAAACCATTTGAATGTTGCTTGATGTCCACAAGAGGGCAGACCAACAAAATAAGAGGCTTTTAAAAAAGTATTTATTCTGTCATAAACATGTTACTTTATTTATTTCAGAGGTATATTAACATTACATATGTGTCCAAACTTCCCCTCATTGTAAAAAAGTATTTTCCCCTACCTGATTTCTTGGAAGGGGTGCATCCCATTACATCTGGTGTGAAACTAACACAGAATTTCAAAAAAGAACATGATACCAACAGTCAAGTACGGTGGTGGTAGCGTGCTGGTCTGGGGCTGCTTTGCTGCTTAAGGACCTCGACGACTTGCAATAATTGATAGAACCATGAATTCTGCTCTCTACCAGAAAATCCTGAAGGAGAATGGCCAGCCGTTAATTCGTGACCTCAAGCGTAAGCCCTCCAGTGTGGCTGAATTAAAACAATTCTACAAAGAAGAGTGGGCCAAAATTCCTCAACAGTGTAGAAGTCTCACCGCCAGTTATCGTAAACACTTGATTGCAGTTGTTGCTGTCAAGGGTGGCACAACCAGTTATTCGGTTTATAATGCATCAGATTTATATAGCGCTTTATCATAGACACTCAAAGACGCTTTTACAAATAGATACATAATTCATTCACTCCAGACAGACAATGGGTAGTGGCAAGCTACTACTGTAGCCACAGCTGCCCCGGGGCAGGCTGATGGAAACATGGCTGCCAGTCCACGCCAATGGCCTCTCTGGCCACCACTGAACATTTATACATATTCATACCCAGTGTTATGGACACTGGAAGGTGGGCAAAGTGTCTTGCCCAGGGACACAACGGCAGGACACCTGGGGAGAGCGGGATTTGAACCACCAACCATCCAGTTATTGGACAACCTGCTCTACCTCCTCAGCCACTGCCGCTCCACTGGTTTAGGGATAATTACTTTTTCACATAGGCCCAGGTAGGTTTGGATAGTTTTTCTTTTTCCCCTTTATAAATGAAATCATCATTTAATAACTGCATTTTGTATTTACTCGGGTTATGTTTGTGTAATATTAACATTTGTTTGATGATCTGAAACATTTAAGTGCGACAAATATGCAAAAATATAAGAAATAATTAAGGAGGCAAATACTTTTTCATGGCATTGTATGTAGTGCCGAGTAATTTGTTATAAATTTACGCTATATAATCTCATTTAAAAGATCTGTCCTTTTGCAGACTGGCACCAATGCTCCAAAATTTTATTTTTTTTTGTCCTTCAGATGCTAATCTCTGAATTTAGTTTTTAAGCGTCTCGGGTCTTGGCTGATGTCACCCCTTTGAAGTTCCCATTTTTCGCCTTAAGAGCCACAGCTATCGGTGCATGTGGCACACAGAGCTAATTCTCTTACATGCCACAGGGTAGAAATGCAGTGAGTCAATTTCACATAAGCCTACTCTGTCAAATAAAGTCCATGTTGGAAAAGGCTGAGGCATGAAATTGACAAAAAAAAAGTGCAGCTTTTGGCAAAAGAAGGAAAGTAAAGAGGGTTTTTCATGCTCGTCTGTAGGAAAATCCCGGTTGGGGATGAGCAGAATGATTAATAGTCATTTTTAAACAATGCTTTTTCGATAAGTTAGGAGTCCGTGGGAGAATCACGTTGCCACTTTGTGAGCATTTGGATTTTTTCTCTGCTTTGACATCATTTTGTTTTCCTTTTCAAACGGTAGAAAACGAGGCGTAAATGCCAAAAGGCAACTCTGCTTTCTTATAAAGTGTGCTGCCCCTCAGTTGTGATTAGAATATATATTTTTTTAAATTCCCCCACTCATCTAGTCGTGTCTCCCTTCCACTCGCTCCCCCTCCTATCCCTTCTTGCTATGACTCATCGTCTGTATTAGCGGATAAAAAAAAGTATTAGAAGAGCCAGGCTCCAAAGGGCACGATCTGCTCATTTATCATGCATACTGTTACATCAGTGCATCTTTACCAATTTGATCCAGCTAATTAAACCATATTGAAAAGCCTATTGTGCCTCTAACAGTGCACAATTATCTCGCCCAGCAGTATGGGAGCACTACTCGCCACTGATAAACTCTCGACAATTAAGCTCACATTGCCCAGGAGGTTGCACCCAATTTCCGGTGCAAATGCTTTTTCATACATTTTAATGTTGTTTTTGTGTCAGCAGATGCAATCTTAATGCACCTGAGCGCCACTGTAATAAAACTGAGTGGTATTTGTATACTCGTAGGGGTTAGACACGTTGACCTTATTCAAGAAACACACGTTGTAAATACATTTCCTTAAGTGCAGGGGTGAATAATTGAAGAGGAGAAAATTCAACACGTCCATTTCCTGTTTCAAGGTAAATGTGGTGGCCATTTCTGTAGTTACCGTGACTTCCCTTAATTCCCCACTTCCTGTGAGCATAGCCCCCCCAATCCAACCCCGAATTCCCTCCTGATTCCAGCTCAGGACGAGTGCCAGCATCAGCAGTGATGAAATATTTATCAGCCTCCTCCACTTTTCTCTGCTGTCACGAGGGACAAGAGGAGCAGACCTGCCTCAGTCACTGAACCGTTCAGAAAAGGCTTTCCCCCGAAAATGGAACAAAATCTGGAGTCCACTACAATTTGTAACTTGAACCATTTTAAACTGTAACACTGTAAAATATACAAAACCACGGCTGCAATATTTTACTGTAATTTGCAAAAGACTAAGTATATAAATGCATTTCTAATTTGTACTTCCATTAAGTGAAGATTTAAAGACAGTTGTTAATAGCTTCTGTTAATTTTTGGCAGTTACAATTTAATGATTACATCGCTTTATGGTTGGGTGATATAGTAGAAAAAAAGATACAGTTTCGTGATATAATTTGTCTGTATTGCGATACATGATATATATCGCATGTATCACAATTTGTATTTTGTGCCCCAAATGTCCTTTAAAATTTGGTTTTATTTACATTTTTATTATATATATGAACCGGAGTGGTGGACTAGAGGTAGAGCATCCGCCCCACAACTGGGAGACCGGGGTTCAAATCCCGGCCGGGTCATGCCAAAGACCATACATAAAAAAAAAAAGGAACGTCCTGCCGTCCAGCTTGGTGCTCAGCAAAAATGGAACGGAGGAGGGAAACGTTGGTTACCCAGCCACAGGGGGTGCACAAGCCAGTGTACTCCCTGTGCCAGTCCCAAGCCCGGACAAAAATGGCCAGGGTTGTGTCAGGAAGGGCATCCGGCATAAAACTCAGCTCCACCCTATGGATATGGCAGATATATTGATGTCTGCCACAACGACCCCCACCAGAACGTGAGAATAAAGCTACAAGAAATATATATATATATATTAGTGCTGTCCAGCGATTAAAATATTTAATCATAATTAATCACACGATCTCATAGTTAACTCATGATTAATCACATTTTAGTTGCGTATTTTTGTCTCATGAAAAACCATTGTAATTCTCTTAACAGCACAAAAAGTGAGTGGGCTTGCTTTGTACAAATGTTTTTTATTATTATTATCATTGCAAAGCATCCATATCTTCCGTATTAGACCGAGAAAACAAAACAGGACATATTACTCTGAAAATAAAAAAATGTTTTCTTTTTTCCTTTTCATTAGTTTAGTAACCCTGCCACTGATATCTGCGATAAAAAAAGATACATACAAATAAAAAATATATAGGCACAAAAGCAGCCCCTTGAATACAAAATGAAAACAAGAGGAGAGTGTCCCCTGAGAGGAGTAGTACAGTCTAATGACTGTATAGTAGCCCAACTGCTGCAGTTTTAAACTTACCAACACAGCCTCTTGAACATGAACATAATGTAACTGCTAGCACGTAACAGGTGAGTCAACCTAAAGGCCTACTTTCTGTCTTTGAGCCAGTTGCTCAAACAGACAAGCCTATTGACATTTTCAGACAACAGGGAAGATCGTTTTTTCTGAACGACATGTCCAGACAGTGAAAACAATCGTTCACATGGTACTGACGTGGCAGGCGTTGCTAAGTATTTGCATGCAAGGGAGGCCATCTTACTGTGTGACGCTTTATGTGTGGACCACCATTCCTGTGGAGAGTCTTCAATGCCAATCATAGGTTCTGCCTTGTAGCGCTCAATGCAGCGTTCCACGGTGTCCTCCTCTTCATCTGAGGAAGATTCTTGTGCAAACATGAGAGCTGGCTTCTTCTTCTCTGGCTCAGGCATGCTTTGGTCATCCGGTGCTGCTGGTCTCCCCTTCTCCTGCTGCTGGAGTAAGGCACGGATGGAATCCCACACGACAACCCGGTCAGGTTTGCTCAGACACTTGAGGTCCTTAAACCTTGAAATGAAATAATAAAAAATATCAACGTTATTGCCATACAAGCAAAGGCACTAGTAAAACAAAACATTGACCTAATCTCTATTCCAGATTCAGAAGAAAAAAATGGATATTGAAGAGAACCAACCCACAAAACAAAGTGGTGCTTAAGACAAACAAAATACTGAGAAGAATGTAGAATGAATATCTTACCTTGGGTCGAGTGCTGTAGCAACCCTGAGCCATGCGATGTTCAACTTCTCTTTGCGACCTTCCATATCCGCTGAAAAGGTTTCCTTGAACTTGATCAAGTACGCTGGGTCGTCCTCAGTGACTTCCATTACTTGGGACAGGTGGCATAATGCTGGCATCACCACAGAGCAAGAAACAAACTTCTCTCCACCCAGAAGATCTGTCACATATCTGCAACAATATACAAAAGCTCTTTCACAAAACTCTGTCACACACATACGGACACCTGATAGATAACCTACAGTTACAGTGATGGGAGGGGATATGAGGAATCACATGTGTTCCTGCGCGCACACACACACACACACATTACCCATTTACAGTGCTGTGCGGGACAAACACACACAGTTGAAGGGAGAGAGGTGATACCGACAGACAGACATTAGGGCCTGTGTCCACCAAATGCGTTTTTAGGGCGGAAAGTGCTGAAAACCTAGCCTCTTGGGCGCTTCCTGGCCTTCTCTGTTGTTAAGTTACACAGGGAATCATAGCTATTGAAACAGTCACTGATTATGTCAAAATACAGAAAAAATATACAGATAATCACGAGCTACACTTTGAGTAAAATGAAGCAAATAAACAGTCTACACATAGAGATGGCCCATCTAAAACATGCCACAGGGTGGTATTTTACGTTGGGTGAGACAGGTGCTAATGTTTCTGTCTTGACACAGATCTACTTTAATTGTTAAAGAATCAGATATAGGCTACAAGACATAATTAGGCCTACCTGCAATGCTCCAACGCAGCTTCGAGCTTCTTTGTTTTCTCCAGCTCCGTTGCTGTTGGCATGGTGACTTTGGTTGAGTGTAGGGCCAGGGCAGCTGTCAGAGGTTCAATATTCCGGTTGACACGCTTTATCATTTCAAGGGTACTATTCCATCTTGTTGCTACCTCCTGCGTGAGCACTTCTTCTTTCTGGTTGTGTGCGATTTGCTGCCGCTCGAGTTCCAGGGCATTCGTTGGGCTGTGTTTAAAGTGTCCCACAAGTTTTCTGCATTTTGCCAATGCGCTGTCGAATGGGCTATTGTGCAGAGAAACCGTGACTGCTCGGTGCACGCTGTGTGCGATGCACGGCAGGTGTTCAAAGGGGAGCTCTCTGGCTGCAGCCATCATATTGCGTGCACTATCCGTGGTCAGTGAAACAACTTTCTTTTCGATGCCCCACTCTCTGGCTACATTCATGAAGTGCTCTGCAACATTATCAGCGAAGTGCCTCTCTTCTGTCTTCATAACAGTCAAAGCATGGGACTGAAGTTTCCACTGTGGGGTGAAATAATGTGCTGTGACCCCGAGGTAGTTGTCATTGCCAAGTGACGTCCAGTAATCTCCCGTTAGCGCGACTATTTCTGTTTGCCCCAATGCCTGTTGTAACTGGGACTTCTCCGTTTCAAACAACGTTTCTATCCGGCGTGTGATAGTAGCTCTGGAAGGAGTTTCGTAGGTCCAGTCGTTGGATGCGATGCGAATTATCTCGGCCAGACCTTCATCCTCCACAATACTAACGGGCCTGCATGCCGTAGCCACCCACTTAGCTATGGCAGCTGTTAGCTTCATTTTAGTAGCAGCATCCATGGGCCGCTGTCGGAAGCCATCCAAACTTGTTTGGTTCTGACGCGGAGGAGGCGAAGCTACATCACTGGTGTGTTTGGCCATCAAATGGTATTTTAAACTGGATGTGCTTCGATGGTAGCTAAGTTCACATCGACAATAAGTGCAAATAACTTTAGTTTTATCGATCGAACCATCCTTTCCTATTTTAAATGTAAACTTTCCGTTCAGAAGTGTCCCTGGTGCGTCCATTACTGTGGCTGACTAGTGCCGCCAGTGCCGCGCGCTTTAGTCGTTGGGTTCTTCTTTGTTTGATATTTGAAATCGTATCCTTCGTTCCGCCACCATGTGTACATGCGTGGTATTACAGCCAGTACACTGTGCTTATGAAAAACTATGGTCACAGCATTAATCTCGCGTTAAAAAAAATCTCGCCATTAAAAAGGCGCTTGAGTTAACGCGATAATAACGCGATATTTTGACAGCACTAATATATATATATATATATATATATATATATATATATATATATATATACACACTACCGTTCAAAAGTTTGGGGTCACTTAGAAATTTCCTTATTTTTGAAAGAAAAGCACTTTTTTTCAATGAAGATAACTTTAAACTAATCAGAAATACACTCTATACATTGCTAATGTGGTAAATGACTATTCGAGCTGCAAATGTCTGGTTTTTGGTGCAATATCTACATAGGTGTATAGAGGCCCATTTCCAGTAACTATCACTAGAGTGTTCTAATGGTACAATGTGTTTGCTCATTGCGTCAGAAGGCTAATGGATGATTAGAAAACCCTTGTGCAATCATGTTAGGTCTGCAATGCTGTAATTGCTGCAAATGGAGGATTCTTTGACGAAAGCAAAGTTTGAAGGAAAAAATTATTATTTCAAATACAAATCATTATTTCTAACCTTGTCAATGTCTTGACTATATTTTCTATTCATTTTACAACTCATGGTGGTAAATAAGTGTGACTTTTCATGGAAAATACAAAATAATTGTCTGGGTGACCCCAAACTTTTGAACGGTAGTGTGTATATATATATGTGTATATATATATATATATATATATATATAGATATACAGTATATTCTCCATAGGATTGCTGGACTCACCCTCAGAGACAGGGTGGGGAGCTCAGTCATCCGGGAGAGGCTCAGAGTAGAACCGCTGCTCCTCCACATTGAAAGGAGTCAGTTGAGGTGGTATGGGCATCTGATTAGGATGCCTCCTGGACACCTCCCACTTGAGGTGTTTCGGGCACGTCCCATTGGGAGGAGACCCCGGGGCAGACCCAGGACTCGGTGGACAGACTATGTCTCCCAGCTGGTCTGGGAACGCCTTGGTATCCTCTCTGAAGAGCTGGAGCAGGTGACGGGGGAGAGGGAAGTCTGGGCTTCTCTGCTTGAACTGCTGCCTCCGCAACCCGGACCTCCGGAAAAGCAGTAGAAGATGGACGGATGGATATATATATACAGTATTTAACTTCTGAAATAGCTGCATACTAAAATAAAATGAAAGCTCACCTCAGAGAAAGTTCTTTACAACTAATTAAAGTGTCTTTTTTCCATGCTTAATAAAACTCACATTATCATGTAATCAAGTTTATCAACATAGGTACACACATAGTTAATACACACATAGTTAATACTTGGTGGTGGCAGAAGTATAAATTGTCTCTTATTTTTGTTTGTAATGTGTCTACATTCCATCCATTCTTCATTTGACCAGATGCTCATTCTTATTTTGAAAGTTTGCTTGCAAAGTAAATTTGGATTTCATACCTGCAGAGTTCAGACCGGAAACGTTTATCTTTCTCTGGCTCCTCTCACTTAGCGTGCTTAAGATGGGCCTACTTTTATTCTGTTATTCTGCTTTTTATCTCTGCTGTCTGCAGTGCAGACATTACTTGTGGGCAGCTGCATGCAGGTGGGCAGGGCAGCGGCACTGAGCTGCAGAGAGAGAGAGAGAGAGAGAGAGAGAGAGAGAGAGAGAGAGAGATTGAGAGTGTATTGGCTCATATAATGTGAGAAATGATAGTATGGATGATATAGGCATTTAATTTATTGTGGGCTACCAAATGTACCGTTGCATCGAATATATTAAGTATATCACCCAGCCCTACATTGCTGTATTGTTTATTTTTAATAAAAATTTAAATATAAACATTGTTTAATCTGCCAATACAGTTACAGTTACTGTAAAGCAATACGCAATATAAACGTTTTCTTTCAATTTAATTAGCTGATACATTCCAGCATACAGCAGCTAAAAGTGTTACATTTAACTTACTGCAGGGTTGACATTGGTAGCATCTCTTCTGGCTTGTTACCAGCAATAAACTCATCTTTGCAGTTTGGGATCTTATCTAATTAGCTTGCAGGCACTTCTTCAAACACTGAGTTTTTTACCAGCTGACAGACACTTATCAACACAGCAACAAGAAAAGAAAACCACAATGTGTAAACTACTTCTGTAGCTTAAATGCCTTCTTTCGTTAGAGGAAGATAAACACCGCAAATTATTATTTTGGAACATTTTTAAAGTAGGAATATCTTATGCAAACTGACTTCCTATATGTCCAAACCAATGCATTCAATTTTTGATACAGCAAAAAATGTCTCGTGTTTCTGTGGTGGTCCCGGGTGCTTTGCCCTGGCTTCGGTACCCCCAGGCGTGATTTCAGGTCTGCCATCACTTGCAGTCCCGGATCAGCAGTCTTCCTGAACATGCAATCAGGAAGCAATGCTCAAACTATACAGCTGCCAATCTGACAGCTTCCTCAAACAGAACAGTCTTGACTATGCTTAATCTCAATCCCACTCCCATTTCTGAAGCATCAAATAACTTGTTAAAACCAAACTCATTTAAAAAATGACCAATGTACAGTACATACAAGGCCATGCTGAGATCTTCTCAGAAGCAGCAATTGTTTCTTGTGTTTTCTCTCCCTCCCCACCCCCGCCTCTTCTGGCCACTTCGTATCCCTTCAACTCCCTGCCCCATTCCCCTCTGTCAAATCCACCATAAGTAAGAGAATTTAAATAAAGTATTAAAGTTATTATACAGAAAGATGAACCTATAAATGCTATTTATATACAGCATATATCAAATATGAGCAGAGCTCCTGTTGGCAAAGCAAATGTGTTTGGCACAATGGGACAAGCAGATATTTCTTCTACTTGCCAAGCTGCTGGACAGGACAAAAAAAAAAGACCATTGAACATACATTGCCATTATAAAACCTACACATGAAAACAGAAACCATCTTTTGTTAATGGAAAACAAAATGATTCAAGGAGAATTTTTAATTTTCACTTTGGAAAAATGTGGCACACAGTAATAGGATTGGCAGGAATTAAAGTCTGGCTGCAGTATAATATGCAGGCTTTATTTTGGGAGAGCTGTCTTCCCGTCCATCTTTACATTTTAAAAGGATTTTAAATGAGCCACTGTTGAAATGATAAATAAAGACCCATAAATTACAGATACCTTTCACAGAACATGAAAATATTCAAGAAAATGTACACAGGATCATCCATTAACATTGTCTAAAATGGAAATTATTTAGTTGTTTCTAAAAATAGCCAATATGACTGGATTTGATAAAATATTGTCCCACACACAACAGTTGGCCTAGCTTTGCTGACTTCCATCAGGCCTCTCATTTCAGAAAATGACAAGGAAAAAGTGTGCATATGTAAAACCTGGTGTCCAAATAATCTTGGGCCCTAGTGTGTATTGACACATCCAAAGGAAAAAAAAATAGCATAATGGATGCCCTGCTGGATGTCTGGACTGAAGCTTTGAGGAGGAAGGGAAGACAGATTTCAGACTGTCTGGTAGAGGCTGAAACAAGGCAGCAACAATAAATCCAACGTTGGATTAGAAGGGATAAAGAAAGAGGAAATTGTGCTATTCCCTTGGCAGGTCTTCTGTGGCTGTGGTAGAGTAAACCCTTTCCCTACACATGGCATCCTAACAAGGGAAAAATGCTATTTGCACAGGATGGAAGAGTGAACGTTAATTGTTAAATTACAAGGCGCTTCCTTTGGTCTCCTAATAATAAGTTTGGTAATATACTAAAAACACCTGTTTCAAATTTTAAGAAGGTAAGTGGCCCAGTGAAGCTGGGCGATAATTATCCGAAGAAAAGTTTTGTGTTTGAAAAGGCAAATAAAATCCGTCACGCAGATTTCCAAATGCTGATAATTCATCCTCCATTGGCAGAAGGTCCGGGTCAGCAGTTTGGGTGGGAATAAAATGGCGTCTAGAGTTCAGGCCCCCCTAAAAGCTTTACACCTAAAGTGCTGATCGTGAGGATCGTCGGACAACTTCAAGGCCATCCACAGCTACATTATTGATGACACTAATGGGACCGACACACATCAGCGTTGCTAGAGTGGTGGTGGTGGGGTCCTGGTGGGCTGAAGTGGCACATTGACAGCCCTTCACCAACAGCCTCCCATCTACTTTTACAGCCAAACACGAAAACTCCAAAGTCTGAGCTCAACTGTAGACAATCAGAGGAAAGGTCATGTTTTATTAACAGATGCGCCTCACCTTAACGGCTGTTAACTTTCTTGAGATGAAAGTGGCTGGTGAATAAACCGCACACAAACCACGCTCACCTCGCCTGACTGGCGAACAGTCGGCGCATATGGTCATGTTTAGGCATGTTTACACACAAGGGCTGCAAAAGGGCTCATGCATGGGAGTTAAAATTAGCGAGGAAGCCCTGCGCATGGTGGGATAATTGAAATGAATGAGGAGGAGGAGGAGGAGAGGTTTACCGGTGTGTGAGCCTGACTGGAAAGAAAAACAAAAGACTCAAACTCACGAATCATTTACCCTGGAGGTCTGGTGTTTGTCAGTTGCCTGGTAACTGTCTCTTTAGACTGTTCTTGCAAAAAGGACAGTCACGTTAACAGTGATGCTGCGAAAAAAGCTGTACAGTACATAGAAAACATTTGCAAAAGATTGAGGAAAAAAAAAATTCCCAAGTTTAGGTGGAAAAATGTAGCAAATTTTTGTAAAAAAAAAAAAATCACAAATTTCTAAGAAAAGACGTTTGTGCTTCCATAGAATTAGTTTTTTTCCAAAGCAGAAGTTACCAACCCATGATTTACTGTAGGAACTCCATCTTGTATTTTGCTGTTGACGTTTGATTGTGTAGAACGCTACCTTCTCCTTCCTCAACACTAAATCATGCATTTTTCGGTGTACCAGACCACCCTCAAACACTGTTTATGGTTATGCTGTGTCAAACAGTCTGGAGAATCATCCGCGCGAATGGAATGCTGAACGGAGCCGTACCTGTCTCTATATCATTACTTCCATCTGCTCCACTCAGCCTGCCTCCCCGCCTGATCTGACAGGCCTCGTAAGTCCTCGTCGCGCTGCTGTTTACAAGGTGTTTAGAGCTTCAGTCGGTGCCAGTGTTTACATGCCAGAGATGAAAAAACAAAAGCGAGTGCCGGGACAGTGCTGCAGGGGTTTTCTCACACCCACCAAAATACTGTTGCTCAACACGACAGCCGCTAACCAACTCTCATGAAAAGACTGGAGCATATGGATCTGCAGATAAGGAGTTGTGCAAAAGTGCCACCCAGACATGTGGCTCTATTTATCGTTCCACCAATCCACATGATTTATTTTCACTGTTAGACAAACAGCATTCAAAACCCTGAGATTTTTTTTTTACAAAAAACAACATCTTTTGTTTTACTCTCTAGTGTTAATTAGACCATAATGTACCATAGTCTTGCAATGACATGCATTCTTGTCTAAAACTTTTGTTGTCATGTTCAAGGGAAATGTTCACAAAAGGACCCACCAGAGATTGGTGAAAAAAATACCCAGTATAACTGGTAATTTTGTTTTGTTTTGTTTTGTTGAGTGACCTGGATGCAAACGTCTGGCAGATAATTGACCAGTCTCCATTGTCCTGTGTCACTAGAGTATGACCACTGTGGAAATTATAGACAACTTGGCTAATTACTGTATCAAATCACACACAGACAAAATGGTGGTAAGCTGTTGCATGCAACGCTTATGCAAAAAAATTTGCATCAATTTCCAACATGTCACTACAGGTCTGGTTTCATAGCATAAGCACGACCCCCCTTCCCCCCAATATGAAGCTGAATGAAACACACTGCAGAGATCCTCACATTGTCATGGCGTGTTAAATTCTTGACAGCTCACGCGCATGATACCAAACACAGGATGGAACCACACTGAGGGGCACGTTTGACAGTTTTATTAATAGCAAATGTAACAGCACATAGCTACAGAAACAGTCACTTGCCAGAGGAATGGACCTG
This sequence comes from Pholidichthys leucotaenia, assembly GCA_020510985.1. Lineage (NCBI taxonomy): Eukaryota > Metazoa > Chordata > Actinopteri > Cichliformes > Pholidichthyidae > Pholidichthys > Pholidichthys leucotaenia. The sequence continues at coordinate 247,223,291 of CM035838.1, read as the reverse complement.
TGGAGAGAAGACAAGAGCTGTAAGCTGAGGAGTAGAGTAAGGGGAAAATGGGCGAGCCAAATTGCCACTTACTTGGGAAATCCAGGGACGACCGGCAGGACCCACTGGGGAATAGACGAACCAGTAAGGTAGGAGCTGATGGTGCTGATGGTGCCTGACCGGGGAGATGAAGGTGCTGAAGGGCAGTAAGGTGGAGCAGGAGAGCGCGCGCAGTCCCGGTGACACACCTACATGATGGCAGCAATCTGAGAAAAAGGAGAAGAGAGATGGTTAACGACGAGTTAATGATCACAACAGTATATATAGCAAGTCTGAACACGGGCAGTATACCCAGACGAGCCAGCATAGACTGCGCAGAGGGAACCTCCTTAAGTACGCTGGCTGATGAGCGGGCGCAGGTGTATCTTCTGCCTCAGGTGCAGTGATGAGTTGGTAAAGGTGAGACCGGAGGGGAGGGGCGCGCTCCCACTGCCCATGGCAGGGCCCCCCCTTCTAGGGATGCCTCCTGGAGGACCGGAGGGCTTGTCCGGGTGGGCGTGGTGAAAAGCCCGGAGCATCTCCTTGTCGATTACTCATGACGAGGGACTCCAGGATTGTTCCTCCGGCCCGTAACCCTCCCAATCAATGAGGTACTACAGGCCCCAACCCCTGTGGTGGACATCCAGGATTCGCCGAACCATGTGGGCGGGGTGGCCGTCGATGATGTCGGGAGGGGTGGGAAGCTTGGGGGGGCAAAGAGGACTGGTCGAGAGGGGTTCGATATGGCTGACGTGGAAGGTGGGGTTCACCCACAAGGCCGCGGGCAGCTTGAGCTGGACTGACGCGTTGTTGACCACCCAGGCGATGGGGAACAGCCCGAGGAAATGGGGGGACAGCTTCTTGGAGTTGCTTTTCAGAGGAATCTGGCTAGCCGCCAGCCAGTCTTGCTGTCCCACGACGTACTTGGGGGCCGGAACCCAGCTCCGATCAGTGACGGCCCGGGTGCGTTCAGTGGTGCGGGCCAGGGTGGCCGAAGTAGCTCTCCAGACACGTTGGCAGCGCCAAGCGTGGGCCCCTACGGATGGCACCAAAACCTCTCTCTCGGCCAAGGGGAGGAGAGGAGGTGTGTACCCCAGTGACGCCTCGAAAGGGGTCACTCCGGTGGCAGAGGATACCGCAGAGTTCATTGAATATTCGACCCAGGTCAGGTGTGCGCTGAAGAAGAAGAAGGGAAGAGGGGTTATCGGCTGCTACGCACCGCAAGGCAGCCTCCAGGGAATGGTTGGAGTGCTCCGCCTACCCATTACTTTGCGGATGGTTACCGGATGAGAGGCTCACCGTCGTACCTAACGTTCGGCAAAAGGCCCTCCAGACCTGGGACGTGAATTGAGATGAGATTCAACTTTATTGTCATTACACATGTATGAATACAAGGTAATGAAACGTGACTTGGCATTTGGGCACGCTCTGCAGAGCGCATCCAAGGCCGGGGCAGCCACTGACCCCAGTCAGCCACAATGTCCACAGGGATGCCGTGGATCCGGATCACGTGGTCAGTGAGAAGGGCTGCTGTCTCCAGGGCCGATGGGAGCTTGGGGAGGGCCACCAGATGGACCGCCTTAGAGAACTGATCCACAATCGTCAGAATGACCGTCTTGCCATGGGAGGATGGCAACCCGGTCACAAAATCCACGGCAATGTGGGACCACCGCCGGCCAGGGATGGGAAGGGGATGGAGGAGTCCCGATGGGGGGGAGGAGTCAGTCTTCCTCCGGACGCATGTCTGACAGGCTCTGACATACTCCTGAACGTCCCGCCGCAGCGTTGGCCACCAGAACACCCGCTTGACCAAATCCACGGTCCGGGCGATGCCAGGATGGTAGGCAAAGTGGCTGGTGTGGCCCCACTGGATGACGTCGCTATGGAGGGCGGCCGGGACATACAGACAGTTCCGGGGGCACCCTACTTGCACAGGCTCCTGGAACTGGGCCTGGCAGACCCTCCGCTTGATATCCCAAGTAAGGGCTCCAATAACGCGTGCAGGTGGCACGATGGTTTTTTTGGGGGGGGGGGTTATGTCCCCAGAGTGAAACTGGAGCGAGAGCACATCCAGTTTGGTATTCTGGGTGCCAGGCCGGTAAGTGATGGTAAAGTTAAATTGCTGGAAGAATAACGACCAGCGAGCCTGCCTGGCATTCAGTCGGCGGGCCAACCGCAAGTACTCGAGGTTCTTGTGGTCGGTCTACATGACGATGGGGTGAACAGCACCCTCTAGCCAGTGCCTCCACTCCTCAAGTGCCAACTTAATGGCCAGCAGCTCTCTGTCCCCTATGTCATGATTCCTTTCGGCTGGTGTGAGCCGCCGGGAGAAATATGTGCACGGGCGTAGCTTCTGATCGGGGGGCGTGTGCTGCGACAGTACAGCGCCAACCCCAGAATCAGACGTGTCCACCTTGAGAATGAATGGGAGCTGCGTGTCGACCTGGGCCAGGATAGGTTTGTTAGTGAACTAACACTTTAATTTATTAAACACCAGTTCGGTTGCCTCAGTCCACCGAAAGGGGACTTTAACAGCGATCAGCTGCGTTAAAGGCAGTGCAATCCCACTATAGTTCTGGATGAACCTGCAATAGAAATTCGCGAACCCGAGGAAGCGTTGGCGCTCCCTACGGGAGTGGGGTGTTGGCCAATCTAACACTGCCTTTACCTTGGCCGGGTCAGCAATCAGCTCCCCCTCAGCCACGATGAAGCCCAAGAAGGTGGTAGATGGTGTGGAGAACTCATACTTCTCAGCCTTCACGCACAGCTGGTTCTCCAAGAGCCGTTGTAAAACGGCCCTTATATGGATCTCGTGTTCCTCTGGTGAGCGGGTGAAAATCAAAATATCATCAAGGTTGACAAAAACGAATTGATAAAGCATATCGCGGAGGATGTCATTAATTACCCACTAGAAGACGGCAGGGGTGTTAGTGAGCCTGAATGGCATCACTGGGTACTCGAACTGGCCCTGATGAGTTTTAAAGGCCGTCTTCCATTCGTCGCCCTCGCGAATGCGAATCAAATGATATGTGTTTCTAAGGTCTAACTTGGTGAACACCCGTGAGCGCTGAAGGAGCTCGAACGCTGAGTTGATCAAAGGCAGGGGGTATTTGTCTTTGATTGTAATGGCGTTGAGCTCCCGGTAGTTGATGCACAGGTGCAGCCAACCGTCCTTCTTCCCAATGAAGAAGAACCCGGCCCCGAGTGGAGCCGAAGATGGCCGAATGAGGCTGGCGTTCAGCAATTCCTTGATGTACCGCTCCATCGCCTCCCTCTCCGGGCCCGAAATGCTGTACAGCTGCCTGGATGGCAGCCTCGCCCCGGGGATGAGGTCTATAGCACAGTCGTAAGAGCGGTGAGGCGGCAGCGACAATGGTCTTGACTTGCTAAAGACCTCGCCCAAATCGTGATAAGCCTGAGGGACGAGGCTGAGGCCTGGCGGCTCAGCCCCGGAGGGGGAGATGGAGAGCGACGGAGAGCAATCAGCCGAACGTATACAATTGGCCATACAGAAAGGGCTCCAGGCAGAGATGGTATTTTGAGCCCAATTAATCATTGGGCTATGCTTCTGGAGCCACAGGAAACCTAGAACCACTGGGGAAGATGATACGGGGAGAATCAGGAAAGCTAGTTCCTCCTGGTGGTTCCCAGAAAGAAGGATGGTGATAGACACCGTGCTTAGGGTAACCACCGCGAGCTCGCTGCCGGATATGGCAGTGACTCTCTGCCTATGGGGCAATTTACGTGTGGGAATGCCCACCTGCTCCACGAGAGCAGCGGAAACGAAATTACCCTCTGACCCAAGTCAACCAGCGCCTCAATCCTCCTCTCGACCCCCAGCAACTGCACAAGGGCCAAAATACACAATTTACCGGAGGGAGAAGAAAAAGTCCTGCCCGCCAGAACCCCCGCGGTTACTGATGGGCTGTATCTTTTGGCCAGCGACGGCATTCATCCAGGCTGTGGTTGAGTGAACCACAGTACATGCACGTGCGAGCCCTTCGCCTTCGCCGATGCTCCTCGTCGATGATATTCCGAGAGAGCTCCATCGGCTCGGGCGAAGACCTGGCGCCACCGGTCTCAGCAACTGCAGTGGGCACACGCTCGGCGCGTGGACAAGGGATGGGGCTGCGCTTCCTCGCGCGCTCACGGTGTCGATTGTCCAGCCCTACAGCCTGATCTATCAGGTCGTCGAGTGTTTCCGGGATAGGGTGAACCGCCAGTTCATCACAGAGTTGATCATTCAAGCCGTGGAGGAACACGCTGTGTAGCGCAGTCTTGTTCCACCCTGACTTGGACGCCACAACCAGGAACTCCACCGAGTACTCGGCCACCAACCGGTGCCCTGGCGGAGAGTCATTAGGCGGCTCATAACATTGCCCTGACGCTTGGTCCAGCCAAACGTGCTGGAAAATGGAGCCACCAATTGGTCAAACAAATATCGGCGCCCCTCAGGGTTGTCTAGAGTGGCCTGGGCCCACTCCAGGGCTCGATCCCTGAGCAACAGGACAAAAAGCTGTATCCTGTGCTGTTGCAATCCTGGAATTTCCCCATTGTGGGACTAATAAAGGCTTATCTTATCTTATCTTATCTTGGCTACATCCTCCGGATACTCCTCCCCAACCTGCTCCAAGTACATTTGTAATTGAAGGAGAAATGGTTTGCATTTCCCCACCTCCACCGTGTATGGGGAAGGCGCGGGAACGGAAAAGGTATGGTGCATAGTAGTGCGCGGAGCAGGGCGGGGGGCGCAGACGTGGGATGCGCCGCGGAACATAACGTCAACATACTAGAAACCTGTTGCATTAGCGCAGCGAGCTGTCGCTCAGTTGCCACTAGGCGGTCCATAGCGGATTGCTTCTGCGGTGAGGCACCGGCTGAGCTACCTTCCTGGCTGGCTCGTTCTGTCATGGCGTGTTTTAAATTCTTGACAGCTCACGCGCATGATACCAAACACAGGATGGAACCACACTGAGGGGCACGTTTGACAGTTTTATTAATAGCAAATATAACAGCACACAGCTACAGAAACAGTCACTCGCCAGAGGAATGGACCTGTGGAGAGAAGATGAGAGCTGTGAGCTGAGGAGTAGAGTAAGGGGAAAATGGGCGAGCCAAATTGCCACTTACTTGGGAAATCCAGGGACGACCGGCAGGACCCAGCGGGGAATAGACGAACCAGTAGGGTAGGAGGGGAAAAGGAGCTAATGGTGCCTGACCGGGTAGATGAAGGTGCTGAAGGGCAGTAAGGTGGAGCAGGAGAGCACGCGCAGTCCCGGTGACACACCTACACGATGGCAGCAACCTGAGAAAAAGGAGAAGAGAGATGGTTAACGATGAATTAACGATCACAACAGTATACAGTATATAGCAAGTCCGAACACGGGCAGTATACCCAGACGAGCCAGCGTAGACTGCGCAGAGGGAACTTCCTTAAGTATGCTGGCTGATGAGCGGGCGCAGGTGTGTCTTCTGCCTCAGGTGCAGTGATGAGTCGGTGAAGGTGAGACCGGAGGGGAGGGGCGCGCTCCCGCTGCCGATGACACACATGTGGTAATGTGAGGTGTTGGGGACTTTCTGTGCCGCTCAGCTCTTCTGATTCTTACACTGGAACACGTGCTAATTAATTAGCTTCATCATGCCAGCTCTCAGAGACACTTTATAACACCTCTATAAACCTTTTCAGTACATGAACAGCTGCTCATCTTTTAACCAAATAGCGCAGGCAACACAAGTGAAGCTACACTAACAGTTGGATTGACCAAGCAGCAGTCAACAGTTAGCATTAGCTACACACAAACAGCCATACATACAAACACAACAAAATAGCCAGATTAAAATAAGCAAAATTTTAGGTGTGAATCCTCCCCTGAACCATTGTTTGGACAAAAGAGCTGAGATTTGGTCAGAAAAAACAGATGGTCTCAGTCGGGATCAAACTAAACCTTGATCCGGTTTGCTTAGAGCAAGGCTATTCAATTACAAAATCACTTGGGCCACAATTTGAAATCAAGACATGTAACTGGGCCACACATGTTCAGCGATCTGTTGAATATAACAAATTTCAAACAACACAGATCAATATGACGAAAAATATGCACTTTTATTCATTGTCTTGGTTTCACATGTGTGCTTGGCACATGACAAAGAAAAAACACATCAAAAGTGCATAAAAACACAATAACAGTGCTGGGGTTGAGCAGAACTTGAAATAGTAGAAATATTTTCCCTCTTCAACAACAATTAAATAAATAGAATGAAAAAAATAAAATTCTGTAAATAACCATTTTGGTCACATCTTACTCAGGCATATCTTAAAGTGCATAAAAACTCAATGCACACTGTTAGTAGCATTAACATTTGTTTCCCTTTGAAAATAAAACATACTACGATGCTGGGATAGGCTCCAGCCCCCCCCCCCCCCAACCCAATGACCCAAAAAGGATTAAGCGGAAGAAGATTGATGGATGGATGGATGGACATCCTGGTCACAACTGACCATGGCACATCACAAAGTGCATTTAGCTGAATAAAAAATTAACTGTCAAACACCTCAGTGCACAAACCCCCCAAGAAAAGATTGATAACATTAACAAACATTGCACATCCACTATTGTGGTTTGTTTTGTTTTGTTTTAACTCACCACATGTGTGAGTAGGAACCTCTTTTTATAACTACACATTTCATTACACACACATCAGTCCAGGCAGGGTTAAACCAATGATTTTCAACATCAATTTTATGCTTCAGAGTTGACAATGACATATTTTAAGGTGTCTTCACACCAAACGCGAACGGGCAAATTTTTCACACGCCACGATTGCATTATAACTCAATGTAAACACGCGAATAGACACAAACTCACCATCTGAGTGAGCTGAAGACAGGTGAAGTTGCCTTTATAACTTCTGCAACTGTATTCAACCTGCTGTTGAAATCCCCCAAATAGCATCATGCTTAGGTTTACATTATCCGATGAGGGGCTCACCTGAAAAAGTTGTCCCTACCTCCAAAACTTCACAAGATAATATGCTTTTATGTTGCTAGCCTACTAGCCTTATTAATACATCTGTCACAGGAGTCCATGGATAAATAACAACAACCCGATTCAGCTGAAGAGCTCTCAGTCCTTCTTTCTCCAGGTGAGTAACAGTCTCCTTTTCAAAGTAGTTTACTCTCAAATGTTGATATTTTTACTCCTATGATGGCAGAATCTCAAAGCTAGCGCTATCCCTCGGATGTGAATGTGCAATTTCACGTGTGCTCACTGCTTTCCATTGGCTTTGTATGCATTCACTCCGCCCGTTCGCATTTGGTGTAGGTTTGGTATCTTGCACTCGCACCGTTAGCCACAGTCATAATAGAGCCCACACTTCAAAACAAATGTGCTGCATAGTGGGTTGATGGTTGCTAGGCTACATGGAGTGTTGCATTTACTGTCTGTAGTAATTAATGGATTTCTGCAATTCTGTGAAACGTGTTGGCTTTTGCTTCTCTGGCTGGACCACAGACTGGGCCTGGGCCACTTGGCGGTTGGTTCTGGGGCACATGTGGCCTGCTGGCTGCTAATTGAATAGACCTGGTTTAGATTGTGAAAGCAATTATCAGAAAGATTTGGACTTTTTGACGAAACACAGGAAGTTAAGGCAGCCAAGAAGCGGGAAAAATGAGCTGTGGTAGCACTCGGAGAAAGGAAATATGACCGTTAGCAGCATAAATATTCACTTGAAAAAAATAATTTAAATGCAGAAACTCACCAGATATTTTTTAGAGAAGATGTGATGGAGTTTTTGAAAAAAATGGACAACAAATGGACTGGACTGGACTGAAAATCATCACAACTGATGTTAAGGACAAACGTCCTTTTTAATGAAGACCTGGAACTACAGTAAACTAAACTAAACTAAACTAGTTCACTGACTAATATGATAGAGTCTTCCCCAGTTTACACTTAAAGTGCAGTTGCTGATGTGTCCAGAGCTGCAGAAAACACCTTGGAGGGTGAATAGCATGTTTGCTAAGTTCTGGTCTGTGCTAACAGCACAAATCTTGTCATGACAACAAATGTATGCGTGGTCACGTAAATTTGTTTAGTTTGCTCGGAAAGGAGCAGTGTGAAACCGAACCTAATCGGACAAAATCTGAACCTCAGTCCAGACCTTTGTGTGGAGTTTCAGGTGTGAAAATACCCAAAGTTTCTGCATGTACTTTGCATTTGCAGTTTCATTCAAATTCATGACCTGTTTTCTCTAGTGGGTCTGCTAGCTTTTGCTGTGCTTTATGCCAGTTGGTCTACTGGATTTTTGAGGAACAAGAACATGTTTGGAACAGTGGAAAGAAGTCAAATCAGAAATCAATGTGAAGGCCAAACTTTCAAAATAAAGCCTGAAATGAACTGAAAAATGGACATAAACAAATGCTGACAGATGATATAGATGAAGACTCAAAGAAATGCAAGGTAAAAAAACTAAAATATACTTTCTGCCACCCGTCTGCAGCTGGGACCAAAATCTCGGTTGCTGTTGTTTCTGCAGCTCTTACAAGGTGACCGCTCTCATGTGAAGCACAAAGAAAAAAATCAAACACAGGATTTGGAGAATAGTGACACTGCCTCTGTAATGAATCTGAGCTGCGGCCCCGTCTGCCTCTCTGCCATACTCACATCTCATTCAGCCCCCTCGCAGCGCATACAAACACTCCCCCTCACTGTATGCATAATTCAGCAAGCTTTCCAATTATATCTGGAAATAATTCTATATGAAAATGTAATATTAATAGATTACTTTGTGCCCCTATGAGCGCTCAGGGTAAGAATAAGCTCATTTGAGGTCATCGCTTCCTTGTCAGTGATGAACTTTCCCAAATCCTCTTGATGCCAAACGTTACCTAAGAGCTTCAAGTAATTGAAAAAGGCGGCGAGCAATTACTCACCACAGATTCTACCTCATTCAGCTCAGTGCTGTGTCTCAGTAGCACTGTGGTCTTCCCCGTTCCTCCTCGTTCTCAAAAATAATTCAAAGCAATTAAGTCTTTTACCATGAGCATCTCTTGAATCATAAGCAGAGGTGATTCTAGACTCTCTTGGGGCCCGAGGCAAAAATTCACAGGGGGCCCCTCCAACCAGGGCTCCTCACCCTTAGTATATAATAAATATTCTGACACTGTGGAGAAAGGAAACAGGTGAGGCAACGAGCTGGACAACACACAAACTTTATTCCTTCTCCATCATTCAGTACAGAAAAATCTGCTGGGTCTCTGTGCGTCCTCTTTTTATAATCTTTTTTTCCACAATCTTTTTTGTTGAACCTTTTTTTACAAACATAACACAAACAATCAAACACTAACACTAAAGTAATAAAAAAAAATGTACTAAAAACATCGACAACCACTAACAAGAACAGGTCTTCAACAATGCTCCTCTGTTTAGTCTAGGCAATCCATTACATAAGTATACATATTATACATTCACCAGTTTGGAATTTACAAGGTCCACACACATCATTCACCTTCTTCTTCAAAAGTTATGTTTAAATTCTTTACATAATCAATGAAAGGTCTCCATATATTCTCAAACATAATTTCCTTTGATTTCAGTTTGTATGTTATTCTTTCTAGTGGAAGGTTTGTTAACATCTGTTTTAACCACTGAGTCACATCTGGTCTATGAGTCTTTTTCCACAATACTGCAATACATTTTTTGGCGTTAAGCAAACTGAGGTCTATGAATGCTCTTTCACTTCTATTAAAGTTATGCTTTTCTGGATGCAGACCCAACAAAAACAATTTAGGATTCAATATGATTTGTTTTGAAATTATTTTTTCAATTGCTATCCTCACCTCTTCCCAAAACATTCTAATTTTTCTACATTCCCATACACAATGAAATAAGGTTCCTTTATTTTCCATACATTTTGTTCACGTATCTGGTATGTTTTTGTTATATCTATTTAATTCCACCGGTGTAACATACATCCGCATTAACCATTTAAAATGTATCAATTTAAGACGTACATTTATTGATTTGGTTTGAACTTCTGTACAAGCCAATTCCCATTGTTCCTCTGAAATTTCAGTTTCCAGGTCTTCTTTCCAATAATTCAATCTTTTCTGTGAGTTTTCACTTGAGGATAGTGTCAGTGAGTTAAAAAACTCTGAAATAATACCCTTTCTCTTACTATCTTTTGTCAAAATTTTTTCCAAGGATGAATAAATAGGTCGAGTGAGAGCATTATCATCTCCTTCCTCCTCTAACTAACTGGATCCCAGCTTGCTATCGTCTGTCTGCGTGTCTCTACTGCTGATTATCGAACGAAATTATGGATTTAATAAGCTGGGCTTTGAATGCAATTGACACTATTTTTTCAACGAGGAAAAGTGCCCCGGGGGAGGTTGTTTGCCCCGCAGTAACGGCTGCTGCGGGCTATTTGAGGGACACAAGTAATTGGAAACTCTTGTGCCTGTCTGATCTTTCCATCGAAGATGTCGAAGATTTGTACGTCTTCGTAGTAATGGTCATCGGGATCGTTCTGATTGGATCTGGGATTGTCCTGGTGTACCGTAAATTGATGATGATGGACATAGCCTATCAAAATGCTGGCCAAGCGAGGTTTAACCATCAAATTGAAAAAATGGAGAGGACTCTGACAGCGGCAAATGGAGAACTGTCTAGGAAAATGGATTACATCATGATCACGCTGAGAGCCGTCCATGAAGGATTCAATGTCCAGCAATGAAGGATTAAGTACTGAATCTGTAAGAGGATATAAAGTTTCTTTCTCTGGATCAGTACTATTCGATTAATCTGACCCCCCTCACACAAGTCCTCCAGATTATCTGCAGTTTTTTGTTTTCAAAACATTTGAGCTGCACTGACTCACGGACAGCCAGCTGCATGGCCCAAGGACAATGCCAGCAGCTAAGACAAAACATCTCCTGCCAAAGAGACTTTGTTGTTCTTAACTGATACAAACACCTACACTCAACACTACACCCACACTGACTCAAAAACTGATGAAAAAGATCACTCACTCACTGCTCTCTTTGTGTCCTTGTGTACTTTCTTGTCTGCTAACTGTGCATTGAGGGCTTTTTTTCTTGTAATCATAATATTGATCATATATGACCGGTATTCTGACAATCAATGGTTTTTTGCTCTTTCCTATTGTGTTATCCTTTTCTTCCCTATGCATCCTGTACCCATCTGATGACAGGCGCGTTCTCAGATGCTGCCGTGTCACCGGAAATGCAGGTCGTTTTCTGTGTCAAGTCAAATCCCTCGTATGTTATCAGTCATACCTGTTAATGTACTTGGCAATAAATCCTTTCTGAGTTCTGAGTTCTGAGTTCTGATTATTTTGATTTGATCGAATGAAGTTCCTAAGCTGAAGATATTTAAAAAAATGTGTTCTATTAAGATTAAATTTGATCCTCAGCTCTTCAAAAGACATTATGTTATCTGAACATGACAGATATAAATCTTGAATCTTTTGAATCCCTTTTAAATTCCATACTTTAAATACAGCATCCGCTCTCCCTGGTTTAAAATATTGATTACCCCATATTGGGCTAAATTGTGACAATAAGTGTGGTTCTTTTAAATATTTTTTGGTTTCACACCATATTTTGATCATATGCTTTACAAATGGATTTTTAACTTGTTTCTGTAATTTTTTTGCCGAGTCTGAGTATATGAATATGGGAAGAGGTAAAGGTAAATTGTATGATTCCATTTCAGTCCAGTGAGGGAGATCATTTGATGAAAAATAATATGTCATAGACCTCAGTTGTGCTGACCAGTAATACAACATAAAGTTTGGACATTACAGACCTCCACGATCAAATGGTAAATATAGTAAGGACAGACGTAATCTAGCCTTCCTATTGTTCCATATAAATTCCACTAACTTTTTTTTTAATTCTTGAGAATAGATCTGAAGGTGGTGGTAAAGGAATGTATTGAAATAAATAAAGTATTTTAGGTAAGATATTACTTTTAAGTATATTGATTCTCCCAATCATCAACATTGGTAGTGACATCCATCTCTGAAGTAACTCATTAATGTCTGTCATTAAGGCTTCATAGTTGGCACTGGCGACTAATTCTAGCTTAGGCACAATTTGAATTCCTAAATATTTAAACTGATTTACAACATTGAATTGATTTACCTCAGGAGCTAGGTGATTTCTCTGGGTCTCATTTAGCATTAATATTGAAGATTTAGTTTTATTTATTTTATATCCTGATATTTCCCCAAAATTCTTTATTAAATTCAACAAGGTCGGAATTGATTTTTTAAGATTCGACATAAACAAAATTATGTCATCAGCATACAGGGAGATTTTATGTTCTGTTGGTCCAACTTTAATTCCATATATTTGTGGATGAAAACGTACTGCCATCGCTAAAGGTTCAATTGCCATAGTAAACAGTAAAGGTGAAAGTGGACAGCCTTGTCGACATCCTCTATTAATTTTTATTGATTTTGAGATATTGCTGTTTGTTAGGATTTCTGCTGTAGCATTATTATATATTATCTGAACCCATTTTATGAAATTATTTTCAAGTCCAAACCTTTGTAAGACTTCAAAAAGAAAGGGCCATTCGACCCTATCAAAGGCCTTTTCGGCGTCCAATGATAGGAGAGCTGTATCCGGTGCTTCTTTATTAGAATAAATAATATTAAATCGTCGTCGGCCTCCGTCGGTCTATGATGACCATGGAAGAGAATCCTAAACGTCTACTCTGCTGGAACAGCACCGCCTGTGGCTGAACAGGCCGATGCGCGAATGACAGTCTCTGTCACACAGGTCACACTTGTGGGTGGTCTCCGTGCTGCTGGGTCTGTGGCGGTTCTTCCTGCGGGTCCTTTTTTCATCTGCTGCAGCAGTCAGTCTCTCTTCACCCGCCTTGAGCTGTCTGGTCAGGGTGCCTCTCCATTTGGAGCGGTCCGTTGCAAGGTCCTCCCAGCGCTCTGTGTTGATATCCAGGGCCCTCATGTCTCTCTTGCAGACGTCTCTAAAGCGCAGCTGTGGGCGGCCAACGTCTCTCCTGCCAGTTGCCAGTTCTCCATAGAGGACATCTTTGGGGATTCTGCCATCCTCCATATGGTGAACGTGGCCTAGCCAGCGGAGCCTGCGCTGCCTGAGTAGAGTGAACATGGAGGGAAGGCCGGCGCGGGACAGAACTTCTGTGTTGGGCACTTTGTCCTGCCAGGATATGTCCAGGATGTGGCGAATGCAGCGCAAGTGGAAGGAGTTCAGTCTCTTTTCCTGCCGGGCGTATGTTGTCCACGTCTCACTCCCATAGAGCAGTGTGCTGATGACGCAGGCGTTGTACACTGCCATTTTCGTCTTGACAGAGAGTTTGGGATTCTCCCACACGTGTGGTGAGGCGAGCGAGTGTGAAGGCTGATTTTCCAATCCTCTTGTTGATCTCTGTATCAAGGGAGAGGTTGTTGCTGATCGTGGACCCCAGGTACGTGAACTGATTCACGACCTCCAGCTTGTAGTCATCAATGGTGATGGTTGGTGGTGCTTCCATGCCTTGCGCCAAGACGTTAGTCTTCTTCAGGCTGATGGTAAGCCCGAAGTCCTTGCATGCCTGGGAGAAGCGGTCCATCAGGGTCTGAAGCTCCTGCTGTGTGTGGGTTGCGACTGCAGCGTCATCTGCGAACAGCATGTCTCTGATTAGAGCCTCGCGTACTTTGGTTCTGGCTTTCAGGCGGGCAAGGTTGAAAAGCCTGCCGTCAGATCTTGTGTGCAGGTAGATTCCCTCTGTTGCTGTGCTGAAGGCATGCCTCAGGAGCATAGCAAAGAAAATCCCAAAGAGGGTTGGCGCAAGTACACAGCCCTGTTTCACTCCGCTGTGTATGTTGAATGGCTCTGAGACGTTGCCATCGTGCTGCACTATCCCCTGCATGTTGGTGTGAAACGATTCGATGAGGCTTTGCAACTTTGGTGGGCATCCTATCTTTGGCAGGATCTTGAAAAGGCCCTCTCTGCTGACCAGATCGAACGCTTTGGTGAGGTCGATGAAGGCGACGTACAGAGGCATGTTCTGTTCTCTGCATTTCTCCTGGAGTTGGCGGATGGAGAATATCATGTCTACCGTCGATCGCTCAGCGCGGAAGCCACACTGAGACTCGGGGTAAACACGTTCGGCAAGCTTCTGTAGACGAACGAGAACAACTCGTGCGTAGACTTTGCCAACAACGCTGAGGAGGGAAATGCCCCTGTAGTTGTTGCAGTCGCTTCTCTCCCCTTTGTTTTTGTAGAGGGTGATGATCTTGGCGTCCCTCATGTCCTGTGGTACGGCACCTTCCTTCCAGCACTGGCAGAGGACGTCATGCAATGGCAGCAATAGGGCGGTCTTGCAGTGCTTGATCAGGTCAGGGGGTATGCCGTCGTTGCCGGGTGCCTTGCCAGCGGCCAAGCTATCAATGGCCTTACTGAGTTCGTCGATGGTTGGCTCGGCGTCAAGTTCATCCATGGATGGCAGGCAGTCGATGGCATCAAGGGCTGACGGTGTCACGGTGTTCTGTCTAGAGTAGAGGTCGGAGTAGTGTTCCGCCCATCTCTCCATCTGCTTGTTCTTCTCTGTGATCATCTCCCCAGTGGAAGATTTGAGGGGGGCCGTCTTGCTCTGAGCCGGACCAAGTGCTTTCTTGATGCCATCGTACATACCACGGATGTTCCCTGTTATGGCAGCGGTTTGAATGTCTTGGCTGAGCTGAGTCCAGTACTCGTTGGCACAGCGCCGAGCAGTCTGCTATTAAATATTAAATAGTCTTCTTACATTATGGAAGCCTTGTCTTCCCTTTATAAAGCCATTCTGATCTCGGTTAATAATATTTGGTAATATTTCTTGTATTCGTCTTGCTAAAATTTTACAGATTATCTTAAGGTCTGCATGGGCTGCACGGTGGCGCAGTGGTTTAGCACTGTGGCAGCACAGTTTTACCCTCGGCCGGGGGATCGCGGGGATCATGAGATCGTGGGTTTGATCCCAGCCCCCGACCAACAGTGAGCTGTGTGGAGTTTGCATGTTCTCCCCGTGTTGCGCGGGTTTACTCCGGGATTTCTCCGGTTTCCTCCCGCATACCAAAAACATGTAGGTTTAGGGCGCTCGTGCACGCAGCGACCAGCAGCCGGTGGCTTGTCACCAGACCGCAAACCAAGTCTACCTACGGGTACAAATAAGTAACAAAAAAAAACAAAAAAAAAAACAAAAAAAAAGGTCAGCATTTAATAGGCTTATTGGTCTCATATTTTCACATTTATTAGAGGGTTTACCTGGTTTTGGCAACAGTATAATTAAGGCATTACTCATGTATGGTGGTAAATTACTATTTTGAAATGCTTCTAAAACCATTTCCAAAAAAGGTTTTATTAATTTATTCTTAAATTTTTTATAAAGGTCAGCTGGAAGACCATCTGGTCCTGCACTTTTTCCTGATTTCATATTATCAATGGCTAGCCCAACTTCTTCTTGACTAATTTTAGACTCCAGTATCTCCCTGTTTTCATTTGGAATACACGGTATAGATAATCCGTTCAAAAACCCATTTAGTTTTGTTAAGTCAGTTTCATTTTTTGTATCATATAATTTTTCATAGTAATCTCTAAAGGCTCTATTAATTTCTAAAGGATCTACAACTACCTGTCCGTTACTTATAATACTGGTAATTGGTGTTTTAAATTCTAATTGTTTAATCTGCCATGCCAATAATTTTCCTGATTTTTCACCTTGTTCATAAAAAGATTGCTTCAATCTTAGAAGACTCGAGGCAGCTCTATTCGCTGATTTTTTGTCATATTCAGCTCTCAGAATCAGTAATTCGTTCTCTAACTTTGGGTCACTTCCTGCATACACTTTTTCTTGAAGAATTTTTATTTTATGTTCCAACTGGACTCTCTCCCCTCGAGTCTTCTTAGATTTTGAACCTGTATACTAATAATATGCTCCCTAATAAAAGCTTTGAAAGCCTCCCACTTTATACATGCTGATGTTTGTGTAGTATTGATATCAAAGAACTCATCTATCTGTTTTTCTATGTACTTAACAAATTCCTCATCCTGAAGCCATTTATGCTGAAATTGCCACCTACCTGGTTCCTTTGTCAATTTCTTATCTACATATATGAGACAACAGGGTGCATGATCAGAGATCACAATATTATCATAAAAGCAGTTTTGAATCTTGGACCTTAATTCTGTGGAGATCAAAAAATAGTCAATACGTGAGAATGTCTTGTAGGTATTAGAATAACAAGAGTAGGCTTTAACTTGTGGTTTCATTTCTCTCCATATATCTAGCAATCTCAATTCTTTCATAAAATGCTTAATGATCATCCTGCATCCATTGTGCGTACAGTCCAGTCCTGTTGATCTATCTATACCGGGATTCAATGTACAATTAAAATCCCCTGCTATTATATGTTGCCCTGTAAGTGATGATAAAATAAGAAATAAATTAGCAAAGAACTTTTGATCATCTATATTGGGACCATATAAGTTCACCAGATTTATATTTTCTAATAACAAAGATCCTTGAATGATTAGATATCTTCCAAATTTGTCTCCAATTACATTTTTCACTTGAAATGGGATTGATTTATGTATGAGAGTCATAACTCCCCTGGCTCGGGATGAAAATGATGAGGTGAATACACTTCCTTGCCATCTACTCCTAATTCTTTTTACATCCTCCTCTATTAGATGAGTTTCTTGTAAAAACACAATTTTTGAACCTGTGTCTTTTATTTTATTCATAACTTGTTTAAGTTTTTTTAAATTTTGTAGACCTCTGCAATTCCATGAAGTTAAATTAAGATTAACGCTTTGGTCTATGATCAATAGGGAGTTTGGGATTACCTCGCAGTGTAAACATGCTCATACAGAGAAGCAAAAACATGAGTGGTTGAACATTCATCCTACAAACTACACACAAACAAATTCCGCCTTCCCACATTCGTGGTAATCCCCCCAAAATCAAAAAAAAATTCCGTCTCCCGCTATAGCCATCGACCGCTCCACACCCATGAGGACCAGCCAAAGCCACTCCTTCTTCATCCTCCCAATCACCCTAACTCTACTGCTTTTAATGATGTAACATTAACTCTCTTCTGTAGTTTTCCAACTTAACTCCAAAATTTTATAGCAACTTTGTACATCATAGGTTTTTTTTTAAATATATAATACAATCTATATTTTGTAAACTTGCTATATGCTTCAGATCAGTTAGATGCCTGTGCAAATGCTTAAATATTCTACCTTATATTTTGTTCATGCTTAGCTCCCACCAGTCTCCTCTTGGATCTGCTTGATGAGCTCCTGCGCCTCCTCAGGGGTCTTGAAGATGTGTGTTCTGCCCTTATATGTGACCAGCAGTCTTGCAGGGTGAATCACTCCATGACGAATCCCAAGGTTGCGCAGCTCTTTACGGACGGGGTCAAACTGTTTCCTTAATTGTTGGATTCCTGTGGCCAAATCTGGGTAGAACCGCACCTGTTGATCCTGGTATTTAATTTCTCCTTTGGCTCGCGCCGCGTTGGAGATCGTCATCCTGTCTCTGTAGCTGAGGAACTTCATAATCAGCGTCCTCGGTGATGCCTTATTAGCTCTCGGTGGACCAATTCGGTGGGCGCTTTCTAAAACGACTGATGATTGCAGCTCCGCGTTGTTCAGCGCTTCTGGAATCCACTTTTCCAAAAAGGAACATGGGTCCCGACCCTCGGTTCCCTCCGGTAGACCCACCAGCCTCAGGTTGTTCCGTCTCGACCGGGACTCCAAGTCCAGGACATTATCTTCCAGACATTTATTTTTTAATTCCAAAGTGCGCACCTTTAATTGAAGGCTGGTGACGTCATCCTCAGCACTGGAAATTCGAAGCTCCACCTGCGTTACTCGTTCCATACAGTCACTTAATTCCTTTCTCATTCCTTCTATCGCTGCTATAATCCCATCAAATTTAGTGGAAAAGTCTGCTCTCATTGAACTAATGGCAGCGAGCACCGCACCTGTGCCATCGCCAGCAGTCACCGCACCACCGCTAGCTTCCTCCGCCATATCTGGAGCTTTTTCTGCTTCATCACGGACGTGAAAGTCCGTTAACTTGGACTGTTTCGGCGGTTCAATTTTTCCACCACCTGATTTCCCAGCCTTAGGCTTCACCGGCATATCCTCGCCCAAATGCTGGGATAGGTTCTGTTCCAAATGAGAGAGTTATTTGCCAACTTTTTATCTCTAGGAGCAGAGCAGAGTGAGACGTGTCCTCCTACGTAGCCACCATAACCAGAAGTCCTCTTTTTATAATCTTTAATTCTATGCACTGAGAACCAGGAATCCTGAACATAATCATTGTGTGGAACAAAGACATGTGTGGCACATTAACATAACATAATGCCAGTACCGCATTCTCACACTCTTTCCTCCTCCTGTGGTTCTTGCGCTTTCTCCTCTCCCCGGGGAATGAATAGTCCTTCCTGTCCTGTCTAAGACCTCCCAGTGACACTTTCTCCTTCAGCACACTGTTCCCTCTTTCCCCCAGCTGCCATCTCTGGGTGGAGAATCCCCCACCCGTACCACCACACAGCACCCCCCCCCCCAACACCCAGAAAGGGAACTAACCCCCCCGTCCTTTGGGCTTGAGCCAGCGCCCATAGCAGCTGTAGCGGGGGGTCACCGATCCAGTCGAAACACCCTGCTGGCGAGGTGGAGAGCCAGCAATTCTTTGTCAAACATGCTGTATTTGAGTTCATTGTCGTACAAAGTTCGACTGAAAAATGCAAGCAGCTGCCACGATCCAGGGATGTTCTGCTCCACCACTGCCCCTATGGCAACATCAAATTCAATTCAACTTTATTTATATAGCGCCATTTCACAACAACAGTCATCTCATAGCACTATCAACTGTAGGGAGGACCCCCACAGTTGCAGAAAGACCCCAGCAATCAGGCGATCCCCTGTGAGCAAGCACTTGGCGACGGTGGAGAGGAAAAACTCCCTTTTAACAGGAAGAAACCTCCAGCAGAACCAGGCTCAGGGAGGGGCAGTCATCTGCTGCGACTGGCTGGGGGGTGAGGGGACAGAGAAGAAGAAAAGAACAGACATGTAGAGAGCAAACAGCACGATGGGGACTCAATCTATGGGAGAGAACAAACAAATGTTAATGACCAGCAAAAAAAAAAATATTTCATAGAGAGTGAGGAAAGGAGTGAGGCCCAGTGCATTACTGGAGGTCCCCCGGCTGACTAAACCTATTAGCAGCATAACTAAGGGAGGGTTCAGAAACACATGATCCCTCCCTAATTGTAGGCTATATCAAAAAGGTAGGTTTTAGCCCTATTCTTAAAAACAGAGATCGAGTCTGACTCCCGAATCCAGATTGGCAGCTGATTCCACAGGAGAGGAGCTTGATAACTGAAGGCTCTGCCTCCCATTGTACTTTTGGAGATTCTAGGTATTACAAGTAAACCTGCATTTTGGGAGCGTAGTGCTCTGTTAGGATGATACGGTAGTATCAGATCTTTTAAATAAAAAGGAGCCTGATTGTTTAGAGCTTTGTAAGTAAGAAGAAGGATTTTAAACTTAATTCTAAACTCTGTGGGAAGCCAATGAAGGGAGGCCAGAACCGGAGAGATATGATCTCTCTTTCTAGTACCTGTTAAAACTCTTGCTGCAGCATTTTGGATCAGCTGAAGACTTTTTAAAGATGTTTTAGGACAGCCTGATAATAAAGAATTACAATAATCTAATCTCGAGCTAACAAAAGCGTGGATCAGCTTCTCAGCATCACTCTGAGACAAGATGCTCCTAATCTTGGCAATATTACGCAAATGATAGAAGGCAGTCTTAGAAACAAATTTAATATGTGAATTGAAGGACAAATCCTGATCAAAAATAACTCCAAGGTTCCTCACAGAGCTATTAAGAGAAAGAGTAACTGCATCCAAACTGAAAGTTTGATTTGGAAAGGAATTTCTAAGGTTTTTTGGACCAACAAGAATGACTTCAGTCTTATCAGAATTTAATAGCAGGAAATTACAAGTCATCCAAACTTTGATTTCCTTAAGACAGGCTTCTAACTTGGCTAATTGATTAGTATCATCTGGCTTCATTGACAGGTATAATTGTGTGTCATCTGCATAACAGTGAAAATGTATACAGTGCTTTCTAATAATGTTGCCTAACGGAAGCATATATAAACTAAAAAGAGTAGGGCCAAGCACAGATCCCTGTGGAACTCCATGACTAAGCTTTGAGCTGAGAGAAAACTCATCATTTACATGAACAAACTGGAACCTATCAGATAAATAAGATCTAAACCACTGCAACGAAGTTCCATTAAGTCCAACATAGTGTTCTAATCTATCAAGTAGAATATTATGATCAATAGTATCAAAAGCTGCACTAAGATCTAAAAGGACAAGTACAGAAACTAGTCCATTATCAGATGCAATGAGGAGGTCGTTAGTGACCTTCGCTAAGGCTGTTTCAGTGCTATGATGGATTCTAAACCCAGATTGAAACTCCTCAAATAAACCATTTCCCTGCAGGTGGTCAAATAATTGCGTAGCAACAACTCTTTCTAAGATTTTTGAAATGAAAGGGAGATTAGAGATTGGTCTATAGTTAGCTAAAGCTCCTGGATCTAGCGTTGGCTTTTTGAGTAAGGGTTTAATTACAGCCGTTTTAAAAGCCTGCGGTACATGGCCTAAAGTTAATGAAGAATTAATTATATGAAGAATAAAGCTACCAATAAGTGGGAAGACTTCTTTAAATAACCTGGTAGGAATAGGGTCTAAAAGACAAGTTGAAGGTTTGGATGAGGAAACTATTTTGTCTAACTCACAAAGGTCGATTGAAGTAAACTCATCAAGACAGACATCAATAGAAGGAGTTGTAGTAGTTACAGTATTTAAGTTAACTGTGGGAAGAATCTGATTGATTTTATCTCTGATGGATGAAATTTTATTATTGAAAAAGTTCATAAAGTCCTGACTAGTAAGCTCTAAGGGGATGCTAGGATTGACAGAGTCCTGACTCTTTGTCAACCTGGCTACAGTACTGAAAAGAAACCTGGGATTATTCTTGTTCTCTTCTATTAATGCAGAGTAATAACTCGTTCTAGCTTTTCTAAGAGATTTTTTATAAATTAAAAGATGATTTCTCCAAGCTAAATAGATTTCATCTAAATTAGTAGAGCGTCATTTTCTTTCTAACTGACGAGTCTTCTGTTTTAAGCTACGAGTTTCTGTGTTGAACCAAGGAGTTAAAAATCTCTGATTAGACTTTTTCTTTTTTAAGGGGGCCACCAAGTCTAGAGTCTGATGCAGAGAAGCTGAAACACTATCCACCATGTTATCAATTACAGAAGGAGCAAGCTGTCTATAGCTTATTTCCGTTGTGTTGACACATGGCATAGAGGAAACAATCTGCATAAATTTGGAAACAGCATCATCTGAGAGGCATCTACTGTGATAATATTTTTCTTTAGGAGCCAAATAGTCAGAAATAGTAAAATCAAAGGTTAACAGACAATGGTCTGACAGTACAGGGTTATGAGGAGACACTACAAGATTTTCTATTTCTATGCCATATGTCAGAACAAGGTCCAATGTATGGTGGAGGTAATGAGTAGAATTTCCTACTTTCTGAGAAAACCCAAACGAGTCTAATATTGAATTAAAAGCCACATTAAGGCAGTCACTAGCTACATCCACATGTATATTAAAGTCCCCTACTATAATTATTCTATCAGATTTCAGCACTAAATCAGCTAAGAAATCAGGAAATTCGGATAAAAATTCTGAATAGGTTGATGGGGGACGATAAACTATGGCAAATAAAATTGGGTTTAACCTGGAATTGCTAAAGTGCCCAACACTGAGGACCAGGCCCTCAAAGGAATTATAACATGTTTTTTGCTTTACATTAACTAGTAATTTGGAATGGTAAATTGATGCTACTCCTCCTCCACGACCAGAACTTCTGGGATTTTGACAGTTTAAATAACCAGAGGGAGTTGATTCATTTAAACCAACATAATCCTCTTGTCCTAACCAAGTCTCTGTAAGGGAAATTAAATCAATCTGATGATCAATTAACAGATCATGGACTAACAGAGACTTGGGAGTTAGAGACCTAATATTTAATAAACCACATTTAATTTTTAAATTATGAGGAGGAACAGAGGCCAAATCATTCAATTTAGAGGCTTTATGTTTAATTTGAGTTTTACCAATATTTTGCTTTATCACTTTGGGATGCTTATACATTATATTTTTATTTACTTTGGAGGGAGCAGACAACGATTCTCTGATGGGGAAGACAGGGGCTAAGCTGAGGGGTGGCGGATGAAGAGGAGCTGCAGAGAGGCGTGTAAGACTGCGACTCTGCTTCCTGGTCCCAACTCTGAGTAGTAAGGGTTTTGGAAATTTGGATAAAAAAGATGCCAGATTGTTAGATAAATGAGAAGCACCATCCAAAGTGGGATGAATGCTGTCTCGTCTCATAAGACCAGGTTTTCCCCAAAAAGAGCTCCAATTGTCAATGTAGCCCACGTCATTTTTAGGACACCACACAGACAGCCAGCGGTTCAAGGATGACGAGCAACTAAACATGTCATCACTGGTCAGATTGGGGAGGGGCCCAGAGAATACTACAGTGGCAGACATCGTTTTTGCAAAGTCACACACCGATTCTATATTAAGTTTCGTGACTTCCGACTGCCGGAGACGGATGTCATTAATGCCGGCGTGAATAACAATTGTGGAATATTTACAGTTACTTTTAGCCAGCATTTTCAAATTTGACTCGATGTCGCCTGCTCTGGCCCCAGGAATGCATGTGACTATGGCCGATGGAGTCTCTAGGTTCACGTTTCTGACTACAGAGTCGCCAATGATCAGAGTTTTTTCCTCAGCGGGTGTGTCGCTGAGCGGGGAAAAACGATTAGAAACGTGAACAGGTTGGTGGTGAACCGGGGCTTTGCGACTAGGCTTCCTTCTCACCGTCACCCACCCAGTCTCCTCGCTGCAGAGGAGAGCCGGGGAACCGGTGACAGGGGGGCCTAAGCTAGCTAGCTCCGCTGCAGCTAATGGGCGTCCGTCGAGATTAACTGGCGCAGACGGTGTTTCAATGCAGCGGAGCCGGGATTCCAAATCAGACAACCTCGCCTCGAGCGCCTCAAAAAGACAACATTTATTACATTTACCGTTATCACTAAAAGAGGCAGAGGTGTAGCTAAACGTGTAGCTAAAAATGCATCCGTACTGAGAGCTATCCATGCTGACGGATTCGGGTGGGCTAGCAACGTGGCATCCACCAGCGCTGTTTTGGCGTTTGTGAAAGCCTGGACTTGCTCGGGAGTCCAGTCGATGGTTTCCGCGGGCTTCTTTTTTTTAAGCGTGGCATACAATGCCTGCATCAGCTGGGCTGCCCGGGCAAGGAAACGGTTATAAAAATTAACCATTCCCAAAAACTCCCGTAGGGTCCTCATGGTCTGTGGACGCGGAAAGTCCGACACAGCACGCACCTTATCCGGTAATGGAATTGCGCCCTCTGGCAAAATGCAGTGGCCCAAAAAAAGCAATCACTGGCACACCGACCTGGCACTTCACTGGGTTAACTATCAGCCCGTGCACTTCCAACCTCTGGAAAATGGTCTTGAGATGGGTAATGTGCTCCTCCTCGGATGCGCTAGCTACCAAAATGTCGCCTAAGTAGACAAAAATGAAGAATAAGTCATGAAGCACTGCATCCATCATTCTCTGGAAAGTCTGTGCCATGCTTTTTAATCCAAATGGCATGCATAAAAACTCAAAAAGGCCGAAAGGCGTTATTACCGCTGTTTTCAGAACATCTTCCACCTGCACCGGGACCTGGTGGTAACTGCGGACCAGATCCACTTTGGAAAAAACACGCGCCTAGGCCAGATGCATGGAAAAATCCTTGATGTGCGGGTTAGGATACCGATCATGTTCCGTGGTGCTGTTCAAGCGCTAGAAATCGCCGCACGGTCGTCACAACTCGTCGGCCTTAGGCACTGTAGCGGGGATGTAGCAGTGTAGCGGGGATACCCACGGGCTGTTGGAGTGCCGAACGATGCCCAACTGCTCTAAGTTGGCAAAATCCTCGTGCGCAGTTTAGCCGTGTCCAGGTGCCGAGGTCACACAAACTCCGGCGGGCCTTTTGTAGTTATGAAATGTTCGACCCCATGTTTTGTTATTGTCGCTGAAAAAGTCGGGACCATGAGTGCTGGGAACTGTGCGAGTAAATGTTGGTACTTACCCCCTGGAGCTATAATGTTAGCCAGTGTTGTTGACCGAGCTCCCTGAGCTGTATAGGGCAGTGAGGCAAAAGAGACAGCATCCACTAATCGCCTATTAGCAACATTGACTAACAACCCATAAGCACATAAAAAATCTGCACCTAAAATGGGGGCAGAACATGCAGCTACCACAAAGTCCCACTGAAAATTGCGTCCATGCAAGCATATCGTCAGTGTCCGTTCACCAAACGTCCTGATGGTGGATCCGTTGGTGGCCGTGAGCTTGGGACCGCTGCCTTCTGCCACCCTGTCTGTGTTGACTGGCAGGATGAGGCTCTTCTGCTAGCCGGAGTTCACTAAAAACCGTCTCCCTGAACGTGTGTCCGTGACATAAAGCTGCTTGTTCCTGTCGCCAGCAGTTGCAGCTGCCACTGAATGCCGAACGTGCCATCTTCCTGGCTTCTTGAATTGGCATGGCGACAGGCAATGTTGGGCATTCGAGCCGAAACGGCGATGATAGAAACAGATTGCCCCATTCCTTCGTCTCTTGGTGTCTGCTCCGGTTACCATCAACGGCTCCTCGACCTTGTTGGATTCCCTCATGGACGCCGGTGCTGCTGCATTCACGCTAAGATTTCTGGTAGCTAAAATGATGCTATCCGCTTCCTGTGCCAATGCGCAGTAGTCCTTGGTTACCAGCAGTGGTGAGTTGGCCAGGATCGCCATTGCTGCAGATGGTAGGTTCCTGAGGAACAAGTGGGCGAACAGGAAAAACTCGTCGTTCTTCCCCATCAGCGCCAACATGCTCTCCATGAGCTCCATGGCTGCTCTGTCACCTAACTCCGAGCGTGTTAGGAATCTCTCTGCCCTCTCACTGTCAGAAAGGGTATAGCACTGGAGCAGCATCCTTTTGAGCAGCATCCTCTTGAGTGTTTCATATTTCCCTTGGGCCGGTGGCGCCACCTGTTGCGTGGCGCGTGCATCCAGCGCAGCGACCACATAGTAATACTTTGTGTCATCCATTGTTATCCCGCGGAGTGCAAACTGGGCTTCTATATGCAGGAACCACGTGGTTAGGCTGTGAAGCCAGAAGTCTGGGAGCTTGACTGAGACAGTGCACACGGCGCTGGTTTTCTCCCTCCAGGTAGTCTCCGGGATGGTGCTCGGCTTGCTCTTCATGGCACGTCTTGGGGTCACCAATGTGGAGAAAGGAAGCAGGCAAGGCAACGAGCTAGACAACACACAAACTTTATTCCTTCTCCAACATTCAGTACAAAAAAAATCTGCTGGGTCTCTGTGCATCCTCTTTTTATAATCAATTTCATGCACTGAGACCCATGAATCCTGACCATAATCACTGTGTGGAACAAAGACGTGTGGCACAATAACATAACATAACGCCAGTACCGCATTCTCACACTCTTTCCTCCTCCCGCAGTTCTGGCGCTTCCTCCTCTCCCCGGGGGGCGAATAGTCCTTACTGTCCTGTCTAAGACCCCCTGGGGACACTTCCTTCTTCAGCAAATTATTCCCTCTTTCCCTCAGCTGCCATCTCTGGGTGGAGAATCCCCCATCCATACCACCACAACACAAACAAAAAATTTCTGATAACAATAACATGTTAATGTAATTTTAAAAGGCTTTGTTGTTTTAATTATTAAAATATATATTAAAATTCTAATATATATTAAAATTCTTCAAATGCAACTTTTGAATGTTCTTCAGTATAGTTTTCACCATTCATTATTTACAATTTCCATTTAATTATACTGCTCAAAAAAATAAAGGGAACACTTTGAAAACACATCAGATTTTAATGGGAAAAAATAAGCTGGATATCGAAATTGTTGCAGGCTAGTCCAGCTTACTCAGATTAAAAAGTGTTCCTTTAATCTGAGTAAACTGGACTAGCCTGCCACAATTTCGATATCCAGCTTATTTTTTCCCATTAAAATCTGATGTGTTTTCAAAGTGTTCCCTTTATTTTTTTGAGCAGTATATATTGGGGCAATATGATTTAACATAGTTCCAATACAAAATATAGCCGCAAGCGGCAATCATTGGGTTCCAAGCAGGTGTAGACTTCAAAGTCTTGTATTGCTTATCAACAGCATTTAAAACCTAAGGTCTGCTACACATTAGTTTTTAAAGCAGCACTATGTAACTTTCTTGTTCCTTGTAGGAATACTGTAAGGGCCACAACCACGGTGACCACGACCCCAGTCCCAACAGCCAACCACAGAGCATTTTGTTGTTGGTGGCTAAAGTTGTGCCCTGTGATTTGCTGCTGGGACTGAGGCCACATCTGCTGTCCCCCCAGTAATCTCACCAAAAAGAGCTGTTGCAGGCAGTGCGGATGTCACGAGCTGAGCTCTGGAAGTTTCCGCTACACTCAGTCTCGTGGCTTTTTCTCTGTATTTATATATTTGCTATATTTTTGTGCCTTTTGGTTTTTGTTTTTTATTTTCCTGTTTGTCTTCGTATTACTATGTTCTGATTCTCTATGAATTGGTATCTATTTCTCAGTTTGTACTTTACATTTTATTCTTCTAAATTCCTTATTATTGTGGTTGACAGCTGTCAGGGCATTTCCTGGTTGGTGCTCCACGTGGGCGTAGCCCTGTCAGCTGTCAGCCGGTCGCTCTCCTCTCATTACTTCCAGCTGATCCAAATTATTAATCATTGCTCCCTTCTGCCCGCTCATGTGACCCCACACCTGGCACTACTTGTGTTATTTGTTCTGACCCTATTTAAGGACGTTTTCATTTCATTTTGCCACAGTCTTAATAATTATACTTCCTCTTCACCACCAGAACCCCTTTCCCGTTCTGGTGAGTTCGTTCCACTGCTTATCTGCAAGTTTACCTTGTTATCCGTTTGGATTTTTGGGTTGATGCACTTTTGGAACTTTGTGTTTGTTAATAAATGCCACAAACTGGAGTTGGTGCGTGGGTCTGTCTCTCTGCCCTGAGGGGCCATTCATGACAGAAGATTGCGGCCAGGAAAGGACCCAGTTTGCTGCAGTTTGTGGATTTTCGCCTTTTTTGTTTTTCACTCACCTATCTCTGTGGAGGTCATTATGTCACCGGCACACCGGCCTCCGCCAATTAAAGGGAGATCGGCAGCGGGGTCTCCGAGTCTGGAGAAGGAGTGGGCTGCTGAATTCATCCAGAGTTTTGTGGATGAAGCTCTTACCGCCCACGGACCTAAAAAGACCTGGGAGAGCGTAAATGGTGCGGTGGTGATTGTGGAGGCACACCCCGGCTTGTGGAAATATCCCCAGTACTTGGAACTGCTGTCCACAGTTTCCTCGCTTCAGCAGTCTTTTCCCAGGTTGACAATGGGGCCGCCTCCAGGAGGACCAAAGCCGTCGCGGAGCCGCTCTCCGCGGCAGACGTCCTTCTCCTCTCCCGGTTCGTCAGCCCCAGCTCCAGCTTCCACATTGCCAGCTCCACAACGCTGTCATCCAGACCGCCGGAAGAACGCCTCCACCTCCTCGTCAGCAGCCCCTCCTTTGCTGATGCAGAAAACTCCTGCAGCAGTTCCTGTTTCTGATTTTTCTTCGCCGGCTGTTCCGTCAGCCAACTCTGCCGGTGCTACTGCCTCTCCCTCCTCCTCGGTGATTCCGCCCGCTGCTGAAGGACTGGTCTCCTCCTTCTCGGCTCCGCCTGTCACCACATCTGCAGGGGCGACTCCTCTGCGTTCTTCTGAGGGGCCCACAACAGCTGCAGCCACGGAGGGGGCGGATTCTACACCAGCTGCAGCAGGGAAGATGGTGCTCCGGGAAAACAGGCAAATGTCTTTTCATTCTCCCACAATTTATGATGATATGCTTTGCCTGATTACCAGTAGTGAGGCTCAGTCTATGCAGTCCCTTGAGTCCTCATCACCTGCTGCAGCCCACACCACCTTTCCTGCTCTGTCCGTGTCTCCTCCTATTTTCCCCGAGTACCCACTGGTCCCAGGGTTGAGCTGCCGGGCGATGGAGGAGCCTGCGGGCCTGGAGGACCAGGTTCCAGCCCAGCAGCCGTGGTCTGGACAGAGGGAGAGCGCTGCCTCTGACCTGAAGCCTGTGCTGATGATAGATCGTCCACTGGCTTCAGCTACACAGGGTCCAGCACCAGCAGGAAACCAACTTCCAGAATCCACGTTGGACATGCCACCTGTGTGGGTCACCTCACTGGAGGGTCTCAGGACTGCACCTACCACCATGCCTGCTGCAGGTGCCGCCGCAGCAGAATCGGAGCTGGATCTCCAGAGGGCTGGGCCGAAGGAACCATCGCCTGGATCGATGAAGTCTTGGACGGTGGTGGAGCTTGAGCTCAGGCAAGTGCTCTCCTTTGTTTTTATTGTGTCTATTTTGGAGAGATCTTGTTGGGCTCTTGGTGGGAGGAGCCGGGTACAGCCTTCAGCTGCACCTGAGTTCACCTCGCCAGGCTCCACTGCTGCCGGTGACCCTGACCCTCTTTCGCTCCCTGTCTTGTCTGAGCTCTCTCTCAAGGTCACCAAGGATGTCCCAGCTTTACCACATGTCTCCGTGGGTCCAGACTCACCTCCTAAGATCATCATGAGTCCAGCTCCTCCCGCTGAGGTCTTCGTTGGTGCTGCTCCCTCTCTGGTTGAGGTCTTTGCGGGTGCTCTGTCCCAGCCCGGGGCCTCCATGGGTGCATCTTCAGCCCAGTCCGGGTCCTCCATGGGTGCTGCTCCCCCTCCAGATGAGGTTGTTGCGGGCGCTCCATCCCAGTCCGGGACCTCCGTGGGTGCAAGCCCTCCTCAGTCCAGGTCTCCGTGTGTGCTGTGTCCCAGTAGGGGACCGTCGTGGGTGCTGTGCCCCAGCCTAAAACCAACTTGGGTGCTGCGCTCCAGTGTGGGCCCACCATGGGTGTTACGCTCCAGCCCAGGGGCCACCGTGTGTGCAACTTTGGCCAGTCTGGGTCCACCGAGGGTGCAGCTTTGGCCCAGTCCAGGTCCACTGAGGGTGCAGCTTTGGTCCAGTTCGGGCCTACCGAGGGTACAGCTTTGGCACAGTCTGAGTCTTCCATGGATGCGGCTGTGGCCCAGTCTGGGTCCACCACGAGTGCTGCCTTGGTCCAGTCCGGAGCCTCCATGGGTGCAACCATGTCCCAGCCCGGGACCCCTGTGGGTGCAATCTTGCTCCAGACCGGAGCCACCGAGGGTGCTACTATGTCCCAGTCCTGGATCACCAAGGGTGCTGCTGGCCAGTCCGAGGGCGTCGCGGTCCCCCCTCCTGTGAGAGATGCCGTCATGATTTCCCCTCCTCTGCCAGATGTTGTCGTGGTTCCCCCTCCTCTTCTGGACAATGTCGTGGTTCCCCCTCCTCTGCCGGACGTTGTCGTGGTTCCCCCTCCTCTGCCGGATGTTGTTGTGGTTCCCCCTCCTCTGCCAGGCGCTGTCGTGGTTTTCCCTCCTCTATTGCCCTTCCCTTCATTGGGCCTCCCCGTGGTGGAGCCGCCTTCTGGGTCATCCCTTCTGTTTAGGTGGCTGAAAAACTCTGGTCAACTGCCTGACGGACTGAGCCATTGGGTTGGGTGGCCCATATTCTCGGGCAGGCCACCTGACTCGTACCACCTCGCCGTCTGTCAGGCCTGGGACTTTGCCCGGCCGCCTGAACTGTTTAGTTCTTTGGCTTAGGGGGCCTGGTTTTGCCTGGTGTGGGTCCTGAGCGGGGTTGTTTCGTTCCCTCCTAGCTTGTTCCCCCCACCACCCACCCTGGATGGGTTATTGTTGTGCTCCTCTTGGGGTGGTGGGGGCTCTGTCTTTTTCTTTTAGTGTTTCCCTTGGGTGTCTGGAATTTAGTTTAGTTTTACTATGTTCTGATTCTCTATCACTTGGTATCTATTTCTCAGTTTGTACTTCATATATATATATACAGTATATATATATATATATATATATATATATATATATATATATATATAATTATTATTATTATTATTATTCTAAATTCCTTATTATTATGGTTGACTGCTGTCAGGGCATTTCCTGGTTGGTGCTCTGTGTGGGCGTCGCCCTGTCAGCTGTCAGCCGGTTGCTCTCCTCTCATTACTTCCAGCTGATCCAAATTATTAGTCATTTCTCCCTTCTGCCCACTCATGTGACCCCACACCTGGCACTAATTGTGTTATTTGTTCTGACCCTATTTAAGGACAGTGTTTTCATTTCATTTTGCCGCAGTCTTAATAATTATACTTCCTCTTCACCACCCCTTCCCCGTTCTGGTGAGTTTGTTTTGCTGCTTATCTGTAAGTTTACCTTGTTATCTGTTTGGATTTTTTCGTTGATGCACTTTTGGAAATTTGTGTTTGATAATAAATGCCACAAACTGGAGTTGGCGCATGGGTCTGTCTCTCTGTCCCGAAGGGCCATTCATGACAGCGGACCCACTCAGGCTAGGGAAGAAGTGACATTCACATGCTCAAATGTTGGCGTGGCATTAAAATAATTTTGCAAACATTGAACCCAGGTCTCCTGCATGGCACACAAGCATCTTAACCTCTACACCGCACAACTGCTTTGGGTTGCACAATGGCTTCCTCACACATGAACAAAATGTTCCACTGAGAATACAAAATGGCTGACAGACATTTCATAAACATGACTTTTGGAACATTAACAGAATTGTATGAAATTTTGGTGTTTTGCTGAAGAATGCTGTTGTCATTGTGAGTGTGAAGTTTCATGAAATTTGAATCACAATCTTCTTCTTTTAGCTGCTCCCTTTAGAGGTCACCACAGCGGATCATCTGCCCCCATCTCATCCTATCCAAGCATCTTCCTCTGTAACACCAACCCTCTCCATGTCCTCCTGCACTACTACCTGGCAGCTCCATCTTCAACATTTTTTGTCCAATATATCCACTATCCCTCCTCTGCATATGTCCAAACCATCTCAGCCTTGCCTCTCTTACTTTGTCTTCAAACTGCTCAACCTGAGCTGTCCCTCTGATATACTCATTTCTAATCCTGTCCCTCCTAGTCACTCCCAATGAGAGTCTTAGCATCTTCAACACTGCCACCTCCTGTGCCTCCTCCTGTCATTTTGTCAGTATCACTGTCTCCAAACCATACATCATAGCAGGCTTCACTACTGTCTTGTATATTTTGCCTTTCACTCTAGCTGCTATACATGACAAAATACTTGTGTGTGATTGAGAAGGAGACAGGTGTACTGATAAAATGCAAGGAGTAGAGGCACTGAAGGTAGCTGAATTTAAATACCTGGAGTAAGCCATCCAAAGCAATGGAAAATGCACTAGAGAAAAGAGAAAGTGAGTGCAGGCAGGGCTGAGTGTGTGGAAACGAGTGTCAGGGGTGATTTGAAGCTAGAGTGAAAGGGAAGATTTACAGGATGGTAGTAAGGCTTGCCATGATATATGGTTTGGAGATGGTGGCACTGATGGAAAGACAGGAGGCGGAGCTGGAGGTGTCAGAGTTGAAGATGCTAAGATTTTCATTGGGAGTGACTAGGAGGGACAAGATTAAAAATGAGTATATTAGAGGCTCAGCTCTGGTTGAGCAGTTTGAAGACAAAGTAAGAGAGGCAAGGTACAAGATCCTGGACAAAGGATGTTGAAGATGGAGCTGCCAGGCAGGAGGAAAAGAGGAAGACCACAGAGAAGATTCATGCATGTAGTGAAGGAGGACATGGAGAGGGCTGGTGTTACAGTGGAATATGCAAGGGATAGGGTGAGATGGAGGCAAATGATCCGCTGTCACGACACCTAAAGGGAGCAGCCGAAAGAAGAAAAAGAAGAAGAAAAACTCTGATTATTGCTTATTTTTTCCACATGAACCTTAATTGAACTAATTCTTTATCACTAACTTCACACAAACACAAAGACTCCAACTGCACTTCACTCAGATTAAAGCAGTTTACGTGGCGCAGCACAAACACTTTGAGATCGATATCGTAATGAGCACAGCGGGCTTTCGACTCGCTGCCCAACAAGAGCACCTTTCTTGTCCTGGAGCACAAATCTCAAAAGAGCCCCGTGGATCAATGTGTCCTTCCTTCTAATGAATGTGCAGTAAACATGATTAATGTCAACACAATTTATCTTTATGTTCATCTCCTCACATTTCCTCCTCTCTTCATCTTTTAATCTCCTTCACCCTCTTCTTGCCTCCTCCTCCTCCTCAGGTGAGACTTTCTCGGAGAACTACAGCCACACGGAGCAGTGTATGCCGTGCACTCAGTGCACGGGCCTGATGCGCATGGAGACACCCTGCACCGACTCCAACGATGCCAGATGCGTCTGCAACTACAACTACTTCTTCAGTGAGGTGTCGGGCCGCTGCGAGCCCTGCACGGTGTGCCCAGTTGGGCAGGGCGTGTACTCCCACTGCGATCCTGACCGTGACACAGTGTGTGAGGAATGTGTGGACGAGACCTTCTCCGACCGGGAGAGCTACCTTGAGCCCTGCCTGCCCTGCGCCATCTGCGACGAGGACACAGAGACATTGATTACTAAGTGCACGCCGACCAGTGATGCTGTCTGCCACAGTAAGTCTGCCGCATGTTTTACACGCTGTATGTGTGTAGTTTAACCAGCATACTCCTGCTTTAGTAAGCTGACCTCAGTTTTAATCTAAGCTAGTTAAACATATCTTAGAATTCTTCTCTACTTTTTGTTGATGATATGGCTCTGTTGGTTCTATTTAGTCATTTTAGGATCAGTTTCCAAATTAGCGTGTCCAAGTCCGAAGACTCTGGTATGTGGGCTGGTGATAAGTTCCTGAATCAGTTACCTTGGGGCCTTATTTAGAAATGGCACAGGAGACTGACACTGGGTTACAAGTGGGAGTGCTAAAACTTCTTCTGCTGGATGTCCTTCCAGACTGTTGTGGTGAGGTCTCAGAGACAAAGACCTGTAATTATTCAGAACGTTTTCTAACCTCAAACATCACTCAAAGTGCTTAACTAGTAAGATAAGATAAGATAAGATAAGCCTTTATTAGTCCCACAATGGGGAAATTCCAGGATTGCAACAGCACAGGGATAGCAACACTCAAAGCAATAATTTAGAAGATAAGAAAATAAGAGCAGTGAGTATACATATGTACACATAAATATATAAACATATATACACACAGTGCAGAGCACTGTAGCTAGATGGAATAAACAGCATAACCATCTATTTAGTTACCCTACATGGTATGAATATGTACCCATACACATTGTCACCCTCCATAGCGACTGATATTGTCCTAGTTGTATACTAGAGGGGACCATTTGTGTAAGTCTGTTGCATGAGTTGCATTCAATACTATTAGGTCGTCATGTTTTTTTGCTATCTCTGCGAGCAGCCCTGCTTAGGTTATACAGTCTAGTAACATAGTAACTACAGTTAACTAGTACCAGAGTGGTGGCCTAGATGGCAGAGCATCCGCCCCACAACCGGGAGGTTGTGGGTTCAAATCCCGGCCGGCTCATACCAAAGACCATATAAAAATGGTATTTTCTGCCTTCTAGCTTGGTGCTCAGCATAATAGAATGAGGAAAGGAAAATTAACGCACAGAGCTACAAGAGTACTGATCCCCCACTGTAGCTTTCACTACTTACAGTAGCTGTGTGGTCTAGGGTCAGTGAAATGGAGATAGGTACAGCCCCATACACCACATGGTGTCCCACATACTGTGGAAAGGATTGAAAAAACAGTAAACTAATAGCTACAGTACATTAACCGTCTATTCCAAGGGTGTCAACATTTGGGGCAGTCGTTGCCTAATGGTTAGGGATGTGGAGTGGTGAGCGGAGGGTCACTGGTATATATACAGTGGTGTGAAAAAGTGTTTGCCCCTTCCTAATTTCTCATTTTTTTGTATGTTTTTCACACTTAAATGTTTTAGATCAAACAAATTTAAATATTAGACAAAGAAAACACAAGTAAACATAAAATGCAGTTTTTAAAAGAAGGTGCTTATTATTAAGGGTAAAAAAAAAATCCAAACCTACTTCGCCCAATGTGAAAAAGTGATCCCCCTTGTTAAAACATAAATTAACTGTGGTTTATCACATCTTTGGAAAGCTGAGTTCAATTTCTCTAGCCACACCCAGGCCTGATTACTGCCACACCTGTTCTCAATCAATAAATCACTTAAATAGGACCTGCCTGACAAAGTGAAGTAGATCAAAAGATCCTCAAAAGCTAGACATCATGCTGTGATCCAAAGAAATTCAGAAACAAATGAGAAACAAAGTAATTGAGATCTGTCAGTCTGGAAAAGGTTATAAAGCCAATTTCTAAAGCTTTGGGACTCCAGTGAACCACAGTGAGAGCCATTATCCACAAATGGTGAAAGCATGGAACAGTGGTGAACCTTCCCAGGAGTGGCCGGCAGACCAAAATTACCCCAAGAGCGCAGCAATGACTCATCCAAGAGGTCACAAAAGACCCCACAACAACATCCAAAGAACTGCAGGCCTTACTTGCCTCAGTTAATGTCATGACTCCACCATAAGAAAGACACTGGGCAAAAATGGCCTGCATGGCAGAGTTCCAAGACGAAAACCACTGCTGAGCAAAAATACATAAAGTCTTGTCTCAGTTTTGCCAGAAAACATCTTGATGATCCCCAAGACTTTTGTGAAAATACTCTGTGGACTGATGAGGCAAAAGTTGAACTTTGGAGTAGCCTAGTCAAAGTCCTGACCTAAATCTGATTGAGATGCTGTGGCATGACCTTAAAAAGGCGGATCATGCTCGAAAACCCGCCAATGTGGCTAAATGACAACAATTCTGGAAAGATGAGTGGGCCAAAATTCCTCCACAGTGCTGTAAAAGACTCACTGCCAGTTATCGCAAATGCTTGATTTGCAGTTGTTTCTGCTAAGGGTGGCCCAACCAATTATTAGGTTTAGGGAGCAATCACTTTTTCACACAAGGCCATGTAGGTTTGGATTTTTTTCCCCTTAATAATAAACAGCTTCATTTAAAAATGGCATTTTGTGTTTACTTGTGTTATCTTTGTCTAATATTTAAGTTTGTTTGATGATCTGAAACATTTAAGTGTGACAAACATACAAAAAAATGAGAAATCAGGAATGGGGCAAACACTTTTTCACACCACTATCTATCTATCTATCTATCTATCTATCTATCTATCTATCTATCTATCTATCTATCTATCTATCTACCTCTTTAGTAGCCCAAGAAACTCTCGATGATCCCTCAGTGATCTCTTCTGGTCTCTCAGTGATCACTGAAGGCCCTTTCAAAGATCTCTGTAAATCGCCATGAAAGTTGCTGAAACATCTCTCAAACATTTACACAGACACAGCTTTTTCAAGGCTTTTAGGTAAGGAGATCGTTGAGAGATCAAGCTATTTTTTGATTTTTCAATGGTCACCCAACGAAACCTCTGTTTTATGACCAGATGGGGCTTAAAGATGCATGTCCTAAAGTTCTCAGAATCACTGAGGTGCTCTTTTTACCTGCTAAATCAATGTGGTGCTAACTGTTGTTGAAGTTACCACCATTGCAGATGATATTTGAAGTTCCAAATAATACCGTAATTGTCTTTAAGCAGCAAATACAACCAAAGACAAAAACTCCAGTCTACAGTTGTCCTCAGAAATGAATGAAACCTCAGTTCAATCAGTGACCACAAGGTATCAGTTCTAAGTTTTAACTGTATGTGTCAGTATTCAGTAAGTATCAAGCATACTCTTCAAATCTGAGCTTAAGATCTTACATGTGCATGTCCGATCCTAAACCCATGAGGCAATCTGAGGACTCCTCTTAGGATCCTAAACATCCTTGCACCCGTAATTGACAATGGAGCTCTAGATCACAAACTGCAGTGCTTGGTAGGCTGCAAGTGATTCCAAAGCATCACCGTACATCTCAATTGCTGCTTGAAAAAAGCCGCCGGGGGTGATTTCCACATGTGTGGGAGGAAGTGCGGTCAAAGGTCGGCACTGGTCAGATTTTCAAACAGCAGGACATTGAAAGTTTTAGGATTAAAAGGTCAAAGTCTATGGCAATGTCAATGCCGAGGCAATGAATAATCTGCTCTTCCACCAAACACAAACTCATCTCCTCTTATCCTAGGGTAAAGGATGGTTGTACCAAAGGAAGCTATACATTTTTGGGGGGTCAGACAAGGCGTGAAATTGGTCTCATCGGTGGGTTTATAAGGCTCAGATCTGGGTGGTAATACTTCCTGTTCGCTGGATTGAGGAAATACTGTACAGTGTATAGATAGATCGACAGACAGACAGACAGACACAGACAGATAGATAGATAGATAGATAGATAGATAGATAGATAGATAGATAGATAGATAAACTTTATTGATCCCAAACTGGGAAATTACAAGGTGTTGTGCCTAAAAAAACGTTTTGAAATACAACATTCCTGGATGCTTGGGATTGGTGGGGGTCAGTTTAAACCTGAAGAAAAAAAATCAACAACAGCACTCATGTGGTGAAAATAAGGGACAATTTTCAACTAAAATTTTCTTCAGAAAAAAATTTACACACCCATCTGTCAGGGAATTCTTAAGATTTTCAGTCAGTAGGCGGTAAAATTGGAATCATAACTATATACAGTATCTCACAAAAGTGAGTACACCCCTCACATTTTTGTAAATATTTTATTATATCTTTTCATGGGACAACACTTTAGATATGACACTTTGATACAATGTAAAGTAGTCAGTGTACAGCTTGTATAACAGTGTAAATTTGCTGTCCCCTCAAAATAACTCAACACACAGCCATTAATGTCAAAACCACTGGCAACAAAAGTGAGTACACCCCTAAGTGAAAATGTCCAAATTGTGTCCAGTTAGCCATTTTCCCTTCCCGGTGTCATGTGATTCATTAGTGTTACAAGGTCTCAGATGTGAATGTCGAGCAGGTTTGTTGAATTTGGTGTTATCGCTCTCACACGTTCTCATACTGGTCACTGGAAGTTCAACACGGCACCTCATGGCAAAGAACTCTCTGAGGAAAAAGAATTGTTGCTCTACATAAAGATGGCCTAGGCTATAAGAAGACTGCCAACACCCTGAAACTGAGCTGCAGCACAGTGGCCAAGATCATACAGCGGTTTAACAGGACAGGTTCCAATCACAACAGGCCTCGCCATGGTTGACCAAAGAAGTTGAGTGCACATGCTCAGCATCATATCCAGAGGTTGTCTTTTGAAATTAGACGTGCTGCCAGCATTGCTGCAGAAGTTGAAGGGGTGGGGGGGGGTCAGCCTGTCAGTGCTCAGACAACACGCCGCACACTCCATCAAATTGGTCTGCATGGCTGTCATCCCAGAAGGAAACCCTTTTCAAAGATGATGCACAAGAAAGCCCGCAAACAGTTTGCTGAAGACAAGCAGACTAAGGACATAGATTACTGGAACCAATGTCCTGTGGTCTGGTGAGACCAAGATAATCTTATTTGGTTCAGATGGTGCCAAGTGTGTGTGGTGGCAACCAGGTGAGGAGTACAAAGACAAGTGTGTCTTGCCTACAGTCAAACATGGTGGTGGGAGTGTCATGGTTTGGGGCTGCATGAGTGCTGCTGGCACTGGGGAGCTACAGTTCATTGAGGGAACCATGAATGCCAACATGTACTGACATACTGAAGCAGAGCATGATCCCCTCCCTTTGGAAAACTGGGCCACAGGGCAGTATTCCAACATGATAACGACCCCAAACACATCTCCAAGATGACCACTGCCTTGCTAAAGAAACTGAGGGTAAAGGTGATGGACTGGTCAACCATGTCTCCAGACCTAAACTCTATTGATCATCTGTGGGGCATCCTGAAACGGAAGGTGGAGGAGCACAAGGTCTCTAACATCCACCAGCTCTATGATGTCGTCATGCAGGAGTGGAAGAGGATTCCATTGGCAACCTGTGAAGCTCTAGTGAACTCCATGCCCAAGAGAGTTAAGACAGTGCTGGAAAATAATGGTGGCCGCACAAAATATTGACACTTGGGGTACAATTTGGACATTTTCACTTAGGGGTGTACTCACTTTTGTTGCCAGCGGTTTAGACATTAATGGCTGTGTGTTGAGTTATTTTGAGGGGACAGCAAATTGTTATACGAGCTGTACACTGACTACATTGTATCAAAATTTCGTATCTTCAGTGTTGTCCCATGAAAAGATACAATAAAAATATTTACAAAAAATGTGAGGGTTGTACTCACTTTTGTGAGATACTATATATATATATATATATATATATATATATATATATATATATATATATATATATATATATTTATATATAATGGAAACTAAGTATTGAACACATCAACATTTTTCTCATAAAGCATATTTCTGATGGAGCCACTGACCTGAGGTTTTCACCAGATATCAGTAACAACCCAAGTGATCCATACATACAAAGAAATCAAGGAAACTTGAGGTCGTTCCATAGATTTTCAATTGGATTCAGGTCAGGTGACTGACTAGGCCATTCTAGCAGCTTTATTTTCCTTCTCTGGAGCCAGTTGAGAGTTTCCTTGGCTGTGTGTTTGGGATCATTGTCTTGCTGAAACGTTCACCCTTGTTTCATCTTCGGCATCTTGGCAGATGGC
This sequence comes from Pholidichthys leucotaenia, assembly GCA_020510985.1. Taxonomy (NCBI): domain Eukaryota; kingdom Metazoa; phylum Chordata; class Actinopteri; order Cichliformes; family Pholidichthyidae; genus Pholidichthys; species Pholidichthys leucotaenia. Next base: position 247,184,428 of record CM035838.1, on the reverse strand, counting down.
AACAGGTCCTTATCAAGGATGTTTCTGTACATTTGTCCATACACATTTACTTCAATTATATGAAGTCTGCCTGTACCATGTGCTGAAAAACACCCCCACACCATGATGGGATGTGTAGTGCCATTTCTCCTCCAAACATGCTGTGTGTTGTGGCATCCAAAAAGTTCCATTTTAGTTCCATCTGACCAGACTATATTCTCCCAGTATTTTACTGGCTTGCCCAAATGTTGTGCAGCAAACTTTAAACAAGCTTCAACATGCTTTTTCTTCAGCAATGGAGTCTTGCAAGGTGAGCGGGCATAGAGCCCATGTTGGTTGAGTGCATTACTTATTGTTTTCTTTGAAACAGCAGTACCTACTAATGCTGGGTCCTTCTGGAGCTTTCCATGAGTGGTCTTTGGCTGTTGGATAATTCTTTTGACTCTGTCAGAAATCTTGCAAGGAGCTCCTGGTCATTAAATGATGTTCTTTCTACTTCCGAATGATGGCTCCAACAGTGCTCACTGGAACATTCAGCAGTTTAGAAATGCATCTGTAACCAATGCCATCATTATGTTTTGCAACAATAAGGTTGCAAAGGTCTAGCAAGAGCTCTTTGCTTCTACCCATCATTCTTTGTGGTGTGACAATCTCATATTCACAGACCTTTTTAAAGTCTATAAATCAGGACTTAACCAGCTGAAATTAATTTGCACTGATGGGGGATGGGAAGGCTTCCTAAATGCTGATGGATTTCAGCTTGTTTCTTGGCTTTCTATGCCTTTTTGCACTTCTTTTTTTTATGTGTTCAATACTTATTCCCTGTGTCATTCCACTTTATCGAATATAACTTGTTTTGTGAACACAGTTGTCTTGATTTGTCTGTATGTATGGATTACTTGGGTTGTTACTGATATCTGATGAAAATCTCAGGTCAGTGGCTCCATCAGAAATATGTTTAATGAGAAAAATGTTGACGTGTTCAATACTTATTTTCCCCGCTGTGTGCATGTATGTCACCTCACCTGAATTTTGTGTCTGTACAGCAAACTTTAACGTTGCCGGTCTCCACTGACCTTGTATGTTTGGCCCCGCCCACAAAAATTGGGGGTGGAGGCGGCACATATTTTTTTCCAGTTTATCAAATTTTTCACCTGGTCTGACGTATTTGAGAAAAAAAAATTGTATTTTATATATATATACAGTTGTGCTCATAACTTTACATACCCTGGCGGAATTTGTGATTTTTGATTTTTGGGGGCTATTTTTTAGAGAATATGAATGACAATACAAAAACTTTTCTTTCACTCATAGTTAGTGGTTGGGTGAAGCCATTTATTATCAAACAATTGTGCTTGCTCTTTTTAAATCATAATGACAACAGATACTACCCAAATGACTCTGATCAAAAGTTTACATACCCTGGAAGTTTTGGCCTGATAACATACACACATCTTGACACACACGGGCTTAAATATCTGCTAAAGGTAACCATCCTCACCTGTGATCTGCTTATTTGTAATTAATGTGTGTAAATGTTAAATGGCATTCACTTATGTATATAGCACTTTTTCTCATCTCTAGATGACCAAAGCGCTTTACAGATCCTGCTATCCACCCATTCACACACTGATGGTGGCGGAGCTGCCATACACCGGTGCTGACTTGACCCACCAGGAGCAACTGGGGGTTCAGCGTCTTACTCAAGGACACTTTGACATGCAGACTGCAGACAGAGCGGGAATCGAACCCCGACCCTCTGATCAGTAGTCAGCCACACTACACCCATATATGTATAAACTCTGCCCCCAAATATATATAAAACTCACTGACTTTTTATATGTGCATAAAAAGTCACTAAGTTTCTGGGCTCCTGACCCCTGAATGTTTCATCCAGTGCCGCTCTAAAGTTACTGGATTCCTAGCCATGGGGAAAGAAAAAGAATTATCAAAGGACCTGCAGGAGAAGATAGTTGAACTTTATAAAACAGGAAAAAGATATAAAAAGATATCCAAGGAATTGAGAATGCCAATCAGCAGTGTTCAAACTCTAATAAGAAGTGGAAAATGAGGGCTTCTGTTGAAACCAAGCCTCGGTCAGGTAGACCCAAAAAAATTTCAGCCACTACTGCCAGCAAAATTGTTCGGAATGTAAAGAAAAACCCTCAAATAACTTCAACTGACATACAGGACTCTGAAAAAAAGTGGTGTGACTGTTTCAAGATGCACAATAAGGAGGCACTTCAAGAAAAATGGGCTGCATGATCGAGTCGCCAGAAGAAAGCCATCACTATGCCAATGCCACAAAGCAGCCTGCTTACAATACGCCAAACAGCACAGAGACAAGCCTCAAAACTTCTGGAACAAAATTATTTGGAGTGATGAGACCAAAATTGAACTTTTTGGCCACAACCATAAACGCACAAATGCTACATTTGGAGAGGAGTCAACAAGGCCTATGATGAAAGTACACCATCCCTACTGTGAAACACGGAGGTGGATCACTGATGTTTTGCGGATGTGTGACAAAGGCACAGGGAGCTTGGCCAAAATTGATGGCAAGATGAATGCAGCATGTTATCAGAAAGTACCTGAAGAAAATTTGCACTCATCAGCCCGGAAGCTGCGCATGGGGATGCACTTGGACATTCCAACATTACAATGATCCAAAACACAAGGCCAAGTCAACCTGTCAGTAGCTACAGCAGAAGAAAGTAAAGAGTCTGGAGTGGCCATCTCAGTCTCCTGACCTCAATGTCATTGAGACACTTTGGGGAAATATCAAACGTGCAGGTCCTGAAAGACAGTCCAAGAATAAGTGACTTTCGCATTACGAGAGCGCATGTGTGGACTATGTGAGTTCAAAGTTCATGACTACCAAACTTTCTGGTAGCTGCCTTGCTTTTGTATAGAGACAGTACGGTCACACCTGAACAGTTACCATTTAAAGTCTGCTTCAAGCTTTAAATCGCCGTTATGCCAGGTGCGCATTGTGCCGTAGTGAAGTGTGGAACGGCATGTATCATCTAGAGTAGTGGAAAAAGAAAACTTGCAGCATACATGCATGTAACTTCGGGACCAGCGTGTGTACATGTCCACCGCCATTCATGTTATATACATTCCCCACGGAGCTGAAGGATCCGTACGTATGTAATTGTTAGATTAAAGCAGTAAGTCTATATTATAACATAATTAAATAGTGTTGTGTATTGTTCAAGTTCTAGCCTAATTGACACAAGTCTAAACCCTGAAGTAGTAGGTACGGACAGGCAGGCCTGGATCTAGGATATAGTTCTTTGTATATTTGTATATCATCCTCCCTATCCCCTCATCCCCAGCCAGTCGCAGCAGACGACTGCCCCTCCCTGAGACTGGTTCTGCTAGAGGTTTCTTCCTTCCAAGTGGGAGTTTTTCCTCTCCACTGTCGCCTAGTGCTTGCTCATAGGGGATCGTCTGATTGCTGGGTCTTTCTGTGACTGTGTGTTTTTTTTTTTTATCTGCACTGTGGCGCCACGAGACGGCTTTTGTTGTGATGTGGCGCATTATAAATAAAGCTGAATTGAATTGAATATTGGTAATGAAGCTTGATCTACACACAAATGTAATTAAGGCCATTGATAAGTAGGCTGGTATAAAATAAAATTGCAAATCATTGAAAACGTGTGGTACTTAAACTATAGCAGTATCGACCTATAGATCTAAGTAAGCAGGCTTTGCCTTGTAGTGAAATTTACTCAAAATGACAAAACCAAAGTTGAGCTGTCAAACCACTCGCTTACCTTCTTTATAGTCGTTTTGGAGTCTTGCAAGTAATGGTGCTTGGTCCTTGGACAACAAAAAAATCTGCTATGTCAGTGTACATACGGGGGGGGGGGCATTTTGGCCAATTTCTGCAACGTGGCCCCAAATGCAAGCACAGCTAGTTTATCCTTGCGTTTGCGGGTACAACCGGGAAGACCCCCACACATACAATATGCTTGTAGATCAGGAACTTTCCATAAATTAAATGTATCGATAGAGCATGTTTGGTAGCCATTTTCCCATGATGCTTTGTGTGAGCCGAGATGCGAAAGTTGCATATTTACAGGAACTGGAAGCTTTTTGCCAAGAAGAATGGGCAGCTTTACCATCTGAGAAAATAAAGTGCCTCACCCACAACTACCACAAAACACTTCAAGCTGTCATTGATGATGACGGTGGCAATACACGGTATTAAGAACTAGCATATGCAAACTTTTAATCAGGGTCAATTTGGATCAATTTGTGACTTTTTCTAATAAATTTGTGACTTTTTTCGATAAATTTGTGGCTTTTGTTGATATAAATTTGTCCTTTTTTTATACATTTGTGATTTTTTCTTGTAATTTTGTGATCTTTTTTCTTACAAATTTATGAGTTTTTTTCTCATAAATTTCACTTTTTAAAAACTAAATTTATGACCTTTTCTCTTATAAATTTTTTTTCTTGTAAATTTGTGACTTTTTATGAATTTGAAACTTTTTTCTTGTAAATTTGTGACTTTTTTCTTGTAAATCTGCAACTTTTTCCTCATAAATTTACATTTTGCATTGAAACCTTTTTCATTGTAAATGTGCAACTTTGTACTTACAAAGCTACATCAAAAATGTGTTTTCTTGTAAATTTACAACTTATCTTTTGGTATTTTAGAGTAAATTTACATTATTTACAATTTACATATTTCTCTTAAATTTTCATCCTTTCTCATTTTTTCTTTTTCTATTTTGTTCTGATAATGTGTGACTCTTTTAGTAAATGTAAAGTTTTTTTTTCATTAAATTATCGCCTTTTATTCAGTGTGTGTGTGTGTGGGGGGGGGGGGGGCAGGAAGCCAAATGTTCAGTTCAGTTCAAAGTTATTCATATAACTGTTCAAGTCATTTACCATTTCTTGGTGCGTTGGTCGTAGGCAAAACAGGCGCAGTTTGCACACTCCTGATTTTGACCTGCTGATGTGCGCTATGCAGTGAAAACTCAAAAAACTGTTATAAAATCATGTCTAATTATAAAGAGCTTTAGGGAAGTAAAATGACGCCTTTCTCTGAGCTACTGCTGTCCCTCCACGCGTGTTTCCGTGACATGATGATTCCTGTCTGATCTGCTCTCCAGACGTGACGCGGACCGCAGGCCACCCATGCAGCTCGGCTCAACTGTGACCCTCCTTGTCGCTGATGACAGCGCTCCAGCGGCGGCGGCGGCGGCGGCAGTGGGAACGGTGGGGACCGGCCGTTGATCGGTGACCTTTCGGGACGTCCGTGTGAAAGGCGAGCGCTGTGGGTGACGGCTGCAGTCACGTGCGGTGGCGACGATGATGTTCCCAGGCCTTCCATGGTGGTCTTTGATCTCCGCGCACGCGGACACTGCCTCTGTTTTTCAAGCGCTGCTCGTGCCGTCCTCCCCGGTCACAGGCGGCCTGATAAAAGATACGATTGGGGTGTTTTTAAAATCCCCAGTTCACATCCAGCTGTCACCAGGTGTCAATTACGCGATACAATGACAGAAAGAAGCAGGGATGAAAACGGTGGGGGGGGGGGGGCAGCATATGCGCTGTGCTGGTTTCTATGCTGAGTGGTCGATATGAGTCCTGGGATTTCTTCCACTCGCGCTCAGGTTTCGCTGAGTGACCTCTGCGCGTCCACACTCCAGCTGCAGGCGCACAAACACTTTTTTTTTTTTTTTTATGAGCATCCAAAATCAATACAGCTGATAGCGAGGCTTACATGACACGCGCGCGCTCCGCCTCCCGCCTGCCGGCCGTGATGTCGCGTCTCCGTTTTTCATCCGGTCCTCAGCCGCCGCACACCTGCCGACTGCTTTGGTCCGGCTGGTTTTAAACGCCTCCCGCCCTCCACCGTCCATCTTGGCCTCACCAGTCCAGTGTCGGGCTGGGTGGGTTTGCGTGATGTTAATGTCGAGCACGTGAAAGCCGTTCTGAGCGGATGGCATACCTGTGCAGGTTTGGAGATGTCTAGGAGACATGGCAGTGGACTTGTTTTTAACAGAAAGGAGTATTGCTGCATTTTCATGCATTTGTTGCCTTTTTACATGTTCTCCCTGTGCTGTGTGGGTTTACTCCGGGAGCTCCGGTTTCCTCCCACAATCCACAGACATGCATGTTAGGTTAATTGGCTGTTCTAAATTGTCCCTAGATATCTGTTTCCTATAGGCCCTTAGAATAGAGGGTTTGTGCTAGTGAAAGCGCTTTGCATGGTCTTTGTGACTAGAAAAGCGCTATAGAAGTGCAGGTTAGTTAGTTAGTTTTTCTGGAAATTTGTGATTTTCTCTTAAAGTTGCAACTTTTTTCTCATGCATTACTCATTTGTTCACATACAGTTAATGCTTTTTCCCCTCATAAATTTGCAGCTTTTCTCTACAATGTGGAACTTTTTTTAAATTCTAAATTGTGACATTGTCCATGGATTGTACAGATAAAGAGGAAACATTTGTTAGTAACCTTCTGTTAAAGAAAATCCCACAGTGGTTACTAAAATAACTTGAAACTGAGAAAAATAATAATGAATAAAAATGTTCTGATAATTAACTAATGAAAATTAAACATCCATCCATCCATCCATCCATCCATCTTCTACTGCTTTTCCGGAGGTCCGGGTCACGGAGGCAGCAGTTCAAGCAGAGAAGCCCAGACTTCCCTCTCCCCAGCCACCTGCTCCAGCTCTTCAGAGGGGATACCAAGGCATTCCCAGACCAGCTGGGAGACATAGTCTCTCCACCGAGTCCTGGGTCTGCCCCGGGGTCTCCTCCCAGTGGGACGTGCCTGAAACACCTCAAGTGGGAGGCATCCAGGAGGCATCCTGATCAGATGCCCATACCACCTCAACTGACTCCTTTCAATGTGGAGGAGCAGCGGTTCTACTCTGAGCCTCTCCCGGATGACTGAGCTCCTCACCCTATCTCTGAGGGTGAGTCCAGCAATCCTACGGAGAAAGCTCATTTCAGCCGCTTGTATCCGCGATCTTGTTCTTTCGGTCATTACCCAAAGCAGGGACCACAGGTGAGAGTAGGAACGTAGATTGACTGGTAAATCGACAGCTTTGCCTTAGAACTAAGCTCCCTCTTCACCACAACAGACCGGTACAACGTCCGCATCACTGCAGATGCTGCTCCGATTCGTCTGTCAATCTCTCGCTCCATTTTCCCCTCACTCGTGAACAAGACCCCAAGATACTTAAACTCCTCCACTTGGGGCAGGAGCCTGTCCCCAACCCAGAGAGGACAATCCACCTTTTTCCGGCTGAGGACCATGGACTCGGACTTGGAGGTGCTGAAAGATCCAAGATGGCGCCCACAGCGGTCGACATGGTGCTTCGCTGCGCTCTTTGTTTGTTTTTGTTTGTCAATTGTGTGTCTGCTTGCACTTATACCCGTGAAGAACTTCTAAATATCAGGACTTTCACCCCCACGGACCTCCTCCCAGTTTTTCTAGCCCCTGCCGCCGATCTGGTTTATTGTTTGGCTCGGAAAGTGAGACGGCGGAAGAGAGGAAGACGAGCGGGCGCTCTCGTACGACTTCGCAGGAGAGGCTCGCGAACGGCGCTGCCTGGCATATTTCTGTCCAATACCAACTCTCTCTCTAACAAGGTAGATGAACTGAGACTGCTGATGCGTTTTAAGGACCTCGCCTCCTCAGCTGTCCTCTGCTTTACTGAGACCTGGCTCCGGGAAAATATACCGGACAGCACGCTGCGCCTCGACGGCTTTCAGCTCTTCCGTGCTGATCGTGACACAGAGCTTTCCGGCAAGACCACAGGAGGCGGTGTCTGCTTCTACATCAACTGCAGCTGGTGCTCTGATGTAACGGTAATTTCCAAACACTGTTCTCCTGCCTTGGAATTTCTTGTTATCAATTGCAAGCCCTTCTATTCCCCGCGGGAGTTTGCTTCTTTCATAATGATCGCTGTGTACGCCCCTCCCGACGCGGACACGCGCGAAGCTCAGCGCGTGCTCGCGGATCACATTCAACACACAGAGCGGAGTTTTCCAGACTCGCTGATTATTGTGGCTGGCGACTTTAATCAGTGCAATCTGAGCCACGATCTCCCCCACTACAAACAGTTTATTAAATGCCCCACCAGAGGATTAAACACACTGGATCACTGTTACACCACAGTGAAAGACGCATATCACGCTGTCCCTCGAGCTGCGCTGGGATTATCTGATCACGTGATGGTTCACCTCATTCCCACATACAGACAGAGATTGAAGCTCACTAAACCTGTTGTGAGCACTACGAAGATACGGACCAGTGATGCTGAGGAGAAGCTGGAAACGTGCATGGAAATATCTGACTGGGGCATGCTTAAAGGAGCCACGCATGATCTGGATGAGTATACAGACACTGTGAACTCATATATCCACTTTTGTGAAGAGAACATTCTTCCATCACGCACCAGGGTGAGTTACTCTAATGACAAACCCTGGTTCACAGCTAAGCTCAGACAGATCAGGAAGGAGAAGGAAGCAGCGCTGAAAAGTGGAGACAGGGACTGCTACAGGGAGGTTAAATACCGGTTTAACAGAGAGCTGAAGAGGGCTAAATCTCTATACTCAGAGAGACTCCAGCAGCAGTTCACTGCTAATGATTTGGCTTCCGTGTGGAGAGGACTGAGGCAAATCACCAACTATCGACCTAAGGCTCCTAAAGGTCAGGATGACAAAGCCCTTTGTCAAAGACTGTCCCAACACTATGCCCGTTTTGACACCTCGTCATCTGTGTCCAACTCCCCCCCTCCCTCCAGCTCCACAGCCTCCACATTCCCTACTTCATTTAAGGCACCCCCCCTCCTCCCCCCCTCCCCTTATCATCAGTGAGCAGGATGTGCTCAAACAGTTCTCCAGACTGAACCCGCGCAAGGCCCTCGGCCCAGACGGCGTGTCTCCCTCCACCCTGAGACTCTGTGCGAAACAGCTGGCTCCTGTATTCACAGACATTTTTAACACCTCCCTTAAGCTATGCCACGTGCCGTCCTGCCTCAAATCCTCCACCATCATCCCTGTCCCCAAGAAGCCACGGATCACTGGACTTAATGACTACAGACCTGTAGCGCTCACCTCTGTAGTCATGAAGTGCTTTGAGCGCCTGGTCCTGTCCCACCTCAAGTCCATCACCACCCCTCTCCTGGACCCGCTGCAGTTTGCCTACCGAGCCAACAGGTCTGTAGACGATGCAGTCAACCTGGCCCTCCACTCCATCCTGCAGCACCTGGACTCCCCGGGAACCTACGCCAGGATCCTGTTTGTGGACTTCAGCTCCGCATTCAACACCATCCGCCCCGCTCTGCTCCGGGACAAGCTGTCCCTGCTCAACGTGCCTGACTCCCTCTGCAGGTGGATCATCGACTTCCTGACGGACCGGAGGCAGCATGTGCGGCTGGGAAAGACTGTCTCAGACTATACTAGCATCAGCACCGGATCACCCCAGGGCTGTGTACTTTCCCCCCTACTCTTCTCCCTTTACACCAACTCCTGCACCTCCAGCCACCAGTCTGTCAAGTTGATCAAGTTTGCGGACGACACCACCCTCATCGGGCTCATCTCCAACGGCGACGAGTCCGCCTACAGGAGAGAGGTGGCCCAGCTGGCGTCCTGGTGCAGCAATAACAACCTGCAGCTGAACGCTCTGAAGACAGTGGAGATGATTGTAGACTTCAGGAAAGTCACTACTCCTCTGCCCCCCCTCACCCTCTCAGGCTCTCCCATCACCACTGCTGATTCCTTCCGCTTCCTAGGCACTACCATCACCAGGGACCTCAAATGGGAGCTGACCATCAGCTCACTCATCAAAAAAGCCCAGCAGAGGATGTTCTTCCTGCGGCAGCTGAGGAAGCTCAAGCTACCCACCAAGATGTTAGTGCAGTTCTACACAGCCATCATCGAGTCCATCCTCACCACCTCCATAACCGTGTGGTACGCAGGAGCCACTGCCAGGGACAGACTAAGGCTGCAGCGCGTCGTGCGCACTGCTGAGAAGGTGATCGGCTGCAAGCTCCCATCTCTCCAGGATCTGTACATCTCCAGGACCCGGAGGCGTGCTGGCCGGATCATAGCCGATCCCTCACACCCTGGTCACGTACTGTTTGCCCCCCTCCCCTCTGGTAGAAGACTTCGGTCCATCCAGACTAAAACCTCCCGTCACATGAACAGCTTCTTCCCCTCTGCCATTAGACTGCTGAACACTAAGTGACTTATTGACTCTCGTGCACCATGTACAGCAGCTCAAACAGACTCATGTCAATCATCACTGTTTTCTTCCTGCATTACCGACTGCACTATATAGTTCTCCACAGTATCTGCTGCTGGCTAATATATATTTTAACTGTTGACCAGTATCACTTAATCTTATCCTACACTTTATTACATGTATAGTTTATTTCTCTTATCTTATCATGTTTAATGTTGCAGCATTGTACCGAGACAAATTCCTAGTTTGTGTACTACATGAACAATGGCAATAAACCTGATTCTGATTCTGATTCTGATTCTGATTCTCATCCCAGCCGCTTCACACTCAGCGGCAAACCGTCCCAGCAAGAGCTGTAGGTCATTGCTGGATGAAGCCAACAGGACAACATCATCTGCAAACAACAGAGATGAGATCCTGTGGACCCCCCTCATGGATCGTCACCTTATCGTGGTGGTGGTGGGTTTGCGTGCCCCAGTGATCCCAGGAGCTATGTTGTCCGGGGCAATTTGCCTCTGATAGGGTCACCCAAGACAAACTGGTCCTGGGTGAAGGGCCAGACTAAGAACGATCCAACAGACTCTCATGATAAATTCTATATCAAGGATTCAGTGTACCCCGCCCGGTATGGAGTTACCGGGGCCCCACCCTGGAGCCAGGCCTGGGGGAGGGGCTCGAAGGCTAGCGTCTGGTGGTCGGGTTTCCACCCATGGGACCCGACCGGGCTCAGCCCGAAGGAGTTACATGAGTCCGCCCTCCAGTGGGCTCACCACCTGCAGGAGGGATCATGAGGGTCTGGTGCTATGTGGATTAGGTGGCGGTCAAAGGCGGAGACCTTGGCAGACTGATCCCAAGCTTTCTAAACTGGCTTTTGGTACGAAAATCAAACATTGCTTTTGAATTTTGGTTCCACAGAATCATTTAAAACAAAGAAACAAACTAATGAAACTGGCCTGGAGAAAAATTATGATACTCTTAACTAAATATTTTGCACTTGTCGACACGTATTTTGTCCCACTCCTCATGAGCAAACTGCTCCAGCTGTCTCAGGCTTGAAGGGTGCCTTCTCCAGACTGCATGTTTCAGCTCCTTCCACAGATGTTCAACAGCATTTAGATCAGGGCTCATAGAAGGCCACTTCAGAATTGTCCAGTGTTTCGTTTTTAGCCATTGTTGGGTGTTTTTAGCTGTGTGTTTTGGGTCATCATCCTGTTGGAGCACCCATGATCAAACTTTCTGACACTGGGCAGCACATTTCACTCCAGAATGCCTTGATAGTCTTGAGACTATCATTGTACTCTGCACAGATTCGAGACACCCTGTGCCACAAGCAGCAAAGCAGCCCAAGAACATAACTTAGCCTCCTCCATGTTTCACAGTAGGTACATTGTTCTTTTCTTTGTATGTTTCAGTTTTCCTTCTGTAAACATAGAGAAGATGCAACTGGTCCAAAAGCTCCAGTTTTGTCTCATCAGTCCAAAGGGCATTCTCCCAGAAACTTTGGGGCTTGTCACCATCCATTTTGGCTGACTTTTTAATGTTTTTTCGGTAAATAGTGGAGCCCTCCCAGTCTTCTTCCATGGGGTTATTATTGCTTAAAATGCAACCCATGGTGCAATTAGAAAGTGATGTACCTTGACCATGGAGTTCAGCTTGAATGATTTTGCATGGTTTCCTAGGCTCTTTTCTACAATACACACTATTCTTCTGATCAACCTGGGGTTGCATTTAAGCTTGTGTCCACATACTGGGAGGTTGGCTACAGTCCCATGAACCCTATACTTTTTTAGTAGTATTGGCAACTGTGGTCACAGGAACATCAAGCTGCTTGGAGATGATCTTATAGCCCTTACCTTTAACATGCTTGTCTATAACTTTCTTTCTAATGTCCTGAGACAAGTCTCCTTAGCTTTCTGTGGTTCATGTTCAGTGTGGTACACACCATGATACCAAGCAGCACAGTGACTACTTTAAAGTCTTTACATAGGCAGACTGACTAATTACAAGTATGAAGACAACTGTGATTCTGTTGGACCAAAATTCAAAAGCAGTGTCTGATTTTCATTCGTTAATTTTAAAACTTGCTTTTTATTCATTATTACTTTTGTAAGTTTCAAGTCATTTCAGTGAGCGCTGTGGGATTTTCTTTCTTTAATGGAAGATTACCAACACATTTGTCCACGTCTGTAGCTGCTGGGTTCAGACTTGTGCCATGTTCAAAGTTACCCATGTAGCTCACTCTGGGCCTAGTAGACTTCTGAGTTTTCACACCGTGCATCCACCTGTTCAGTTGCTGACAGATTACTGGAAAGGGGCGCACATGTCTGGAAGCAGCTCAAGAGAACACAAAGGAGGGGAATGATTAAAACCACAGATAAAGGCCGACTTCTTCTCATCACCTTCCCCTCCTCCCCACTCGCTCCGTTTCTTCCCACAGTGGCCTTCGGGTGGCCGGGCGGGCCGAGCTGTGGAAGGTGGCCAGTGTGCATTCAGCGCCTTCAGTATAATTACTCCTGCTAATCAGAGCACTTTACAGCAGCCCCTCTGTTCATGCACCCCCCCCCCCCCCGTACACTCTGCCTCTCTGTCTGTCCCTCTTCCTATTAACCCTCCCCAACAGAAGACAGAGTGCTCACTTCAGTCGTCTGTAGTACGTGTGTGTGCATGATGGATGTGTGCTTGGCAAGCAATCGAGATAGAGCCTGAGCTGAGACAGAGGGAGAGTGTTCGGGAGCTGATAAAGAGGTCATTGTGCATGTGCGGCCCCTGATAGTTGCTCATCTCCACCCTGAACTGACAGCAGCCGGGACACCAACCTCTGCCCAAGACCCCGGGGTTAACTCCACCATAAAGACCTCAATGGCTCATAAAAATTAAATCCTTTTTTTTTCTTGGTCCCCCTTCTCCATGCTTTCGTCCACACCCCGCTAATAAACACATCTCCCCGCGCGCACAACCCGGCGCTCATAAAATCCAGGGGTTGTTTTATTTTCGTTTCATGAGTGTTTTAAACCAGCTGAGGCCCCTCCAGAATGGAACTGTTAAAATTCCACTGTTGGATTTAAGCTTCTCTTTTATCCCAGCCGAGGTATGAGGTCTCCCTGCAGTACAGAGGGTTTGTCCTTATGCATTTGATTTCTATATCAGCCCACAGAAATATCAGCTTGTCCAAGTCGAGAGCATTGTGCACAGGGTGTCCTGTGGCCTAGGTTGCGTGCACCAGATGCTACATACTTATTAGAATATCATCAGGGTGCAAGAGTCTGATTCTGATTTTCAGTTAGTTAGGCCAAGGGTTTGGGGCCAGTTGCTCCAGAGACACATTCAGCCCCTCGCTAATTTATTACAAAATAATTGCAAATTTACAAACACAGAAAAAAACCCTCAGGAATTTACAAGAAAATGGTTTATTATCATATAATACGTAACAATTTTTGAAGGGAAAAAGTGGTGGCCTAGAAGTAGAGCGTCCGCCCCACAACCGGGAGGTCGGGGTTCAAGTCTCGGCCGGGTCAAAGACCATATAAAAGTGGAACTTCCTGCTGTCCAGCTTGGTGCTCAGCAAAAGTGGAATGGAGGAGGGAAGTGTAGGTGGCAGTGGCTCAGGAGGTAGAGTGGGTTGTCTAATAATCAGAGGGTTGGCGGTTTGAATCCCGCGCTCCCCAGACATCCTGCCGTTGTGTCTCTGGGCAAGACACTTTACCCACCTTGCCTCCAGTGTCCATGACACTCGGCATGAATGTGTATAAATGTTTGGTAGTGGTCGGAGAGGCCGTTGGCGCGGACTGGCAGCCACGTTTCTGTCAGTCTGCCCCAGGGCAGCTGTGGCTACAGTAGTAGCTTACCACTGTCTGTGGAGTGAATGAATAATGCATCCATTGTAAAGCGTCTTTGAGTGTCTATGAAAAGTGCTATATAAATCTGATGCATTATTAAATTATATTAAAAAAAGTTGCAACTTTACTATTAAAAAAACATTTAAAAATTCCAAATTTGTCATAAAACTCACAACTTTGCAGGAAAAGTGGTTAAAGTATTATTACAAAAATAAAGAAAAAGTTTCCAAGGGGTCATTGATGGAGAAATTGTGTTTCTGTAGATTCTAACCTTCTGAAATGTATCTGTCAGTCACATAATTGTCAAAAAAATATCAAAACACTCAGTTCTCTTAAAACAACATACAGCCTTTATGTAATTTTTTTTTTTTTTTCGCTCCAAGAAGCCATTTTAACTGTTCTGCCTTGATACCTGCCTGCTGCTCTATTACTGGCCAGCCTAGCTGTCTGTCATGTGGATGGGCATTGGTACCAGGAAGTTTGTGGTTTACATTGTTATTTTCTTTAGATTTCAATCACCCTAATAGACATCTCTGTTTCTGCCTGGTTCACTAATCCACAGTTGATAATATATCTCACATCATTCTGGCTTATTTTGTTATATTTTCAAGGTGATGATACATCAAACTTTTAGTGCCACCAAGGTGGCAAGCTGAAGCTAGCAGTTTAGCCATGAGTCTTGGCTTATTCATGAATGTCTCTGTGATTATTATACTCCAGGGACTGGTCATGTCCTGTTAACCACTGAAACCACACACCCCTGTCCACCAGCGATGCATTATTTCATTAATTTTACGAGACAATTTTATGTTAATTGGCTCTGAGTTAGGACCTACGATCTAGCCAGTTAAGATTAGCAATAGTGATGTAAGATGGAGGGCGGAGTTGAATGCAGCCTTAGAGCTTTAAAGAGACATTCACTGAAACCAGTCATTCTCAGAACATCTGCAAAAGATGATTCACAGTTATGCTGCAACAATAAAATAAAGAAGATTTGACCAAAATATGTCACACAGACCTGTGTGAGCTGTTAAAATGTGAAAAACTGCAATCAATGACCCCTTTAAAAATCATAAATTTCCAGTAAAAAGTTTTGAATTCATAGGGGCTGAGAAGTATTATTCCTCCACTTAATTTACTTTATTTTTTATTGTACTAGAGTTGCATTGATCTTTTTTGTTATGCATGTAGTGTTGGGTTAGTCCATGTGGGCTGGGCACTTTCTTAAGTCTATGACACTTAGAAACTGAATAAAACAAAGAAACTATCGGGAAAAATGCAAAATTATGGCTGTTATAATAAAATATTTAAAATTTTTGGAGAAAAAAGGCTAAAATATAATACATTTTTAAAAAGTCAAAGTTGCAAATTTACCATAAAAATCCCGCATTTACCATGAAAATATTTTCCAGACAACTCTCAAATTTTACGAGAAAGGTGATTAAATTATCACGTGAAATAGAGAAAAAATATGAAAAAAATTACAAATGGACAGTTTGTTAAAAAAAAATCTTATTTACACAGGAAAAGTCCATAAACTGACCAAAAAAGTGACAATTATAATAAAACATTTAAATATTTTAGAGTTTTTTAAAAATTTATCATTAAAAAAATCTGAAATTTTCAATTGAAATATTGCACATTTGTCAGGAAGCACACACATTTGAAGAAGCATTGCTAAATTCTGATAAAAAAAGTAGAGAAAATATTTAAAAATTACAATTTTACAGTTAAAAAAATAATTTATAGGGGAAAGCCATGAATTTACAATAAAAGAAACAAATTTAAGATAAAAAATTGCAAACTTTTAATGAAAAAATTCACTAACATATAAGGAAAATCAGAAAATTCCCTCCCCCAAATAAATAAATAAATAAATAAAACATTGTCTAACAGTTGTTGAAGGATCACCTGATTGATGGGTTTTCTTTTGAAGATGATCTCTCTTTACTTCACAGGTTAAAGTGTCTTAAGATGACAGATGTTATGAATTGGTTCCATATAAATAAAGTTGAATAAATTGAGCACGAAATGTTAGTGGAAGTGAAATATGAGTCAAAATGTTACGGCTAACAATCCAAAAACTATTGCTCTGTTAAATCAGGGCAAGTACACTTGATCTAAGAATGTACTCAATTCCCAGCAGTGGTACCATTTTTAAGGCATTACACTGATAAAACTTTATTTTTAAGATGTCTAAGGACCTGTGGCCACGCTGAAGGGTTGGTGGGAGATCGCTGCTTTGTTAACTACTCCCTGATCAGCTGTAGACAATGCATGAATAGATGGATTTAGCATACTGTACTTTAGCGTTGTGTGTTGAGTCAGTGTAACGAGAGGCGGTCTCCCAGCGGAGCCGTCATCTCACCTCATAAATAAAGAGGACAATTTACAACAAATCCCGAGGTGTGACTAATGTAAGTGCACGTCTGTGTGGAGAGCACTTACAGCAGTGCACGATGACTGATAACCCAGTGCGAAGGAAGAGAAAAAGTCTGCAAGAACCTGTCTTTTGACTTCATATAAACCCAGAAAATCCACACGTTTTCACTCACTTTCACACCTTCCATTCACAGTTTGTTCTCTCTGCAAGCTCGTGTTGCACTGCTAATGCCATTAGCCAGCGCCGCATTAGCCGGATGATGTATGGCTGAGCTAAGGAAACCTGACTACATCCCCAGGAAAAGGTCAAGAAATGCTTGTAATACAGACACTCCCTCCTCTTAGACTAATCCAAATCAATACTGCTGCTTTAAATAGGTCTGTATTATTTCTGTTTCTAAGTATGGTGCACACATGAAAGATACTTGCCTGCGTTTGAGTGAATCAATCCCTCCT
This sequence comes from Pholidichthys leucotaenia, assembly GCA_020510985.1. Classification (NCBI taxonomy): domain Eukaryota; kingdom Metazoa; phylum Chordata; class Actinopteri; order Cichliformes; family Pholidichthyidae; genus Pholidichthys; species Pholidichthys leucotaenia. The sequence continues at coordinate 247,167,560 of CM035838.1, read as the reverse complement.
CATGGTAGGACTTGCCCACTTATGATTATGCAGACTGTAAAACCAACATGGACTCTAAATGACAAACAGAAATATGTCTAATATTTCCTCATAAGTTACCCATCAAGATCCCAGCAGACTCCAGAAGGAGGCTGCTGTGTTTGAATTATCCAACAAATCGATATGATGTAACTTGACTTGGCTGAATGTCTGTTTTATTTTGTGGTCAAAGAAATCAGTTAAAGGCAGCGCAGACATTATAATGTATTTGAAATGAATTCTGAACCCTGTAACGTTTTTTTTTTTTTTTTCTAAAATCATATTAGATGAAGTGAATAACAATGTAGTCATCATTCAGACTGAATGTTTATAAACTTTGCTTTTATTGTTTAATGTTCTAGAGCAAAGATTTTTCCCACGAAAACCGATATCTTGTGATGCAGACTGATTTTCTCATGAGACCATTGCAAGTGTATCAATGTTTGTGCAGACATAAAGGAAAGAGGAGACCTGTTGTGAGCAAGCACTTCTGTCTGTACTTTGGAATGGAGAAAGCAGGAGCTACTACAATGATTGTATCAGTGAAAAGACAAGAATCCCTGAATTATACCTTAACCCCCTTTGCACTGGGGTGGAGATTGTTGAGAGATCGCCATGAGAAAATTACCAACCAGTCTCTTCGACTGATAATTTCACTGAATCCCTTCCCACTGATTGTTGATCAGTGAAAACACAGCTATAGTGACTGGCTGGAAAAAAACAAAACAAAACAAAACAAAAAAACCCAAACCTGCAGGGCCTTGGCCCTCCATGGCACATAGTTGCCCATTGCTGATATAAACGGTTTTTAGCAGGAATTACACCTTATAGTTTCACAGAAAGCAGCGTCTAGTGGTTGTGAATGTACAGTGGATATAAAAAGTCTACACACTCCTGTTCAAATGCCAGGTTTTTTGTCATGTAAAAAATGAGACCAAGATAAATCATTTCAAAACTTTTTCTCCCATTAATGTGACGTATAATCTGTACAACCCAGTTGAAAATAAACTGAAATCTTTTAAGGGGAAAACTAAAAAAAAACTTACAATAACCTGTTTGCATAAATATGCACACCCTTAAACTAACACTTTGTTGCAGCACTTTTTGCTTTTAGTACAGCACTCAGTTTTTGGGTAGGAGTCTGTCAGTGTGGCACATCTTGATGTGGCAATATTTGCCCACTCTTTTTTACAAAAATGCTCCAAATCTGTCAGATTGCGAGGGCATCTCCTGTGCACAGCCCTCTTCACATCACCCCACAGATGTTCAATCAGATTCAAGTCTGGACTCTGGGTGGGCCATTCCAAAACCTTAATCTTCTTCTAGTGAAGCCATTCTTTTGTTGATTTGGATGTGTGGTTTGGTCATTGTCGTGCTGAAAGATGAAGTTCCTCTTCATCTTCAGCTTTCTAGCAGAAGCCTGAAGGTTTTGTGCCAACACTGATTGGTATTTGGAACTGTTCATAATTCCCTCCACCTTGACTAAGGCCCCAGTTCCAGCTGAAGAAAAACAGCCTCAAAGCATGATGCTGCCACCACCATGCTTCACTGTAGGTATGGTGTTCTTTTGGTGATGAGCAGTGTTGTGTTTGTGTCAAATATACCTTTTGGAATAATGGCCAAAAAGTTCAACCTTGGTTTCATTAGACCATAGCATATTTTCCCACATGTGTTTGGGAGATTTCAAATGTGTTTTTGCAAAATGTAGCCGGGCTTGGATGTTTTTCTTCATAAGATAAGGCTTCCATCTTTCCACCCTACCCCATAGCCCAGACATATGAAGAAGACGGGAGATTGTTGTCACATGTACTAAACAGCCAGTACTTGCCAGAAATTCCTCCAGCTCCTTCAATGTTGCTGTCAGCCTCTTGGCAGCCTCCCTGACCAGTTTTCTTCTCGTCTTTAAATCAATTTTGAGGGGATGTCCAGTTCTTGCTAATGTCACTGCTGTGCCATATTTTCTCCACTTAATGATGACTGTCTTCACTGTGTTCTATGGTATATTTAATGCCTTGGAAATTATTTTGTACCCTTCTCCTGACTGATACCTTTGAGCAACGAGATCCCTCTGATGCTTTGGAAGCTCTCTGCAGACCATGGCTTGTGCTGTAAGATGTGACTACAAAATTGTCAGGAAAAGCCTACTAGAACAGCTGAAGTTTATTTGGGGTTAACCAGAGGCACTTTAAATGGTGGCAGGTGTGTGCTGACTCCCATTTAACATGAGTTTGAATGTGACTGGTTAATTCTGAACACAGCCACATCCCCAGTTATAAGAGGGTATGTATATTTATGCAACCAGGTTATTGTAAGTTTTTTATTTTTCCTCTTAATAGATTTCAGTTTGTTTTTCAGTTGGGTTGTACAGGTTATAGGTCACATTAATGGGGGAAAAAGTTTTGAAATTGTCTCATTTTTTTTACTTCACAAAAACCTGGCATTTGAACAGGGGTGTGTAGACTTTTAATACCCACTGTAACTACGTGCAACGAGATGGCAGAGGGTGAGAGGTGTAATCTGTTTAAAAACTCTCCAATAACCCTAAACTTAACCATTTACCAAGATGCTTTAGTGGCAAACCTTACCTGTAACTGGAATTTTAAGCACCTACAAATGTACAGTACAAATACTGAATCAGCAACCCTGAAGTTAACTGCAAATGCAGGATGAACACCAGGATTTGAACCCCTGTCACCTGCCGAGGAGTGCTGTTTTTCTGGTGCTCACCACCACCACCCCCAGCCACCTCTGAAGCCTTTTGACGTAAGAAACGGCACGGATGGCGATGACGTCACTACCTTCACGACGGCCCATATGGTGTACTTGTTGAGACTTCCATAGAGCCAGACTCATTTTGAAGTGGCAGGCACTGATTACCTGTTAAACATCATCCTCATTCATCTTATTCTCAATTCTGGTGTCATCCCTTAGTTCATCCGCTGCCTCAGTCGGTCTGTTTCAGCTCATCTCTCTTTAAGATGAGATCTTTTCCATTAGTGGTGCCTCACCAACATTTTGGAGGACCCACATCAGTGCTGGAAAGAGCATGCAGAAAACAGATGGAGGGGGAAAAGAGGTCATTTTCTCACACTACAAGATAGCATTGGTTTCCAGGTTTGAAATACATAAATCAGTTCTGTTGACATAAAACTGCACAAATATTGATACGTTTTGGCAAGTTTGAGGCATTTTTTTTTTCATTTTTAATATCTGACCTTCAGCATGAATTCAGCTCTACATATGACCAGAATTTACCTTTACTAAATCTAAGCCCATTCATAACTATTTATAAACAGAGAAGCCAAAAGTGTAACCTCAGTGTAGGAGTTAAAAACTTGCATTGTTTTGTTTGCATACTCCACAGAACGCCCAGTCAACAGTTTTCAGAGGTTCTCTCATTTATCCACGAGGAAAAGTGTTTACTGGGGTCTCGGGATCATCCAGATTCATTGTTTCTGGAAAGCCACACTGCCGCTGAATTATTGAAATGTAATTTTTCAGAGCTCTGAGCATGACAAAGGAAATTCTGTTTGGAAACCATGAGCGTATGCTATAAACCCTGGACAAATACTGTGATTGTAATGTGCTTTCTAAGCTAATAAACTGAAAGGAGGTAAATGACAGAATGTGTTACAGGACTGGGTGAACTTTACCTATATGTTCAGTTAGTAAATACTTCAGAAATTGGCTTTAGATTGAAAAACATAAATATTTACATGGCAGTGATAGAAAGATTATTATTGCTGGTCAAGAACAAAGTGGATACATCAATAACACATACATTAGCAGTGTTTATAATGCACAGTGGTGTGTTTGAGTGCAGATACATACTGTGTGCACAGTATGAAAATAAATTAACACTGCAAAATGTGTCTTAACAGATTCTAGTAAAATCAGTCAAAAATAACCGGTGTCTAAAGCTCATTTTGGTTGAATAAATTCCTGTTCTTGAACCACATGGTGAATATTCATGGTTGTGAAAGGTAATGTTGGAGTTTTTTCCACAGTAGTCACCATTACTAATTGTCTTACTGATACTCACAATAGAAGTTAATAAACGTTGGAAAATTATCAGGTTGTGCTTCAAAAAGATGATTGTGTCTGGTGTTCTCACTCATTTCATTAGACTGTGGCATAATATTTTCTCGGATTTTAATGTATCTGGAGACCTCACCTGTAGAAGTCTGCTGGTTACATCAGAAGCTTTGACTTGACCTCAGAAATCAGCATTTCATCATCTTGCAAGTGCATTTCCTTCAAAAATGACTTCATGGTTGGAAAGAGGTGGAAGTCAGATGGTGCGAGGTTGGGAGAGGAAGGGGGTGAGGAAGGATTTCATAACACCGTAAGTTGTGAACCAAGCCGTTGTCTTGCAGAAGGTGGACACCTTTTGTCAGCATGCCACACCTCTCGGTTTTGATGGGCTTCTGCATTTTTCCAGCAGGGAAGCGTTGTAAGTCCTGGTAATTGTGGTATCCTTTGCCAAGAAATCCATAATCAATACTCCATCCTGGTCTCAGAAAGGTGTGAGCAATCTGTCCAAGAAATCCTCTTGGTTTTCTTGCTTAAAACAGCCTGGTGTGAGCAACCGGAGAATCCATCATGCAGGCAACTTCTGTGTGTGCAAATGGTCATGGATGATTTTTTTTTTTTTTTCCACAGATCCCACAATGATCTTGCCATCTTGGGCTAGTGGGCAAAAGGTTAATTGGCAATCCTCCAAAATGTCAGCCTCCACTTGCTGGATGATATCTTCATCAGTGTCGCACTGTGGTCACCCATGAATAGGTGCTGTTTTCACGGATGTCCGACCACACTTGAAGTGTCAGTGCCAGTGCATGACTCTGTCATATGATGGGGCATCCTGTCCATAAATCTCATCTCATTGAATGTCTCTTATGGTGTGTCTCAAGTACAGGAACCTGATGACCACTCTGCATCCAACTGCTGCAATATCACACCTTACTCCACCTTAGCACCTGTAAAAGAGAAACTTTTAGGAGATGAGAGCTGCAAATTACCATGTGACCTACAGCGATATGTATTATTACACATGTGCAATTTCAGCCTTCTACAATAAAGGGAGGTGGGCCAGGGGAAATATTTAATGAGCAGCCCTTATATTTTCTATATTGTTGCCACTGATGTGTTATCATCATTGTATTTTGTTAAACTGAATTGCATTGCTGAAAGGATGGAAAACAGAACTGGAGCACAGACTAAAGCGTTTGTTAATTTTAGTTTTCCTGAGTTCTGTCTAGGCTTTTTCACATGAAGTTAGAGTTACTGATGAAAAAATGAGGGGAACGGAAAACCTGATGGGTAATTTGAAATGAGACATTAGCTGTTCTGATTGTTTATGGACATGATCCTGTGTTTTGAACTAAACATCTTGCTTTATTGGATTATGTTTTCATCAGGATGTTAATGATCTTTGGATCATTATGAAACTTCACAAGTTAGTCTGCCAGTTTAGTAATTATCATCTTGCTTGTTGGTTTTCCAGTGACATGAATCATTTCCGTTGTTGCTGTTCAGTCTGTAAATGGTTTTTGTCAATCAAATCAAAAGAACATTAGCTTAGCAACAATCTGCCATATGAGTACACACACTAACATGGTTGTCCAGCATCAGCGAGAGATGTTTAGAATAGATGGCAGCCAGTCAGCACCAATAAAATAACTAATAACATCTGTGAAGTGGGACGACCCCTGAAGTACTTCGTTTAGAGTGTCCCAGCATTTGGCCTTGAAGGAAGCCCTGGGGTCTCCACAGGGTTAATCCTATGAGCGCCGGTACAAAGCTAATGAGCAGCAGCCTGAAGTCGTGCTGGGAATTACGGGCTGCCGTACTCACAGGAGTTTTTGGCTCTGGCTGGACGGACCGCTCTCTCCCCCTCTCTTTCTCTCTCTTTGGTCTGGTCCGCTATACCCTGAGGACAGAAATAGTCTGCAGACTCTTTCTGCCATCTGACAGAAGCACAGCAGTGTTACTTGCAGAGATTTTTTTTTAAACAAAAGCACAACACTGTGTGACAGGAGTGTCTATGCCTTCATCAGAGTGGGCATGGTGTTCCTGAATCACTAATGATGCTCACAATAAAAGAGGAAATAGGACAATTTATGAAAATTACTTTGATGATAGAAGCCAGGTCCATCCAGTAGCACAGTTCTTTCCCAGCCTGTCTGACCTCCATAAAGCCTCAGACTCATGGGGCTTTATGGATCTGCAAGGATCCACATGGCCTTAATGTTGTGCTATGTGCAGAGATCACATAGATGGGCATTGGGGACCTGGCGTGCAGGGTCCAGGCCTGGTGTGGGGTTGGCTGCGTGTGAGGTACTTGCCCCCCCGTAGTTGAGCAACATTCCTCTTTTGTGCACATATCAACTTAGCCAGAACCCATCTGTCTATCAAAAACAGCTGCTGCATGAGTTCAGCCTGTCGGACATCTGCTCAGAGACTTAGTTGACCACAACCCAGCAATGAAGCTCCATGGAAATGTTTAAATGTGTTGTCATTATAGCCATGGTTACAGTCACCCTAGGATAGACTAACATCTTGGTAATGCCTCAACTCCAAGATAGAGACTTATCATTAATTTAGATTTAAGTGGTTGAATTTCCTTTAAAATTGGCATTATATGTCCCTTAAGGCAGGGGTGTCCAATCGTGTGCCAAGGAAGTCCAAAACCCCACTGGTTTTCCTCACGACCAGCTATTAAAGCAGGTGTGTTCACTGATCAGCAATCAGTGGTAAGGAATTCCATTTAATCACCAAAGATGACTCTGGTTGGTTCTGCACTCAATGGCTCATGATTGGACACCCCTACCTTAAGGGATTTATAGTTTCAAGCAGTGCTGGGCGATTTACTGAATATATTTGATGTATCGGTACATTTGGCCACCCGTGATATATTAATTGACTATATTGTGCATATTGAGTATAGTTTGTTATGTTATTATAAGCCAGGACTTCAATCCAGCAACTTCAGGATCCAGCATCTCTCTCCCCAGCTGCCGTTCCCACACCCCTGCCTGCAGTTGCCTATAGAGAAGTCTGCTGTGAGCATAGATAAAAAGCAGAATAAAAGTAGGTCCGTCTTAAGCACATGAAACAGGGAGAGCCATATGAAGATAAACGTTTCCAGTCTGATCTCTGCAGATATGAAAATCAAGCTATCTTCACAAGCAAACTTTTAAAATGAGAGCTCCTATCCAGCTTTGAAAACCTTCAAAATCAGAGTGAGTGGTTGAAGAACTGATGAAACGTAAATGCATAAAAACAAAAATAAAAAACAAAATTATACTTCTGTCACTTATTAGACCACCAAGTATTAACCTTTTGTGGTAAACTGAAGCTGTGATAAACTTACCTGTGTGGATAAACATAGCACATTATTGATAATGTGAAGGAAAAAAAGACATTTTAATCAGTTACATGTTGTTATAAAGAACTTTGTCTGAGGTGCACTTTCATTTTAATAGTAATAATAATAATAATAATAATAATAATAATAATAATAATAATAATAATGGATTAGATTTATATGGCACTTTACATGTCAAGTGACATCTCAAAGCGCTAACAGTGAGTCCATTATTCATTCACTCCAGTAATAGCTTACTACTAACGGTAGTAGTAAGCTATTACTGTAGCCACAGTTGCCCTGGGGTAGACTGAAGGAAACATGGCCACCAATCTGCGCCAATGGCCTCTTCGAGGCTATGTTATGTAGTTATGTAGTTATATAGTTATTTCCTCTGAGGTACTGTTTTTAGTGGTGTTGGTTTGTCTGATGGTTAGTTGGTTTGTCTGTTAGCAACATAACTCAAAAAGTTATGAACAGATTTTGATGAAATTTTCAGGAAAGGTGTGTAATGGTACATGGAACAGATGATTAGATTTTGGTGGTGATTTGGATCACGATGTGGATGCAGGAAGTTTTTGAATATTATTTTATATATTAATCTGGCACTTTTCGTGTACTGCCCCTTGAAGACGTGTCCACTGAGTTACTTGCGTAGCCACGCCATAGGGCCACGCACCTCAGCAACCCAGAAGTCAAACACTGCGGAAAAAGTATTAGGGGGCGTGTCCACCAAACTCATTTTTCCAGCTGTGGACGACTATTTTCTGTTCATTCCCTATGTAGTCCAGCGTTTACAGCACTGAGCACCCTCAAACGCTTTGAGTGGTGGCCGCTTTTTGTCTGGGTGCTCAGGGCTGAAAAAGTTCAACTTGGACTGCTGTACAGCTGCGCTCGTCAATGTCAGAGCTTTCTAAGCAGCCAATCAGAATTAAGGAAGGGCGGGACATAGGACGCCGGTACAGGAAGACAAGAATGGGAGGTGACGGTGGAGGAAGTGGAGGCTGAACTTTGCTGCATCAAACAATGTGAATTTGTAGTTGATAATTGCTACTGCAGCCTCACTGCAGACAGCACTTGACTCCATAGCCACTGTTAAAAAGAAAACTATTAAAAATAGGAGACTGACATATTGTCGGCCCAGGAAACATGCACGCAGGCTCAGGTAGATTTGATAGCTTTATTGAACAACAACGTGAGTGTATGGATGCGTGCGTGAGAGATTGGTGTGTGATGCAGGTGGAGGATGCAAGCCAGGACAGAGCAGCACGTCGTGCGGCCAGACAACCCTATGGGACAGAGGAGAAAAGGGGTTAGCTTGGCAACCACACGGGAACGTGATCTAGAGCTGTGCTTACTTGCAGAGATGCGGTGGCTGGCGTTGGCAGGTCCCACGCCTGGGAGACAACGTCCTGCTGTGCGTCCGGGTGAAGCGGTGAGGCAGAGGAGCGGCGGGACGATGGAGGGTAAGTCCGCCGCCGGGTTATCCACCTGTGCACAGGGGAGGCTGATAGAAGAAGATGAGCAGACAATAATGACAGCTTACGTGTCCTTTAGCGTAGATCAGCAGGCCTGATGAGGAGGAAGCTGCTGGGAGAATTCGATGTTGGGAGACAGACGGCTCCAGGCTGCAGCTCAGGGCAGGATGGAATAAATAGTGGCACACTAACGAGGAGCAGGTGTGCGCGCAGCTGAGGTGGAAGCCCGTGAGCTGCGGGTGATGACAGTACTCCCCCCCTACCAGCGCCTCCTGGCGCTGGCTTACCTGGGTGTGTCCGGTGAAACTCCGCGATGAGGTCTGGATCCAACACCCACGAAGAGCGCACCCAGGATCTCCACTCTGGCTCATAGCCCTCCCAATCCACCAGGTATTGCAGCCCGCGACCCCGACGCCGGGAGTCCAGAATGGCAGTAACACCCCACGCCGGGTCACCGTCGATCATTCTAGGCGCGGGAAGAGACCTAGGAGGAGGGCAGAGTGAATTGGACACAACAGCCTTAAGCTTGGAGACGTGGAAAGTGGGACACACACGGAGGGAGGGGGGGAGGGCCAAATGCACAGCCGCCGGGTTGATGATTTTGGAGATCACGAAGGGGCCGAGGAATCTCGGGGCCAATTTCTTCTTTTCTCCTTTCAGGTTGAGGTTGAGGTTGTCTTGAGACGACAGCCACACCTGCTGACCCACCTGGTAAGCAGGAGCTGGTCTCCTGTGACGATTGGCGGTGGAGCTGTTGCGCGCCGCTGTGCGTAAAAGCGCGTCCTTAGTTTTGGCCCAAATCCTCCAGCAGCGCCTGATGTGCGTCTGGACGGAGGGAACGGCTAACTCACCCTCCTGCTCAGGGAAAACAGGGGGGTTATACCCCAAGGACGCTTCAAAGGGTGACACTCCAGTTGCTGTGGACTGGGCCGAATTATGGGCGTATTCTACCCAGGTCAGGTAGGAGCTCCAGGACGAAGGATTGGAGGATGTTACGCAGCGCAGAGCGGCTTCCAACTCCTGGTTCGTGTGCTCGCACTGCCCGTTGGATTGGGGATGGTGACCTGAGGAGAAACTCACTGTAGCCCCTAAGGTGCTGCAAAAACTCCTCCAGACCTGGGAGACAAACTGCGGACCCCTGTCCGAGACCACGTCCAGCGGGATACCATGCAGTCTGACGACATGGTGGACCAGTAGATCGGCCGTCTCGCGTGCTGAAGGGAGACCCTGAAGAGGCACAAAATGGGCGGCCTTGGAGAATCTGTCCATAATTGTCAGGACCGTGTCATAGGTGTTAGAGACTGGTAAACCGGTGACGAAGTCAAGGGCGATGTGCGACCAGGGCCTGCCCGGGATCGGCAGGGGCTGGAGTAGACCCGCAGGTGGAGAGTTCTGGGTCTTGCCGGTTGTGCACTGGGGACAGGCCCGGACATAGTTGGTAACGTCTTTATGGAGACCTGGCCACCAAAATTAGCGCTGCAGCCAACTCACCAGGCGGGTAATGCCGGGGTGACAAGCGAGTCTGGAGGTGTGGGCCCAATGGATCACCTCACCCCGAACTGCAGATGGAACAAAGAGCCTCCCCTCCGGCCCCCCACCAGGATCCGGTTCCATCTTCTGAGCGTCCAGGATCTTGTCCTTAATGGGCCAGGCGATCACTCCTAAGACGCACGACTTGGGCAGGATGGTATGGCCGGATTCTTCTGGACCCTCGGGGGCAAACTGTCTGGAGAGGGCGTCGGGCAGCCCATTCTTCGAGCCTGGATGGTACGTGATGGTGAAGTTGAAACGAGCAAAAAATAGAGACCAGAGCGCCTGGCGGGCATTCAGACGCCTCGCTGACCTCAGGTACTCGAGATTTTTGTGGTCCGTCCAGACCACAAAGGGTTGGGCTGCCCCCTCCAACCAGTGACGCCATTCCTCTAGCGCGAGCTTGACAGCGAGAAGCTCCCTGTCGCCGACGTCATAGTTATGTTCCGCCGCCGTCAGCTGTCGAGAGAAGAAGGCGCAGGGACGCTTCACTCCATCCACCAGCGAGCGCTGAGAAAGCACCGCCTCCACCCCCGTGTCAGATGCGTCAACCTCCACTAAGCACTGAAGCGCAGGATCCACCTGGGTCAGGACCCGGGAGGACGAGAATTCCGCCTGGAGGGTCTTGAAGGCGGTGGCCGCTTCCTCGGACCACTGGAAAGGCACCTTCGATGACGTGAGGCGGGTCAGAGGGGAGACGATGGCGCCGAACTTAGGAATAAAGCGCCGGTAGAAATTTGCGAAGCCAATAAACTGCTGCACCTGCTTCCTGGACGTGGGCGTGGGCCACTCGACCACCGCTTTAACCTTCGTGGGGTTGGGGAGGATCTGGTTATGCGAAATGACAAACCCCAGGAAGGAGGTGGTACGGGCATAAAACTCACATTTCTCAGCTTTAATAAACAGCCGGTTCTCCAGCAGCCGTTGCAGGACCCGCCTCACATGGGCCTGGTGTTCATCTCGTGCCTTGGAGAAGATGAGTATATCATCCAGATATACAAAGACGAACACTCCCAGAAAGTCCCGGAGGACGTCGTTGATTAGACGTTGGAAGACGGCAGGTGCATTGGTGAGCCCCAACAGCATCACGAGATACTCGAAGTGGCCGCTGGGCGTCCTAAAGGCCGTCTTCCACTCATCTCCCTCCCGGATCCTAACGAGATGGTAAGCGCTGCGGAGGTCAAGCTTGGTGAACCAGGTCGCCCCCTGGAGGGAGTGGAAGGCAGTGTCCATAAGGGGCAGTGTGTAACGGTCCTTAATGATGATGTCGTTCAGGGCTCTGAAGTCGATACAGGGGCGTAGGGACCCATCCTTCTTTGCCACGAAGAAGAATCCCGCGCCAAGTGGGGACGAAGAGGGGCGGATGATCCCAGCGCTGAGCGACTCCTTAATGTACGTGTCCATTGCTTCTCGCTCCGGTGCAGAGAGGCTGTACAGACGGCCTGACGGCAAGGGGGGCCCCGGGCGGATGTTGATCGCGCAGTCGTAGGGTCGATGCGGGGGAAGAGACAAGGCTCTGGACTTACTGAACGCCGCCCCTAAGTCGTGGAATTCCTGCGGCACCAGGGTCAGGTCCGGAGGTTCTGAGACGGGCGCTGATGGAGGGGAGGACAGTGCGCAGGGCGCCGATTGGAGACAGGTGCCCAAGCAGAAGGTGCTCCAGGACAGGACGCTGCCGGTCCTCCAATCCAGGACAGGGTTATGCAGCCGCAGCCAGGGGTATCCCAGGATGACACGGTTTGACAAGGAGGGCAGGACGTAGAAGGACAAATCCTCCAGGTGGTTGCCGGAGACTATGATGGGGACTGGCTTCGTGCAATGTGTAACAGTTCCCAGGGGAGAACGGGAGAGAGTGACCAAGTTTAGGGGGTTAGGCAGTGGTTGACATGGTATGCCCAAACGGGTTGCCAGGCTTTTAGAAATAAAGCTCTGCTCTGCTCCGGAATCCACCAGTGCGTGAATGGAGTGCCCAGTGGAGTTGTGGCAGAACCGTAAGGGCAGTGTACAAGAGGATTGGGAATTAGACTGGTTAGAGTCCGCGAGGCCCCCTATAGTGACTCGCGGACCTCCCCGTTTGGCTTAACCGGGCACAGCTCCACGGGATGCTGGTCATCTCTGCAATACATGCAGAGACCCCGTTCCTACCGGCGTTGTCTCTCCGCTAGAGGGAGCCTAGTGCGCCCGATAGCCATGGCCTCTGGTTCATCGGCGGACTCCGGAGCCGGTAACGCCAGGGGGCGAGACTGAGCTGGGCGGAGGGAAGCTCCGCGCGAGCGGCTGGCAGACTTCCGCTCCGCAGCCCGCTCACATAGCCTGTTGTCCAGGCTAATTGTGAGCGAGATTAGCTCAGAGAGCCGCCCTGGGAGGTCCCGGCCAGCTAGCTCATCCCTCAGACCAGAGTTGAGGCTACGGAGGAAAACGCTGCAGAGAGATGCCTCTCCCCAGCCCACCTCCTCCGCTGCCACCCGGAAGTCGACCGCGTATTCCGCCGCTGACCGGCCTCCCTGTTGGAGACCGAGAAGCCGGTCAGCGAGGACGCTGTCGAGACGGGAATGGTCAAAAACCTCTAGAAAGTCCCGCACGAACCGGTCATACGAGAGGTTAGCGTAACTGGGCTTCGTCATTATGGCATAAGCCCAAGTTAACGCTCGCCCCTCGAGAAGATTGGCCATGTAACCGATTCGGCTGTGGTCTGAGGGGAAATCCCTGGGGACGCGCAGAAACACCGACTCACATTGTAGGATAAACCCCTTCGCTCCACCGAGTTTCCCGCTGAAGCGAGCGGGGGTTGGGATGGGTGTGAGACGGGTTGGCGCCCCCGAGCCAGGCTGGCCAGCCGAGGAGACAGCCGGAGCCGCGGCACCAGGAGGACCCAGAGGGAAGGACCGTGGAGGATCCAGGCGGTCTAACTGGTCAGTAATTAATGTTAATTGATTCAATATCACCTGCTGTTGGTGAGCTATCATATCCACCCGAGCCTCGAGGGTGGAAAAACGGCATGTGAGCCCACTGTCCGCTGGGCTGCTTTGCTGGAGCCGTACTGACATATTGTCGGCCCAGGAAACGCGCACGCAGGCTCAGGTAGATCTGATAGCTTTATTGAACAACAAGGTGAGTGTATGGATGCGTGCGTGAGAGATTGGTGTGTGATGCGGGTGGAGGATGCAAGCCAGGACAGAGCAGCACGTCGTGCGGCCAGACAACCCTATGGGACAGAGGAGAAAAGGGGTTAGCTTGGCAACCACACGGGAACGTGATCTAGAGCTGTGCTTACTTGCAGAGATGCGGTGGCTGGCGTTGGCAGGTCCCACGCCTGGGAGACAACGTCCTGCTGTGCGTCCGGGCGAAGCGGTGATGCAGAGGAGCGGCGGGACGATGGAGGGTAAGTCTGCCGCCGGGTTATCCACCTGTGCACAGGGGAGGCTGATAGAAGAAGATGAGCAGACAATAATGACAGCTTACGTGTCCTTTAGCGTAGATCAGCAGGCCTGATGAGGAGGAAGCTGCTGGGAGAATTCGATGTTGGGAGACAGACGGCTCCAGGCTGCAGCTCAGGGCAGGATGGAATAAATAGCGGCACACTAACGAGGAGCAGGTGTGCACGCAGCTGAGGTGGAAGCCCGTGAGCTGCGGGTGATGACAGAGACTAGCTCCATGGTACAACTCCCACACCCGTAAGTTAAAACAGTTAGATCCTGTGAAAGGCTCTGGCGTGCAAATAAGACAGAAGAATCTTGTTCAGCCTGGAATGCCAGCCTTACCACCTATAAGAAATCTCTCCATAGTGCTAGGCGACAGTACTATTCATCCTTGATAGAAGAAAATAAAAACAACCACAGATTTCTCTTTAACACTGTGGCTCAACTAACCAAGAGCCAAAATGCCATAGACCCCTACATCCCTCCAACTTTTATTGCTGACAACTTTTTGAATTTTTTTAACGATACAATTGTCAGTATTAGGAATAATATTCCAAAAAATAGCCCCCCTAAAAATACCAAGCCTCTGCCTAACACTGCTGTGCCCACAGGCTCAGAACTCCACTTTTCTAAATTTTCTCAAATTAATTATTCTGATCTAGCCCTAACAGTGTCAGCCTCTAAACCAACTACCTTTCTTTTAGACCCAATCCCCTCTAGACTAGTGAAGGAATTGCTATCTCTGATTAGTCCATCTCTTTTGAACATAATTAATATGCCCCTATTGACAGGATATGTACCGCAGTCATTTAAGGTGGCAGTAATTAAACCTCTACTTAAAAAACTGCACTTGATTCTGGGATTTTGGCCAATTATAGACCAATATCTGACTTCCTCTACTTTTCCAAGATTCTTGAAAAAGTAGTCGCCAATCAACTATGCACCTTTTTTGAAAAAAAATCTATATTTGAGAAATTTCAGTCAGGTTTTAGGAAACATCACAGCACAGAGACAGCCTTAGTGAAAGTTACTGATGACATCCTTATGGCATTTGACAAAGGACTCGTCTCCATCCTTGTTTTATTGGACCTCAGCGCTGCCTTTGATACCACTGATCACCATATTCTGCTAGAGAGACTTGAACAACAAAGTGGCTTGAATGGAACAATGCTAAGATGGTTCCAGTCTTATCTATCAGACCGTTCCCAGTTTGTTCATGTCCATAACAAGTCCTCTACTCAGACAACGGTTAGCTATGGAGTTCCGCAGGGATCAGTACTTGGACCAGTATTGTTTACATTATACATGCTGCCTTTGGGAGACATTATGAGGAAGCATTCTATTCATCTTTCATTGTTACGCTGATGACACTCAGTTGTATTTATCCATCAATCCAGATGATCCCAGCCAGTTGGGTTTACTCCAGGAGTGTCTTAAGGATATCAAAACCTGGATGAACTACAACTTTCTATTGCTGAATACAGATAAAACTGAAGTTATTGTTCTTGGCCCCAAACATGCTAGAAGTACTCTTTTTAGCAAGATAGCAACATTAGATGGCATTGCACTTACTTCTACGTCTTCTGTTAGGAATCTTGGAGTTGTCTTTGACCAAGATATGTCTTTCAACTCTCATATACAGCAAACTATATACTATATACTACATATACTACTACATATACTACCCACTGCGCCACCGTGGGCTGCACGGTGGCGCAGTGGTTAGCACTGCGGCAGCACAGTTTTACCCTCAGCCGGGGGATCGCGGGGATCATGAGATCGTGGGTTCGATCCCTGCCCCCGGCCAACAGTGATCTGGGTGGAGTTTACATGTTCTCCCCATGTTGCGTGGGTTTACTCCGGGATTTCTCCGGTTTCCTCCCATATGCTAAAAACATGCAGGTTAGGGATACGGGGCGCTTGTGCACACAGCGACCGGCAGCTGGTGGCTTGTCACCAGACTGCAAAACAAATCTACCTACGGGTACAAAATAAGTACAAAAAAACCCACAAAAAAACCCCAAAACTATTAAGACTTCCTTCTTCCATCTGCATAATATTTCTAAAATTAGGTCCATCCTGTCTCATAAAGATGCAGAGAAACTTGTTCACGCCTTTATCACCTCTAGACTTGACTATTGTAACTCACTTTTATCAGGTTGCCCAAATAAGTCCATAAAGTTTCTCCAACTCCTTCAGAATGCAGCTGCACATATCCTTATGAGAACAGGAAGAAGAGATCACATTACTTCAGTCTTAGCTTCTTTACATTGGCTCCCAATAAAATATAGAATTGAATTCAAGATATTGCTCTTAACCTATAAAGCTCTTTATGGTATGGCTCCTTCTTACCTGCAAGAACTCTTTAGTTCCCTATCATCCAACCAGAGCTCTATGCTCCCAGAAATCCAAACTACTAGTGGTCCCCAAGGTATCTAGAAGTAGATTGGGAGGTAGAGCTTTCAGCTATCAAGCTCCCTTCCTGTGGAACCATCTTCCCATTTCAGTTCGGGAGGCAGACACTCTCTCTTTATTCAAGAGCAAGTTGAAATCTTTTCTCTTTGATAAGGGCTTTAGTTAGAAATGTTGCCCCTGCCAGGCCTTTGCTCGCATGTACAGCCTGGCCAGGCTTGGTACTGGACTGTTTGGCTTTGAATGTTGTATTTGTATGTTTGTTTTGAATGTAGCTACTCAATCCAGCCGGTCGAGGCGGATGGCCGTCCTCTATGAGGTATGGTTCCGCTCGAAGTTTCTGCCCATTAAAGGAAAGTTTTTCCTCGCCTGTCTCGCCGCAGTGCTTGCTCTTAGGGGTCTCTGCTGGGTTATATAAACTGAGAGCGTGGCCTAAATTCATTCTTTTCTGTAAAGTGCCTTGAGATGACCTGCATTGTGATTTGGCGCTATTTAAATAAAATTGAATTGAATTGAATTGCAAAAAAATGGTATGATACTGCACTGTTGTGTAATATTACTTAATAATTATGAACCCTGTCAGTAAACTGTAATGGAGAAGAGAGGAGGGAAAAAAAAGAAAACTGACCTGAAAGATTCAATAAACCATGATGCTGATTTAAGGTGGAATTGCCCAGCCCCAATGTATGGGCAATACAATTATGACAGTCTTGTTATTATTATTATTATTATTATTATTAACAGAGAAACAACAGCAAAAACAATATGACTACATTACATTATATGACTACATAATAATAATAATAACAATAATAATAATAATAATAATAATGGACTGCATTCATATAGCGCCTTTTACTCAAATTTTCAGGAAAGGTGTGTAATGGCACACTGAACACATGATTAGATTTTGATGATGATCTCAAAATGCATACCTCCGCCAAGGCTCTTATCTTCTCACAGCGTGTTAGCAACAATACTCTAAAACTACTGGATGGATTTGGATGAAATTTTCACCAGAGGTGGCCCTTGGCCCAAAGATGAACTCATTAGATGTTGGAGGTGATCTGTGAGTGCATACCTCCATCAAGGCCCTATCTCGCAATGTACAGATGGATGGCGATATGGATGGACAAAGGGTCGGAGGGGAGGACAAAGGGAGGGAGGGATGGAGCCTTGGTGGAGGAATGCGCTCTTTGAGTGCCCTCTAGTTTCATAACTGAAATGAAAGTGAAATGAAACTCTGACCCTCTAGTGTGTATGTGTCTCTATATGTTTTTTTTTAATAAAAATGTAAGTAAAACAAAATTTTAAAGGACATTCAGTGCACACGATACATATTATGATATATATCATGTGTCATGATATAGTTTCTCCATACATGTTTGTGTTATATTACCCAGTCCTAGTGTGATCTCGTAATATATTTTCTAACACCCAGATCTTTATCAACATATCACAATACAGTGATCTAAGAATCCTGTCTTGTAGACCTCTGCAGACATCAGATAAACATTGCCAATGCTAACATATAGGCTACCATCTAAGTAATAAGAAAAACTGCTGTTCCTTTGATATCACTACATTTTAACAGTGCATCGAAATGTAGAAATTTACAGCAGAAATAGAAACATTTAAAGGTTGTTCTAAGAATTGTTTTGCCTGTCTGGTTTATATGCTCATTCATAACAAGGCCACAGGAATCTTTTGAGTACCAAGAACTGTCTGGGGTAGTTTCCACTCTTGTAATTGTGACAAAAGAAAGACAAACTACAGACAGGTTCATTGCTATGCCATCCGTAACATAATAGCTGACTGAACCATTCCTTCACATTTAGTTTGTGTTTGTTGGTATTGATATTTGACAATGCAGCTATACTCTTGTGTTTGTTTCATACATTCTCCTTTGTCTTCCACCCAGATCCTGACCTCCCTACCTATGCCATTCCCACCTACGACATGGACTTGTTTTCATCCACATTCCCCAGTGACTTCTTCCCCGATGGCTCCGACAGCCCCTTGCCAAGTGGAGAGACAACTACGTCTGGCTCCCCTCGTTTCCTTGGTCACGGCCTCAACGAAAACCTCATCCCCATCTACTGCTCCATCCTTGCCGCCGTGGTGGTGGGTTTTGTGGCCTATATTGTATTTAAGAGGTCAGTTGGATGAAAACTAAATAATGAAAGTCTCTTTTGCAATTAAAGAGATTAGCCCAGTTGGGTTTTGCTCCTCAAACTAGAAAGTGAGTGTTTGGCTACTGCTGGCCTAAATATGTCAACGAGGTGAAATATTAAGGCCAATTGTGGTCGAAGAGGCTTTTACACCATAATGCAAAAACAAATGCACACACGAGTGCAACGCAGAGGTTGCGCCCAAACACATTAGCAAGGTCGTGCAATTACACACGCAGGCACTCAGACAGATACAAACCCAGGCTATAACACTTCTAAAGCAAGTAAACAAGCTTGTTAGAGGCATTGATTGTTTGAAAAATGCCGACCAGAGGAAATCTGAGCTCCAGATTTATCAGCACAGTCACGCACTCGCACATCTGGCTGCTCATTTACTTAACATTGCACATAAACCAGTAAATCATGGACATTTCCAGAGTAGCTGTGTTAAGTGCACCTTGTCACTTAATACGTTGCAAATATTTTAATGGTAGATTCAAGAAGTTTATTATCTTTAAGTATTTGAATGAGCTTGCTCATTTTAAACTTTTGGCTTCTGCTTTATCCTTTTCAGACATGGGATTCATAACATTACACTTGTATTAACTGTTTGGTTATACAGTATTTTAAATGGTTCGCTGATGATAAGAGGAATGAGCCGTATAGACGGAAACAGTTTTCACATTAGATAAAGTCAATAAACACTCAGACGTTATTGCTTATAACCTACTTTAAACTACTAGTAAAATATAATTGAATGGGCATTCTTCCTTACCTTTTACACAGGAGTGGGATCGTTGAGAGATTGCTGAGTAATGAAAAACTGGCCAGATTTCTCAATGATCTTCAGTGATCTCCATGGTCACCAAGGTTTTGACTCAGTAAAAAACAATCTCTCAACAGTCACCTAAGGGAAAGGATCTCTCAATGAACTCTGAAGGAATGCTCAAGGAGCTCTATACAATTTCATCTTGTTTTGGGGAGATTGTTGTGGTCTGCCCTCAGACCCTGCAGCCACTCAAAGATGCCATGTGATGCATCCTTCTCCTGTGCTTTTCTAGTACTCTTCAGTTTTATGTTGCATTCCAGGTACACAGTATGTCCAAAGAGAAAGGTCAGGAGGTTCCAGCAAAACAAATCTGAAAACCTTGATTTTCTTTTGAGCTGTTTGTTATTAGTAGGGCTGTGAATCTTTAGAAGTCACACGATTCAATTCAATTCCGATTTTTGGGGTCACAATTCAATTCAGAATCGATTTTCGATTCAAAGCTATTTTTTTTTTAACTTAAGAAACTCTCCCTCTTCTTATACTCCCCCTCTCATACAATGAGCACTACATCAGGTGTGTCAGCTTGAAGCCAAGTGTGTGTGAACAGGATGAGGTAGTGCACTTCAGGTGCCCTGAGTGCCGGAGGATCGGTTTAGCGTTGTGTAATCTTTGCAAATTTAAAACCCTAAAAAAACAAGACCTACTCTTTTGTTTAGCTGTGCCAGCTGCTGAGAAAAACCAGTCACCACTGCCGACACCACCTCAGGAAGTGACATGACAGCAAATTTTTTTAATGCCTTAATCGGCCAACATTCAATTCAGTTCAATTCAACTTTACTTGTATAGCGCCATTTCACAACAACAGTCATCTCATAGCACTTTCAACTGTAGGAGGGACCCCCACAGTTGCAGAAAGACCCCAGCAATCAGGCGATCCCCTTTGAGCAAGCACTTGGTGATGGTGGAGAGGAAAAACTCCCTTTTAACAGGAAGAAACCTCCAGCAGAACCAGGCTCAGAGAGGGGCAGTCATCTGCTGCAACTGGCTGGGGGGTGAGGGGACAGAGAAGATAAAAAGAACAGACATGTAGAGAGCAAACAGCACAATGGGGACTCAATCTATGGGAGAGAACAAACAGATGTTAATGACCAGCAAAAAAAAAATATTTCATTGAGAGTGAAGAAAGGAGTGAGGCCCAATGCATTATTGGAGGTCCCCCGGCTGACTAAACCTATTAGCAGCATAACTAAGGGAGGGTTCAGAAACACATGATCCCTCCCTAATTGTAGGCTATATCAAAAAGGTAGGTTTTAACCCTATTCTTAAAAACAGAGATTGAGTCTGACTCCCGAATCCAGATTGGCAGCTGGTTCCACAGGAGAGGAGCTTGATAACTGAAGTCTCTGCCTCCCATTGTGCTTTTGGAGATTCTAGGTATTACAAGTAATCCTGCATTTTGGGAGCGTAGTGCTCTGTTAGATAATACGGTAGTATCAGATCTTTTAAATAAAAAGGAGCCTGATTGTTTAGAGCTTTGTAAGTAAGAAGAAGGATTTTAAACTTAATTCTAAACTCTATGGGAAGCCAATGAAGGGAGGCCAGAACCGGAGAGATATGATCTCTCTTTCTAGTACCTGTTGCTGCAGCATTTTGGATCAGCTGAAGACTTTTTAAAGATGTTTTAGGACAACCTGATAATAAAGAATTACAATAATCTAATCTTGAGCTTACAAAAGTGTGGATCAGTTTCTCAGCATCACTCTGAGACAAGATGCTCCTAATCTTGGCAATATTACGCAAATGATAGAAGGCAGTCTTAGAAACAAATTTAATATGTGAATTGAAGGACAGATCTTGATCAAAAATAATTCCAAGGTTCCTCACAGAGCTATTAAGAGAAAGAGTAACCGCATCCAAACTGAAAGTTTGATTTGGAAAGGTATTTCTAAGGTTTTTTGGACCAACAAGAATGACTTCAGTCTTATCAGAATTTAATAGCAGGAAATTACAAGTCATCCAAGCTTTGATTTCCTTAAGACAGGCTTCCAACTTGGCTAATTGATTACTATCATCTGGCTTCACTGACAGGTATAATTGTGTATCATCTGCATAACAATGAAAATGCATAAAGTGCTTTCTAATAATGTTGCCTAACGGAAGCATATATAAACTTAAAAGAGTAGGGAATAGCACAGATCCCTGTGGATCTCCATGACTAAGCTTTGAGTTGAAAAAAAACTCATTATTGACATGAACAAACTGGAACCTATCAGATAAATAAGATCTAAACCACTGCAACAAAGTTCCATTAAGTCCAACATAGTGTTCTAATCTATCAAGGAGAATATTATGATCGATAGTATCAAAAGCTGCACTAAGGTCTAAAAGGACAAGTACAGAAACCAGTCCATTATCAGATGCGATGAGGAGGTCGATAGTGACCTTCGCTAAGGCTGTTTCAGTACTATGATGGATTCTAAACCCAGACTGAAACTCTTCAAGTAAACCATTTCCCTGCAGGTGGTCAAATAATTGCGTAGCAACAACTCTTTCTAAGATTTTTGAAATGAAAGGGAGATTAGAGATTGGTCTATAGTTAGCTAAAACTCCTGGATCTAGCGTTGGCTTTTTGAGTAAGGGTTTAATTATAGCCGTTTTAAAAGTCTGCGGTACATGACCTAAAGTTAATGAAGAATTGATTATATGAAGAATAAAGCTACCAATAAGTGGGAAGACTTCTTTAAATAACCTGGTAGGAATAGGGTCTCAAAGACAAGTTGAAGGCTTGGATGAGGAAATGATTTTGTCTAACTCTAAAAGGTCAATTGGAGTAAACTCATCCAAACAGATATCAGTTGAAGGAGTTGTAGTAGTTACTGTATTTAAGTTAACTGTGGGAAGAATCTGATTGATTTTATCTCTGATGGATGAAATTTTATTATTAAAAAAGTTCATAAAGTCCTGACTAGTAAGCTCTAAGGGAATGCTAGGATTGACAGAGTCCCGACTCTTTGTCAACCTGGCTACAATACTGAAAAGAAACCTGGGATTATTCTTGTTCTCTTCTATTAATGCAGAATAATAACTTGTTCTAGCTTTTCTAAGAGATTTTTTATAAATTAAAAGATGATTTCTCCAAGCTAAATAGATTTCATCTGAATTAGTGGAGCGCCATTTTCTTTCTAATTGACAAGTCTTCTGTTTTAAGCTATGAGTTTCTGTGTTGAACCAAGGAGTTAGAAATCTCTGATTAGACTTTTTCTTTTTTAAGGGGGCCACCAAGTCTAGAGTCTGATGCAGAGAAGCTGTAACACTATCCACCATGCTATCAATTACAGAACATTAATTGAAAAAGTTAATATGTTAATAATCCCAGCCTGAGTGACAAGATTTGAGCACATGCCATTTCAACTTTCAGCAGATCTAGGGTAGATACATACTGTATGTATATACAGCAAAGGCTTTTGGGGTCCTGTTGGTATGTTCAATAGGTGTAGATGGTCTGATCTTAAATTTGTTCTTGGGTGTTTCTTGGATTATGTAACATATAAAAAATGCTGGCTGAAGAAATAGGTACTGGAAATAGACTTGGTCTCAGAGACTGTATCTCATCAATCTTATTAAGTGTGCTACCTCTCCACAGGTGGAATAGCTGCAAACAGAACAAGCAGGCAGCTAATAACCGTGCAGCTACCAACAACCAGATGGTGACGCCGGAGGGAGAGAAGCTGCACAGCGACAGCGGCATCTCCGTGGACAGTCAGAGTCTGCAGGAGCAGCAGCAGCAGCAGCAGCAGCAACAGCAGCAGCAGCAGGCTCAGGCTGAAGTCCAGGCACAACCCTCACACTCTCACACACAGGAACAGATAGGTAAGCTTGTGTTTTTAATGGGAATGCACATGACTCAATAACAGCAACTTATAGTGCTACCAACATGCCATAGTGAAAGAACTGCTTCTATTAAACTTTATGTGCATTTACTGATTATTGATGGAGTCTGTTGTGGTGTACTGAAGCCACTTCCTTGTCAGCTGTCTTGTGGCAGTTATTGTAGTAAAAATATTCAATACTGTAGGGTATGCTGAAACCCATCCACATTTATTGGTGTCTAAATCATGCTGTTGGTATATGCAGTAGCACCCAGCCCTTGTATGCAATACTGTATTGTTCTTATGACAAAAACCATAGATCCTTCTTACTGAAGGTCTAAAGGTTCTTCACTTCCATGAAAACAAGGAGTGGATGCCGTTCCAATAAAATGATAAGTTCACTGCATGAAAACTGGCCTCTCTTCACAGAAACTCAGACTCACCTTCATTCCTGCTGCACATAATTAATGGTTTACCAGCTGCCAAGGAAAGTCATAATCGATTACATCAAGATATTCTACTGAGGATTTATGAATGCATGTTGTGGGTTTCTTTGGCATTGTGTAAGCATCCCCCCCCGCCCCCAGAGAGGAGAAACATTTTTGAGCATTGAGATCAAAAACAGCATATCAACTAGCAGCAGAACTAACACCTCTACGCAGATTTCAAAAGCATATAGGTGAAGCAGCCAAATCTTTCATATGTACGTGTGGTGTATTAGACTTCAGGAGTGTATGCTTTAAATTTTACGCTGTATACAGCCCTCATCACTGAAATATGGTTGGAACTTTTAGTGTTGACAGAAGCTTGAGAGTTTCTGTCTTTGCAGAAATGTATACCTTGGTACTTAACTGAGTCCACCTGATGCATATTAACCTTTACCTCTCCTCCTCTACACTCTGGGGACTCTGGAACTATTTTCAGTGATGGTATTTAGAACAGAGTTTCACCACATCATCTCTCAAAGCCAGACGAGGATCTAAGAGGTTTGTTTCCGTGAATGATGTCTGGCTCATGACCAACCTCGTGCACTTTACTGATCTATCATAAAGCAATTTGCCGGGGGATTAATTTGCCTCTTGCAGCACAGTGCATTAAGAGGCAGAAGTAAGTTTTTAAGTGTTTGTCATGGTTATCAGTCATTAGTGCATTAACAAAGATGCCTTAATGAAATTTGAAAAACAGTCCCAGTGCTTTCTGACGTTAGGCCGTCAGCCATGAGCCCCAAAGTTCTTAGGTGAGAGTTGTGCACTTTTTAAGCAGGATGGTACAAGAGGGACTGAGTTAGCAGATGTGCTTTTAAAGGTATTTAGACAACTAATTAATGATAAACAAGCACTTTAAATGCAAAACTCACCTCAAGATCAAATTTTCTC
This sequence comes from Pholidichthys leucotaenia, assembly GCA_020510985.1. Lineage (NCBI taxonomy): Eukaryota > Metazoa > Chordata > Actinopteri > Cichliformes > Pholidichthyidae > Pholidichthys > Pholidichthys leucotaenia. Next base: position 247,143,149 of record CM035838.1, on the reverse strand, counting down.
ATTTTTCCTCTGGTCTCCAGTGGGAAATGGCAAGTGATGGAGAAAACCAGCTGTAGAAATTGCCACTTGAGACCACTTAAGTAAACTTTAGAATTTGCAGTTAAAAAAATAGACATTTTTTTTTTCCTTCCTCCTTGTTTGTTTTCATCATGAAACATGTTTTGGAAAACCGCTGGACCACAAACATCGACAGATTTGTTGGTAACCTTCTGTCAAAGAAAGAAAATTCCACCATGGTCACTGAAATTTCTTGAAACTGACAAAAGTAATAATAAATATTTTTTCTGAAAATTAACTGATGAAAGTCAGACACTGCTTTTGAATTTGGGTTCAACAGAATTATTAAAAAAAAAAAACTAATGAAACTGGCCCGGACAAAAATGATGATAGCCTTAATATTTTGCTGCACAACCTTTTGAGCACAATCACTGCAATCAAGCTATTTCTGTAACTCTCAGTGAGACTTCTGGACATGTTTACAGGTATTTTGTCCCACTCTTCATGAGCGAACTGCTCCAGCTGTCTCAGCCTTGAAGAATGCCTTCTCCAGACTGCATGTTTCAGCTCCTTCCACAGATGTTCAATAGGACTGATCAGGGCTCATAGAAGGCCACTTCAGAATAGTCTAATGTTTCGTTCTTAGCCATTGTTGGGTGTCTTTAGCTGTGTGTTTTGGGTCATTATCCTATTGAAGCACCCATGATCAAACTTTCTGACACTGGGCAGCACATTTCACTCCAGAATGCCTTGATAGTCTTGAGACTATCATTGTACTCTACACAGATTTGAGACACCCTGTGCCACAAGCAGCAAAGCAGTCCAAGAACATAACTTAGTCTCCTCCATGTTTCACAGTAGGCACAGTGTTCTTTTCTTTGTATGCTTCAGTTTTCCTTCTGTAAGCATAGAGAAGATGTAACTGGTCCAAAAGCTCCAGTTTTGTCTCATCAGTCCAAAGGGCATTCTCCAAGAAACTTTGGGGCTTGTCATCATCCATTTTGACTGACTTTTCAATGTTTTTTTGGTCAATAGTGGAGCCCTCCCAGCCTTCTTCCATGGAGTTATTATTGCTTAAAATGCAACCCATCATCCATCCATCCATCTTCTACCTTGACCATGGAATTCAGCTTGAATGATTTTGCATGATTTCCTAGGCTCTTTTCTACAATACGTGCTATTCTTCTGATCAACCTGGGGCTGCATTTAAGCTTGTGTCCACATACTGGGAGGTTGGCTACAGTCCCATGAACCCTATACTTTTTTAAATAGTATTGGCAGCTGTGGTCACAGGAACATCAAGCTGCTTGGAGATGGTCTTATAGCCTTTATCTTTAACATGGTTGTCTATAACTTTCTTTCTAATGTCCTGAGACAAGTCTCCTTAACTTTCTGTGGTCCACGTTCAGTGTGGTACACACCATGATACCAAGCAGCACAGTGACTACTTTTCACCCTTTGAATAGATAGACTGACTGATTACAAGTTTGTCGACACCTGTGATGCTAATTACAGGACACACCTTAGTGTAACATGTCTCTATGATCCAATTATTTGTCTTTTTTGGGGTATCATCATTTTTGTCCAGGCCAGTTTCATTAGTTTGTTTTTAGAAATGATTCTGTTGAACCAAAATCCAAAAGCAATGTCTGATTTTCATTAGTTCATTTTCAGAAAATTTTTATTTATTATTACTTTTGTCAGTTTCAAATTATTTCAGTGACCATGGTGGGATTTTCTTTCTTTAATGGGAGGTTACCAATAAATTTGTCCATGTCTGTGTGTTGGCAAGCCACTGAATCGCTGATGAGCCAGTACCAGTTTATTGGCCATTTTTACTGTATATATGGCCCCAAACTATAGGTGGTGTAGCTATAAAAGTGGCTGAAAATATCTCTCTTCAAAGTATTTCTTTGCTCTGAAAGTTGAGAAGCTCAACCATCTAGAAGCTAACATTGAAAGGAGCTTTATGTGGAGGTGTGAAGATCTAGCTTGGATTTTGGTGCCTCTATGTTGTATTTCTGGCATGTCCAATCTGGAAGAGACCCTGGAGCAGACCCAGGACAAGCTGGTGAGATTACTTCTCTCAGCTGTCAGGGAAAGACCTCGGAACACCCTCTGAAGAGCTGAAGGTGGTCATTGGGATGAGGGAGGTCTGAACATTTCTGCTTAGACTGTTTCTCCCAAGGTCTGGGCCAGAAGAAAACAGGTGATGTGACATACATCTGCTCCATGGTCTCCTTTTCATAGGACACATCCAAACACATAACCTGCTGGCCTCATGGTCAGATGCTCAAACCAGCTCAACAATCAAAGACATAGGATATAAAAAAAAGACATGTTGGTAAAAGACATAAGTAGAAAGAGTGTGTGTTTGTGGAAAGTGAAGAATTGACCCTGGGTGTTCTATGTAAAATAAAATTCAAATAGAAGATTGGACAATAAAAGCAATGGCTGCAGGAATGAGAGGCGACCTCTGCACAATGCTGATCAAACCACCATTCTTCAATACACCAAAGAGCACTTACAAGATGAAACTTGCAGCGACTTTATTTGATCTATACACAGAAACCAGAGCTGTCTTTTTCTTCCACTTGAAGTACTATTAAATTCAGTCACAATTTGTTATTCAGCCTTCTCCTGATGTCTCTTTGTTCTGGATTTTCAAAAATAAATAGGCTTACTGTGTAAGGATTGCATAAATGATTATATAGGGGATAAAAAATGTGCTAAGAAGCCATTTGTCTCATCTGTTATACCCATTACATCCTAATGAAGCTTGTTCTTGTGCTCTGTTTGAGTGCTTCTTTCTTTCACCCATTCTTCCACCAGAGAAATGCCAAGCACGCTGTATGTCAAAGAAAAGGAGGAATTTCTTTTTTGGAGACATGGCTTGGCAGCAGTTCACTGAGAGGATGACTGCCTGCTTAATGCTGTCACCCTCTTTAACTGATTGGCTCATTAGCAGGTGTTATGAGATTGGATTCAGGCCTAGTCTCCAAAGCTGATGCAGTATCAGTATTTAGCATGTGCTAATTGGCATTACCGTCAATTTGCCAGTGTGGAAGTCATTAAAAAAGGAGGAGTTGTCAGTTCTTACCTGAAAAACTGGGTCTGTTAAAACCCTAAAATCGTGGGGGGTTTCCTGCTTCCAGTGAACCGTATTTTACTGGTGCCTAATAATGGGAACACTTTCAGCCAAAACAAGTCAAACAGGCCTTTAAAAGCAGAGCCTTGCTTTGACTGACACATTCTGAGAGGGATATTTCTTGCACGAATCACTGGCAAGGGAGACTTTTGACATCTAAGGTGCTTGACCTCCTTTCTGTCTGTTCATCTCCATTCAGAAACACCCCATCCCAACCCCACCCCCCAGCAACTTCCTTTGTCGCCTTCATTCTTATTTTGGATTGTGCATATTGAGTGTGTTTAAAATTTAAAGACAACTCTGAGGCCTCACTCACAGTGCCCAGACTGTGCATCACTGTCCGGAGTTTGAACTCCTGGTCTACACCGAATGGAGTCAAAGCAGCTGTGGGTTACAAACACTTAAAGGATTGCTGGAGTTAGTGGAAATTACCCCCCCCCAACCCCCACCCCCAACCCAACCAAGTGACAGGGCACAAAATTTGCTGCTGATTTCCAGCCGAAATCCTCCAAGGACTCCTGTTATTGCAACACTAGAGTCAACCTCTGTCAAAGGGACAACAGATATAAGACACATTTATGACTCTTGGATACCTGCAGGAGCTCCACAGTCTGTAATATTATACAGCTTCCAGATACAGTAATAATGCAGCTGAGTCATGTTACAAATTACCAGTGCAGTTGCTGTAATGCAAGTGGGATGACTCATAACTGGCTGTCATCCTCCCACATTGGCAAGATTTGCTAAAACTTCCCTGACAGTGAAAGTGTCCAGCAGCACTTGATGTTGGTTAGAAATAGCTGTGTCAATGTGACGGGTCTGCTTTTCATATAGAGTAGACCGGCAGAGATTGCTTGATTAATTTAAAGACCAAAAATAATTTAAGATTTGCTCTTTATGGTGTTGGTTTGACAACAACATCAACAAGAACCTCATAGATGCTAAAAACAACTAACACCAATCTCTTGAATAGGTGTCACTAGATAAACAGATGTGTAACTTTTTTCTTGAAAATTTATTGCTTCTTCTCTTAGAAATTTGTGAAGTTTTTTTGTTTTTCTCTCAAGGCCTCGGGGAGCCACTGGCTATGGGTAAAAGAGCCCCATGTGGCTTCAGAGCCACAGATTGCAGACCCCAGTTCTATGGAAACTTGATTTCATCTCGTCTTACAGGTGTCATTGACTAAAAAAATATTTTTTAAAATATGTTTTAACCTTCTGAAATGCATCTATTGGGCACATGATTTTTGAAAACGTATCAAAACACTAACTTCTGGGTTTGTTACAGAACATCATAAATATGATAACCCCGGCCTTGTTACCTGCTCACTGCTTTATTATTAGCCAACTGAGCTCTTTGCCTGCAAACATGAGCGACCTGGGAGCCCAAGCTTCAGAGCTGACAGTGCTAGGGAGTTAGCTTATTGAGTGTGATTTATATTGTTATTTTCTTTAGATTTCAGTCACCCTAGTAGACAACCCTGTTTCCACTTGGTTCACTAATCCACCATTGATAATATATCTCACGCCATTCTGGCTTATTTTGTTATATTTTTGCTGTGATTTTACATTTTAACAATTAGCATCAATATTTTCTCTAACCAAGAACCAAGGTGGCTAGCTGAAGCTAGCAGTTTAGCCACTCATTCATGAATATTTCTGTACTTATTGTACCTCAAGGACAGGTCATATCCTACTGACCACAGAAACCACACACTCCTGACCACCAGTGATGCTTTCCTTCATTCATTCTTTATGGCAAATGGCAATAGTGACTCAAGAGGGAGGGTGGAGTTAACTGCTAAAGAGACATGCACTGAAACAAGCCGTTCTGAGAAAGGCTGCAAAAGGTGATTCATAATTATGCAGCAATAATTCAAAAAATTAAATTCAAGAAAATTTGACCAAAATATGTCACAAACATTTGATTCAGGCCTGTGAGGATGTTAAAACGTGGAAAAAGTCCAATGACCCTTTAAATAAAATGAATTGATTATAAATAAAAAGCAACAATAAACACAGTAAACATGGATGTAAGGGCACCGAGTCCTTGTCCAAAAATGATGCTTTAGGAGACAGACAGCCATATAAAGTGACAAAAAGATGTGATATTGGTCTTAAATGTGAATGAAACTTTGCATACACACAGTCATGTGAAAAAATTAGGACACCATGTATAAGTCTGTGTGTTTTTTGTTTTTACATATTTGGACATATGGCTATTTAATATCAATGTTTAAAATACTGGGAGATTCATGTAATACAACTAAACAATTAAAAATGAATAAAAGACTTTTTTTCAAATTTTCTGTAAAATGTAATTCTAAACAAATATTGAGGAATAAATTGAGACGCCCCCCCATCTTTTTTAGGACAGCCCAACATTCATTCCCACTTAAAATGGCTAAAATAAATGTTAAAAAAATTCAAATAAATACAAAAACAAGGTTAGACATAGATATGTGAACATTTCTTAATAAAGAACTGAATATTTAAAGGGGTGTCCAAATTTTTTCACGACTGTGCATACAGCCTAAGCAAAAATTCATTGACTCATAAGCTATATATTGATATTGTATCGAAATAGTATGGAGAAGTCGTAGAATGAGCTGTGAAATAACCAACTGCCCCCTTGACGTGATAGGAGTTGTGGTGATTATCTTCAAGCCATGTAAAATTCAATCTCACTCTTCACTTTTCTATTCCATTTGGTGGCCCAGGGTCCAATCAAGATTGCCTTAGTGGGCTGATTAGCTGGTAACAAAGCGCTGCTCTGATTGGGAGTTCACATTTCACAGCAGACCTGATTGAACTGGTTCACTTAAAGACAGCTTGCATTGATTCTCAGAACGAGGTCAGACTCTATAAAACACCGAGTGGCCATGTGGTTATTATTATTATCCGGGCTGCCCCTTAAATGAGGTGCAATGCCATTTCAGGAATATTTGGACTGCAGTAGAAGTACAGGTGTCTGCCACATTCTGGACACTTGCCAGTGTCACTGTCTCTGCTCTGTGTCACCAGTGATGCCTGGGGAATGTCTTTTTAAACAGAGAGGAGGAAAGGAGTGCTCTGGACTGTCAATGGACTCTGTCAGAGAAGTGGAAGGGAAGCAGAAAGGCAGTGACAGTAAAGCTATGACAGGACAATACTTTGAACAGATTTTTAGGGAAGCCAAATGATTAGTTAAACTCAAAGGACTTTGGGGTCCACTAACGCTAGGTTCAGATTACACCCTGGAATGACATGCGTGTAATTTTTTTTTATCCTAATGTGACACATCTGATTTTTTGACTGCACAAGTCTGACCTAAAATTCGATCTTTCAGATAAGATTTGAGTCAATTTCTTATGTGGTCCTAGATCAAATGTACGAGAGGGGTCTGAAAAGTTCATAGGCTAAAAAGTTCATAGTGATCAAATTTGACCAAATGTGGTTTATTTTTCAACCGCAGGGATCCAAGTGCTGCAACACCGATGGAAGAAGTGTGTGGACCAAAGGAGAGACTATGTTGAAGAATAAACCACATTTGGTCAAATTTGACCACTATGAACTTTTCATCCCCCCTTCATATATCCAATACACGTTCATGCATCTTGAGAATGGTTGGATTGCTGTTCATGAAACTTTTTTCCTTGACACATATGTAGGGCTCTGATGTCATCGCTTAGCTGTGTTGGTAGCATCAGTGCTAGCAGTTGTTGCTAACTCAGCTCACGGTGCTGCCATCTGGCTTTCTTCTTTTTTCTGGACCCCATCACATAAAGGCAACTAACTGCTGGCAGTTCTTCAGAGCAAAATCCAAGAATGTGAAGTGAACAAGTGGTAGCACAAATACGACATCTTTTATTGTTGTTGATGATGTGCACATGCAAAATACATAATGGATCCACCACTCGATCAGGATTCATCCATCCATCCATCCATCCATCCTCTACTGCTTATCCAGGGTTCTGGGGTGTGGAGGCAGTCTTTTTTTCTTCTTCTTTTGTCCTCTCCAGCAGCTTGGCAAGCAGAACAGTTATCTGCTTGCTGTTTTTACCAAACACATTTACTTTGCCAAAGGAACTCTGTTCATATTTGATATATGCTCTTTATAAAAAGTATTTATAGACTCCTCTTGCTGTATAATAGCTTTAATACTTTATTTAAACTGTCTTACTTATGCTGGACCTGATGGGGCACAAATTGCACTCAACAGCATAGCTCATGTGATCATTAGGACAGGGACACCCCTGAACCATGATAAGGTGGCAGTTCACTGAGGGGCGCTTCATTGGAATCTGCTCCAAAATCCATGAAGTTCTTAGACTTGCATACTCTCAGTTCAACTTTTTTACCAGATTTCAGTGAAGTCAGGTCAGAGGAAATAAAAATAAACATTATTCAGAACATATACGGTACAAATACTATATAGAAAATTCAGTACAATCTTATATAAGCCTTGAAATGTAACCGCAACATAAGCATGACCATGCAGTTCTAGTTTTTTATACCTACAGTGGGGCAAAAAAGTATTTAGTCAGCCACCAATTGTGCAAGTTCTCTCACTTAAAAGATGAGAGAGGTCTCCAATTTTCATCATAGGTATACCTCAACTATGAGAGACAAAATGAGAAAAAAAAAAATCCAGAAAATCACATTGAAGGATTTTTAATGAATTAATTGGTAAATTCCTCAGTAAAATAAAAATTTGGTCACCTACAAACAAGTAAGATTTCTGGCTCTCACAGACCTGTAACTTCTTCTTTAAGAGGCTCCTCTGTCCTCCACTCGTTATCTGTATTAATGGCACCTGTTTGAACTCGTTATCAGTATAAAAGACACCTGTCCACAACCTCAAACAGTCAGACTCCAAACTCCACTATGGCCAAGACCAAAGAGCTGTCAAAGGACACCAGAAACAAAATTGTAGATCTGCACCAGGCTGGGAAGACTGAATCTGCAATAGGTAAGCAGCTTGGTGTGAAGAAATCAACTGTGGGAGCAATTATTAGAAAATGGAAGACATACAAGACCACTGATAATCTTCCTCGATCTGGGGCTCCACGCAAGATCTCACCCCGTGGGGTCAAAATTATCACGAGAACGGTGAGCAAAAATCCCAGAACCACATGGGGGGACCTAGTGAATGACCTGCAGAGAGCTGGGACCAAAGTAACAAAGGCTACATCAGAAACACACTACGCCGCCAGGGACTCAAATCCTGCAGTGCCAGACGTGTCCCCCTGCTTAAGCCAGTACATGTCCAGGCTCGTCTGAAGTTTGTTAGAGAGCATTTGGACGATCCAGAAGAGGATTGGGAGAATGTCATATGGTCAGATGAAACCAAAATAGAACTTTTTGGTAAAAACTCAACTTGTCGTGTTTGGAGGAGAAAGAACACCATACCTTCTGTGAAGCATGGGGGTGGAAACATCATACTTTGGGGCTGTTTTTCTGCAAAGGGACCAGGACGACTGATCCGTGTAAAGGAAAGAATGAATGGGGCCATGTATCGTGAGGTTTTGAGTGAAAACCTCCTTCCACCAGCAAGGGCATTGAAGATGAAAAGTGGCTGGGTCTTTCAGGATGACAATGATCCCAAACACACTGCCTGGGCAACGAAGGAGTGGCTTCGTAAGAAGCATTTCAAGGTCCTGGAGTGGCCTAGCCAGTCTCCAAATCTCAACCCCATAGAAAATCTTTGGAGGGAGTTGAAAGTCTGTGTTGCCCAGCGACAGCCCCAAAACATCACTGCTCTAGAGGAGATCTGCATGGAGGAATGGGCCAAAATACCAGCAACAGTGTGTGAAAACCTTGTGAAAACTTACAGAAAACGTTTGACCTCTGTCATTACCAACAAAGGGTATATAACAAAGTATTGAGATGAACTTTTGTTATTGACCAAATACTTATTTTACCGAGGAATTTACCAATTAATTCATTAAAAATCCTTCAATGTGATTTTCTGGATTTTTTTTTCTTATTTTGTCTCTCATAGTTGAGGTATACCTATGATGAAAATTGGAGACCTCTCTCATCTTTTAAGTGGGAGAACTTGCACAATTGGTGGCTGACTAAATACTTTTTTACCCCACTGTACATAAATGTACAGAAAGTAGTACCATAGTAGTCTTTAGTTCCTCAGCCTAATCAAGTAAACTCTGGAACTCTACCAATTAGAATTTACTACTTCGATCTAAATAAGATTAACCAAGTAGTCTTTTGGACTTAAAGAGTCTGTGACATAATTCAACCAAGACATCATTAGAAAGAAGAACTACTGTGTTTTTATTCTGTGTAGACAAAAAAATTCAATAAATTTTTTTTCCATATACTACCATAAATTACATCGTGATGCAGCAGATTGCGATGTTCGTTTGTCGAAATTGGGTCAAACGGCACCGCCATATTGTGACATCATGAGAGGAACCCACTATGTAAATAAGCATGGCTGAGTACACTGAAGCGGAGGAGGTTGTGAGCGATTTCAGCAAAGATTTGAGCGATTTGTCGATAGTTTTTGAGGAAGAAGCAGGACTGAGTGATGAAGAAGAGCGAGTTGGTCCTAACGAAGGACTGCAACCCTATTTATTTGAACTATATTGTTCAGGAAGCGACAATGACTCGCACGTTTCAGAGGATGAAGGGTCCGACGGTGAAGGGTTAGAGATGAACATTGGTTACCTCCAAAACACTGAATGGTAATATACAGATAGATCTAAAAGAAATGGATGTGCAACTTTGATCATGTACCTTTGCTATGTTGTAAATCTAAGTGGCTAGACGGCTGAGAGCCGGTCTCCTTCATTTCAGTGGTTATTCTCTTTTACCCCTAATTTGGTTTAAAAAAAATTCACCAAAAGGCCCGCAATTTTTTTATTTTTATTTTTTATGGGTCTTTACCTTCATAATGTGCAGATATGTAGGTTGAAAAATGTTGCTTGAAGATAAGTCTGCTTCTTCATGTTCCTCTTGAAGTTCTTCACTAGTGATCGCGCTTCTGGCTTTTTTGTCAGCAGTTCTGAGACTTCCTAAATGAAATAATTAATTGCAATATTACACACTCTTAAGCAGGGACAAAAGCCCAAAATATTTCACCCAGAAAACAAAATCATATATATATATATATATATATACAGTATATATATACACACAAACACACACACACACACACATACATGTGAGTTTACAGGTTAAAGAAATAACAACACTAATGACAAAACTACAGATAAAATATCCATAATGTGTTTCTTGTTTTGAGATTGTAACTGAACACCCCGATTGTTTTGCAGATCTGATGTGTCCACACACCTCTATCACACCCTAAAACATAAACAAAGGGACTTACTCTATTCCAGGCGAGTTTTGACACTGTTGCTTCCCTGCACTGTTTTGATATGTTGATATCGTTTTGAACTGTGGGTTTTTGTTTAAAAACCGTAGGTATGGCAGTCGGTTTTAGAAGTCATTTGTAACAAACTTTCATGCCTAAAGATTCCTGTATAGCAGGCGCCTCCTCAAAACTGTCTGCAGTGAAATGATCGCTACAGAGTACAGAAGATGGTGTTGGATGCCATTTGTCCCTTGTTCTCTGTACTTGCTTCGCCCATTTTTTAAGAAGATCGGGATCGTTTGGGAATGCGAACAGGCTTATATGTTCACTGGGGCAATTAGAACATCCAGCTGCCATGCAACATTTCGGCATTTCTTCGCTGATACAGAAGCTAAACAGCTTGTTTACATTGATTGCACACGAATCAGCCGAGATTAAACTCCTCTCATGACATCATATCCAGAAACGAGGCGAGTCTCCAGATATCGCGTTCCTGCAACACGGCGCTAAATTTAAATTCACTTAGAAATATTTTTCCACTTATTTAGCGTTCTAAGTCAACAGAACCAACTATGTGGACGATTGAAGATAAATTCATATTGAATATTGAGCCATACTTCCTAAACCGTGTCACAGACACTTTAAAGCAACACTACGTGAGATTTTCATTTTGAGGGTACATCAACCTTTGACCATGTCACTGCCACCATACCTTCAGTGACCTACATTGCCTGCAACAGTACAATTTAACTTTGCTGCTCCTGGTAGGATTATTGCAAAGACTACTGGCATATTAAGTCACCAACCAACAAAGCACCCTATGATTGGCTATTGTGGATCAGGCTATAAAATGTGCCAGTTGGAGTCAGTGTTCCTACCAGGAACGGGAAACTTACGTAGCACTGCTTTAACCCTAATTCCATACTAGTAACCTACAAATACACAGAGAAGTATTTGCAATGCAAAGCACTGGGAAGCAGGCATTGTATATACCTAGGAGCAAGGATCACTGGAGGAGTAGTACTGTTCTGGTTGGCCTCTTCTACATCTAGGTGTCCCCACATCCAGCATCCTGTGGTGCACAAAATACAGCTAAATCCAGCATCAGCAAACAGCCTCACCATCTAGCTTCTCACATGATGAAGACCGTCCACAGTAGATCAAAGGGAGACACCCTAGATAAAGAAACTCACCGCTCTGGTGGATTTTTCTACCATTATTCCCCAAAGGTGGACCATCATGTAGGTGCAGCACATTCGACCTTCCTGGCACCTCTGGATACTTTGCTACATGGATTAGATCCTCGGTCATCAAGGTTTCCTTATCACTGGACTCTGCAAAGCACTGTGTGTTTACTGTCGTGCACCAGTACTCCCACATTAAAAGATTTCATGCACAAGGTGTCCACTGAACATTCGAGTGGACAACTGGGAAGTGCTTGCTCGTGATAGGACAGGATGGCATAAGGCAGTTCAAGGGGGTGTCGTACATTTTGAGCAGAAAAGGTGTCGTAAGACTGAGGAGAAACACAAAAGAGACCCTCCACAGTCACAGCTTCCACCCATATCTGTACAGTGTTCAAGAGAGTCTGTGCTTTTTACATTGGACTAATTAGCCACCAATGAGTGCACAAGTAATTCTAGTGGACAATCTTATTCAAATTGAGGGATTCCTGATGATTGTATGCATCTACAACTGAACTGTTATCTGTCAGTTCACAGTACTGCTAATGCATCTGGGGCTTGGTGCTAAAGGATGTTTTCTGTATAAATGTAGGACACAGGTGGTATTCGGAAAAAATATGTGCAACCTTTGAAACATTGGGATAGAAAAGAGTTGAGTTCTTGCCTGGGTTACAAGAGTTTCCAGCTGTGAATCCTTCATAAGGCCACATATATGTATTTCAACCCTGGTCCAAGTAGCAAGTATAATAAAAAAAGAAATAAAGTGCACAAGTCTAAGTTTTTCAACTATTGAGAAATAATAAATACAAGACACAAATTATGTCAAGTGAAATACTCAGTAATGGTTTCTACTGGTTGGTAAGAAGTTGTTGATCAGACTTCTGAAAAACAAAACAAAACAAACAAAAAAAAAACCTAATCAGCCCACAAAGATACAGAAATTAACCAAGTTGCCCTTAATCAAAGGTCCTGAACTACAGTAGATGAGTTTCTTAGTGGAAAATATAATAAAGCACTCAAACAGTCAGAAAATGAGATTAAATGACGTCCATGACCACTACCTTCCCTCGTTTTCAGCAACTCTCTCTCTTTCCTGTCTCTGCAGTGATTCGGGTGGACGGCGGACCCGAGCCGGACTCACCACCCCCTGAAGTCTGAGGAAGAGGAGGAAAACGGGGTAGCAGTGGCCTCAGGACTGAAAACAGGGAGAAGAGAGCGGAGACTTGAACCGAGGATCGGAATGAAAGCAGGGCAGGGCCAAAGAATGTAAAAATTAGTTTATATCTGAAGCTGGCCCAGAGAGCTTCATTGATATGGACCTCCAAATGGTTTTTCAGCCACAGACTGACTCTTCATCCCTGCATACAGAGTCTGTCATTCAGCGTGCCTGGATTCAATTTGTACGGCAATACCAACCACGGACTCAGATAGGAACTCATACAGTAGATATATGACTATTACAAGACTAATCCATTATGTTTGACATGTGACATAATTCTGAGTAGCTGCCAGTTTAGCACCTCCTGCCTCTTTCCTAGCTTTCCAATTTTTCTTTTAAATTGATAAAAAAAAAAAAAAAACATATGTGCCTCAAAGGTAAACAGGCAGTAATGTAGTTCTCTCTTTCTTTTCTTTTTTTTTTTTTTTAATTCATTCCGTTGTGTCAAAGAGACTGGCGGCAGCTCCTTTCTGCCACCTCTCTCCACGGCGTTCCACTCTCAGATAATCCTCTGTCTCGACAAGATTCATCCTGTTAGACCCCCGCCGCCATCAGCGATATGGAAAGCAGCGGGGGAGCCGTGAGTCACTCCCCGACTTCATCTGAAGTTTCTCGCTCTTGTGTCATTTAACCGCCAGTGCGTTTTGTGTCATGTTGTCTTATAAAACGCTTGCATCATTGTTTGAAATTCAGCTGATGCAAGAGAGGTTGGGAATCAACATTTTTTTTTAACCTTGGAAACATGCCTCATCTTTTGGTCTCTGCTTATGGATTGTGTTTCAGTGTAATTTCATGTAATGCACCCAAGTGTTTGTCTCCTGTTTGAGATGAGCTACATTAATTTTGTGGTTTGGGTTGCATCGCTGATTCAGCAGGGTGCCCCCGTAGTCCGGCCACATGAGGGGGGAGCGTCTCGAGATCGTGCCGCTCCTGATGACTCACTGCAATAAGCTTGATGCATGTGAGGGGTTGGAAGTGGGGAAAACTGCGGTGTCATCATTAAACTGCTTAAATGAATCTGGGACAGAGGAAATCTGCAACAAGGAATCCCGTCTATAATAAGTGACACTAACTGAGTGGAAAATTGGGGCAACCCTCAGAGGCACACTCCCGTGCGCTCGCGCTCTCACAGCTCCGTCTGCGTCGCCGATTCAGATAAACAGCGGCGAGGCGCTCTGCTGCCAGCACACGTCAACACAGGGCCCATTAGACAGGCGTCATGATGGGCAGGTAGTAATTACCTCAGGGTTTCAGCTGCGTTTACCCTCTGCTCCTCTCACACCAGGATTAACACTACAGACAACTGAGAGACGACTTTGCCCTTGCTGAAGCCTCAACGTGACACGACAGACCCTTTATCCAAGTCCAAGACCGCTGACATTTGCTGCACCGCTGATGTGATATAAATGCACTTAGTCCAGGCTCACTTCAAAGGCAGGGTGGCACCTTTTATCCGGTTTGCGTCATCACCCCCCTTCTGCTGCTTGCAGTGACTGTAAAAGCAATGGAAATACAGTAGATACCTTGTAAAAGGCTGTAGCTGAGTTAGACTACACTACTTTAGTATCTTTTTCTGTAAGGGGCATGTACCTACTCAGGGTCCCTCGAATTATCAAGAGATGTTTAGAAATCCATGTATGTAGGAAAACGGGTATGGATATAAAGAACAGTGCAGTAGTTCACCAACTGTTTATGTACAGTATGTACATTGTTCAGGCTGCTGAAGCTTTGGCTAGATGAAATACCTTTGGATGTTAACTGTGAATTTTGATGCTCAAATGTTAATCTAGTAGCTGGTGGAACAACAATCCTGGCATTAGTTTGTGCTTTTCCATCAGATACTGTTTATCTGACCCATACGGGGTTCTTTAAAGGTCTCATTCACTGAAAAAATTGTCTTTTTGTAGGTTTTAACCTTCTGAAATGTGTCTTTTGGCCACATAATTCCCCACATCACATGCGTTGACCCAACGTTGGCAAGTTTACATTGAAAATACATCTTACAGAGGTTGTTTGCTCATTGGCAAGACATTGGCTAGACGTCAGTGCAATCCGAGGCAATTTGAACAAAATATGTTGCAACAATTTCATTAAGACCTGTGGGAGCTGTCAAAATGTGGGTAAAGTGCAGTGAATGTGACCTTTAAGAGGTTATAGGGTTTGTGGCTGTGTTAGTCACAAGTTTGTCAACCAAGAGATGGCTGGTATATGAATCATTTTGACTTTTTATCTTCACTTTGATAGTCTTAGGTATGGGCATGACATGGGTAAGTTGGACCTTGGTGTACACATGCAGTAACTTGGTTAGGTTTGATTAGGTTTAGGCTCTAAAGCCTAACCACCGGCATTGTTCATGAAGAGGCATATGAAGAGGAAGTCTGACAGAATGGCTTTAATTGATGTTCCTGTTTGTTGGTGTACCATTTTCAGACGATTTAACTTTACCTTTTAGTCATCTGTTTCAGTCAGACGAAGTCCCATCAGTAAATTCTTTGAAACTGTGTCTATTCATTTAGAGCCAACTCCACAGCAAAAGTTCTTCTTATTAGGTGTCTATTGGTGCTTTCCTGTCAACCAATCTAAACATGAATTACGCTAGAGTAACCAATTAAGTTTGGATAAATCCACAGTCAGGAACAGGTTCACCTCACTGCCAAAATGAAAGGATCAATACTACAACGTTACTGAGGTAAATAAAGCTGGATTTACACTGCACATGAGGGTATTTTGTTCTGAGGGATAACACCAAACTTGGCTTTCATCAAAAGCAAGATATCTACCATTCAACACAAATAAATCTCTCCCTCTAAAAAGCATCACATGAGAAATATAACACATCGTTTTAGCAGCGGGTGTTATTTGGTATCCCTTGAGTTGATGTGCTTTCTTGTTAGAGTTTGACGTGCTTTCTTGTAGAGTTTAACGAACCCTGTATAGAAAATGTCATACGGAGAAGAAGGCAAAGACAGTGAGTCAATACAGCCTGTGTGATGCCACATGCATCGATCACACGGTACCCAACGTCTCCACCTGTAAGCTGGTTGCCAACCGCCAATCAAATCTAAAAGAATAGTAATAATAATGAAACTTTCTGCTTTCTTGAATCACTGCAGCATAATGAATGGGAGCAACTTAAAGCGTGCTGAAGTTTGGCTCACACCTCCTCAGCCAATGTGGTGTGGACATGTGACCACACACACACAATGTATGATTCACTCCTCTATTGAGAGAGCTGGTATGAGTCATCCCGATCCTAGCTGTGGCTGTGGCATTAAAGCAGACTCTGCTACAGTACAAGTGACCAGAGTGTTGATTTAAAGGGGGGGGGGCGTACCCCTCCACAGCATCCCCTTGAGACCCAATCAGCCCTCCAGCAGTGCACTCGACTACCTTGAGATGATATATCCTGTTTCTCGAGAAGCTTGCGAAGTTAGAATGTACAACCTGAATATAAACCGGTAAATATGCAAGACTCATTCAAGGATACGGTTTTAGTTGGCCTGATTATTTTTGTTGTAAATATGTTTTTGTCTCTACATTTTCTTTGTTTCATGAATTAAAGTTACTAAAGTTTTGGAATTGGTATTTTTTTTCTGAATGTTATTTCATAGCACTTAATAGACAATATATGAATGCACTCAGAGTGTCCCACAGTTGAAGTGCCTGTTTACAGTGACTGAATTCAACCCTTCTTTTTGTTTAATTTTCCAATTTTTTCTAATATTCTGAAAACTAAATAAAGTTTTTAGTGAATCTTCATTACTTTTTTCAGAAATTTTAATTATTGGGGACTCATCTGGGATATGAGCCCGGGACCTCTTTTTTGAACCTTGGAGACTCAAGCAAACTGTATAAACTTGGCACCAGTATATAGAAACTAATGATGTGTTCAGACCAAATGCAAAGAAAATATTTTATGTTGCATTGCTTTCTTGATACACTTCTTCTTTCAGTATGAGAGACAGGCTTCTGTTATGTCTCTCTGCTGTTAACCAAAATTGCTCTGTACCTGCTATAGAAGTCCTAGAAATACCTTACCCCCGAATCTCCCGGAGCACTGAATGCTGGCAAACGTTTTTGGGTTTCGTCAGGGTTTGTAAAAGGTTGCCAAACAGTTCACCAACAGTTTTGTTCCCCCCAAATTTTGCACATGTTCAAAAATTTTGTGCAAATGTATTTTTCCACGTTTGCAAAATAGTTGTAAACAGTTGTAACACATGTCACTACGGGTAGCGTCTCACAGAGCGGTGAATGTTGACAAGGATGGCGATTTTTGGATTCTGCAATTTTTCTGAATTATGTTGGTGAAAATTCAGCTAGTATCTGACAGAGCAGTGAATGCTGAGGAACATTCACAAACACTGCGCTTTTTGGGTTTTGTCAGGTTTGTAAAAGGTTGCAAAACATTTTGCACACAGTTTTTAAGGTCACCAACAGTTTTGTCATAAAAAGGTCTTAAACAGTTGCTAGTACTCTCCTCTTGGCAAACCAAAAAGAACTTTAGCAACATGTATAACTTACAACCATTTGCAAACGTTTTACAACCGTTTGCAACTGTTTGTGGGAAACTATTTCAAAAATTTTTTGTTGACAGGAAAAACTGTTTGGGACCTTAAAAACTGTTTGCGAACTGTTTGGAAACCTTTTATGAACCTTGACGAAACCCCCAAAATTGCTATGTTCACCAGCATTTGCCGCACTATTAGATACAGGGGTAAAGTTCTTTGTGGTTCACCAAGTTGTGAACACTAGCAACTGTTTAAGAACCATTATGACAAAATTGTTTGCAACTTTAAAAACTGTTTTGTTACCTTTTATGAACCCTGATGAAACCCAAAAAGTACAGCATTTGCCTGCATTTGTTGTTCTGTGAGATAAAAGCTGGATTTTTGCCAACATACATCAGAAAAGTTGGCAAATCCAAAGATTGCAAAGTTTGTCAGCATTTGCCGCTCTGTGACATACTACCCTTACTAATTGTGTTCCCACATCTTGAACATTTTGAATGCCATGCCCCATCAGTGGTAGTTCTTTGTTTGCGGATTCCCACGGAGACTACCAGGGCCCCAAAAGTCAGTTTTTTTAATGACATTTTGGGCTCATACTCCAGAGCATGGACAAAAAAACCCCAAAACACTGGAACCTTCCTGTGACATTTGTGTGTACAGTATGTAATTGTCCTAAATATAATTGACTATTGATACGCCACCAGCAGCATCAGGGTCTCAACCACAACAAGTATTGCTTATCAAAAGAAAAGAAAAATGAAAGGAAACATGATGGAGGAAAATTTTTGTCCTCTAGTAGCAACTGTTTGCATCACTTTAGGGCACTGCCTTCCTTATATGGTTGCATTAAACAACTCTTTGTGTTAGTGGGAATGAGACCAAAAAAAGGCCTTTAAAGCACATCATTCCTGAAGCAGTTCCTCTATTCTCCTCAAAAGGTTCCGGTATTTTGCATGAGAACACAATTATTGTCTGGGGTGATGACACAACTAATGGATCTAGAACTATTACACAGGAAATTCTCCACTGGCTCAGTCAATGATCTCCTTCATGTCTGACTCAATACGCTTGCCTGGAAATTTTGCTCTGTTCTGTGTCGTGAGATCACTCACATTTTAAAATGTTAATATTTTAACTCATGTTACTCACTGTCAGGTGCCTCTCTGTCACCTGGCTCAAATTTGCATTGATACCTTTAAGCTGGATTCATGCTGCACCTCTGCTGTCTGCGTACGTGTAACCAGAAACCTCGTGTGATGAAATTTACGTCATCGTCTCCACTCCGCTAGTGTCCGCAGCGCTCGACCATGGACGACCGCGTGCAGCCCAAATTTTGTGACCGCACCGCCTGCCCACGACCTGAATGAGTTGAAAGCGCATGCGCAAGACTGAACGTCCCATTCACGAGATGGCAATGTCGGCACAGCATACCAACACAAAGTAGATGAAAAAGACAACGAGGAAGCAGAAGACGAGAATAAACATACATGAATCACACATAAATACTTCAGCAGCAGCAGCAGCAGCAGCATCTTCGTGGAAAAGGAATGAAAACCGGGAAGTCAAGCAGCAGAAAGTAAGCAGTGTTTCTTCGTTGGTGAAAATCCTGGCGCATCAGTGCATTGGTGCTACCTATTGGGCAGGAGTGAAACTACAAGTGATGGTTGTGCGCATGTGTCAACCGCTTGGCCTGGGTAGATGAAAAAAGTGAGCATGAACAGTGCCGCGTGCATGCTGGGCTCGTCCAAAGCGCACATGGACCAAAGTGGACTAGAGAGGAAATGCAGCATGAATAAGGCTTATAGCTGAATGTCTTCACTTTGCAATTGGTCTGATCACCATTACTATATAAACAGGCTGCCAGTGAACACAAACTGTATGTTAACTTGCTATAAATACTGGCAACTAACAGGGTGATGTAGCATTACTTTTACATGCCACCCGGAAATTCTCCTTGAAAACTCACATATGCTATCTGTCAATAGAAATCCGCACTACAATGCAGATGGTTTTTGCATGTACAGCAAGTTTTATCATGTACCACCATTTCAGAATTAACAGGACATGTAATCTGCATTAACATGAACTCTATGGGGAGGTTCACTGTGATTCTCTATTAACAATATGACTTGATACAGATAGATCAGGACCCATTCCCCCAGAATCAGCTGAATGTCATCTGTAGTGACCTACTAATGTAAAATGCATTGTGTAAATGTGAATTTCTTAGATCTGATACAACCAGATACACAAAACTACAAAATGTACAAAAATGAAAATATCTGCAAGTGTAATGAACATCCATATTAAAATAAACAGAGATGTCATTGCATTATTTGTCCACTTCGTCTTTGTTCACAAGTACCAAACAAGAAAGGAAGACCTTAAACTGGGGAAATACGTTATTCTTTTAAAAGCTGTTTTGTACACACAGGATATTTTACAGTACCTAAATGTTCTCCAAACCATTTAGCTTTCAGAACTTTCTTTAGATACACCTTTTCCCCCCATCCTACTCTAGAAAAGAAACCCCTATGTAATGTGGATATATATTATTGATCTAGAGCTAGTCTGTAATCCATTTAATCGCCAGCTGTTTGAAAAAAACAAAACAGGTCTAAAAATAGAACCAACCACAGAAAGACGGACCAACAATGAAGCCCTGGCGTGTAAAGCCTGGAATGTAAAACTCATATTTGGTTAACAGTTGTAAAAGTTGCAGGATGCCAACATACTGTACTTACAACAAAATTAAGACTTTTAAAATACTGCTTCATCAAAGCTATTTCCTGAGATCAATAATGTCTCAGGAAAGACTGATCAGCCTGGCTGTCCTCTTGTCTCAAAGTCAGTTTATCAAAAATCTATTAGACTTTCAAGAGGGCAGCCAGAAAGACAAGTCACTGAACTTTGATAAAAACAGGCACCATGCATTTCTTGTTGATATTTACCAGCTGTTTAAATTTCTATGGCTGTTTATTGTAGTGATTTGTCTAATTTCACCCAACTGGTTCAAAATATTGCAAAATTATCCTTTGGTGTGTGCTGGTGCCTGTAGTGGCTCTTCCATGTCAGTGGGAAGCAGTATGAAGGCAATATTTTTCCTTTTTGATGAAAAATTCACCCCGCGGAAAGGCAGGGTTACCTGAAAAATGCCATCATGTTTGAGTTCACAACATTATATGGAGGGGCACACAGCTGGGAAAATGTCACTGCCTCCTCCAGAAACTGCATTCTGATGTCAGTTGTTTTCAGCACTAAACAAGTGGTGGACACAAACTGTCAAAGAGCTCTGCCAGTCCATGCCTTCGGTAAATGGTGGTCTCATTTTCAAACTAATTTATTTTCCCGGTAACAGTGGAATATCAACTCTGACTGGCTATCACGACCAAGCATCAAGTGAATTTTTAGCCTGATTTGAACAAAACCTAACTCATGCAGACACAAATTTCTGTGTTTTCATGTCTTTCTATTGACTTTGTGTGTAATTGTGCCATATTTCACACTATGAACAAATTACAAGACTAAATTGTCATTGCATATGCTGTAATACATAGTTTACAATGTGTCATTTTGTAACATTTTTGGTTTGTGTGCACTGTGGAATCTTTTCAATGTAAAAAGGGTGCCGTGACTCAAAAAAGGTTGACATCACTGGTTTGTGGTTTATTTGATTATTTATGAGGTCCTCCAATTTTTTATAATAGTAATTCTTTCTTGTTGTATCTGGGTCCCAGTCCTTCACTTCTGTTTAAAATGAGATCCTAGCTTTACTAAACCTATGTACTGCTAGAGCAGGGGTGTCCAATCATGTGCCATGGAGGGCCAAGACCCTGCAGATTTTCTCTTCTACCCAGTCTCTTCAGCAGGTGTTTTCACTTACAGTGCATCCGGAAAGTATTCACAATGCTTCACCTTTTCCACATTTTGTTATGTTACAGCCTTATTCCAAAAGGGATTAAATTCATTTTTCCCTCAGAATTGTACACACAATACCCCATAATGACAATGTGAATTTTTTCTGAGATTTTTGCAAATTTATTAAAAATAAATGGTAAATGGCATTCACTTATACAGCACTTTTATTTGATTTTGATTTTTTTTTTTTTG
Source organism: Pholidichthys leucotaenia (assembly GCA_020510985.1). Lineage (NCBI taxonomy): Eukaryota > Metazoa > Chordata > Actinopteri > Cichliformes > Pholidichthyidae > Pholidichthys > Pholidichthys leucotaenia. The sequence continues at coordinate 247,121,666 of CM035838.1, read as the reverse complement.
ATTTTGTATACTTTATTGATCCCCAGAGGGGAAATTGAGGGCATCCACCTGGATGGATGAAGCAGCCACAGTATGGCGGTATCCCTTTACCATTCACACACACATTCACACCTAGGGCCACTTTAGAGTCTCCAATTAAACTAACCTGCATGTTTTTGGCATGTGGGAGGAAACCGGAGAAATCCCGGAGTAAACCCATGCAGACATGGGGAGAACATGCAAACTCCACACAGATCACTGTTGGTCAGGGGCTGGGATTGAACCAGGGATCCCACGGCCAAGGGTGAGTTGCTGTGCTGCCGCAGTGCTAACCACTGCGCCACCGCACTTCTCATCTCTTGATGACCAAAGCACTTTACAGATCCTGCAATCCACCAATTCACACACTGATGGCAGCATGCTACCCAGCATGATGCTTCCAGACCCACCAGGAGCAATTGGGGGTGAAGTGTCTTGCCCAGGGACACAACGGCAGGATATCCAGGGAGAGCGGGATTTGAACCACCAACCATGTGGTTCTTGGGCAACCTGCTCTACCTCCCAAGCCACTGCTGCCCTTCTTCTACCCAGTATAAAAAAACCCCCCAAAGAAATCACATGCACATAAGTATTCACAGCCTTTGCCATGAAGCTCAAAATTGAGCTCAGGTGCATCCTGTTTCCACTGATCATCCTTGAGATGTTTCTACAGCTTAATTGGAGTCCACCTGTGGTAAATTCAGTTGATTGGACTTGATTTGGAAAGGCACACACCTGTCTACAGTGGTGTGAAAAAGTGTTTGCCCCCTTCCTGATTTCTCCTTTTGTTTCTATGTTTGTCACACTTAAATGTTTCAATTCTCAAACAAATTTAAATATTAGACAAAGATAACACGAATAAACAAAAAAATGCAGTTTTCAAATGAAGGTGTTTATTATTAAGACAAAAACAATCCAGACCTAGATGGCCATATGGGAAAAAGCTATTGCCCCCTAAACCTAATAACTGGTTGGGCCTCCCTTAGCAGCAACAACTGCAATCAAGCATTTGCGGTAACTGGCAATGAGTCTTTAACAGGGCTGTGGAGGAATTCTGGCCCACTCATCTTTCCAGAATTGTTGTAATTCAGCCACATTGGAGGGTTTTCGAGTATGAATCACCTTTTTAAAGTCATACCACAGCATCTTAATCAGATTCAGGTCAGGACTTTGACTAGGCCACTCCAAAGTCTTCATTTTGTTAGGCGACGGACAGACGAAAATTCAATATCGCTAAATCATATCTCAAATTGTTGTCTGAGATGAGCTAATTTGAACCCCACATGTTTTGGTGTCAACGTATGTCGCATAAGGTGACAATGTGCTCTTGAAGTACGCTGTTGTGGAGAGCTGTCTGACCCAGCCAAGATCAGCGGCTAAAATGGCCACTGACTGTGCGACGTCATTTCGGTTAGGCACACGGTCAGTGGCCAAGTATTCCGATATTTCTCGGAATACTTGTGGATTACAAATAGATTATTTATTAACATTAGGATTTCAGGAATCGAATTAATTATGGTTTGTCGTTGTGTTGTCTACAGGTGCGACGTTATACCAGAGGAGCATGCTGTGAGTGTTTTTGAATTTCCCGTCCCTGGGAAAATCAGAACGGCATGGGTGAAATTCGTTCAGAAAACACGAAAAAAAATGGACTGATGTCGGTAAAACACCCAACATGTGCAGTAGACATTTCGTTGACAGCGATTTAGAGAATAAGATGCAATTTGTGTCACGACTCGCCACTCCTCAGCGGCTTCAGCTGCGCGCACACCTGCGCCTCGTGAGCACATCCCCATACCGCATACATCCATTCACACACACCTGCTTGTTGAATAAAGCTGTTAAATCTATCCTGAGCCTGCGTGCGTGTTTCCTGGGCCAGACAGAATCAGAATCAGAATCAGAATCAGATTTATTGCCATTGTTCATGTAGTACACAAACTAGGAATTTGTCTCGGTGCCATGTTGCAACATTAAAAACATGATGAGAAAAAGGGATAAACTAAAAAACTAAAGGACTAAAAATGTGCAATAAGTGTAGAAAAATAAGTAATAAGTAATAATTATAATAATAATAATAATAATAATAATAATAATACTAGTAATAATGAGTAGTACTAGTCAAGGCAGTTTAAAAAATTAGCAAGTAGCAGATAATGTGAAGTACCACATAGTGCAGTCGATAATGCAACAGAAAAAACAGTGATGAATGACGTGAGTCTGGTTGAGCTGCTGTACATAGTGCACGAGAGTCAAAAAGTCACTTAATGTTCAGCAGTCTGATGGCAGAGGGGAAAAAGCTGTTCATGTGCCGGGAGGTTTTAGTCCGAATGGACCAAAGTCTTCTACCTGAGGGGAGGGGGGCAAACAGTACGTGACCAGGATGTGAAGGATCGGCTATGATCCGGCCAGCACGCCTCCGGGTCCTGGAGATGTACAGGTCCTGTACATCTCCAGGTCCGCGCACGACGCGCTGCAGCCTTAGTCTGTCCCTGGCAGTGGCTCCTGCATACCACACAGTTATGGAGGAGGTTAAGGAGGTTGACATTATGTCAATTTGAAATGAAATTTGCAAAAAGATTGCTGATAAAGAAAACGGCTATTCCAACTATATATGCCTCGATTTCCAAGTGTGACTCTGAGAAAGGGGTCAGTGACAGTGGCGTGAAAAGCACGGGTGATCTACCGATGGGATCAACTGTCAGAACACGAGAAGTAAACAGGGTAAGTTTTTTTATTTTTAATATTCACTGCAAACCATCATGCCCAAAGACTTCCAGCTGGCCCGCTGCATCCGCGGAGAGAGAGCTTAGACTTTCTGCTGCACATTCACCAGCCATAATGCTCTGCACTGTGTGTCTATATATATACATTTATAGTAATATGGACATATGTTTACTAGATGTTTTTTCTTGCCTTCTGACTGTTGCTCTGAGTGTTGCTATCCCTATGCTGTTGCAATCCTGGAATTTCCCCATTGTGGGACTAATAAAGGCTTATCTTATCTTATCTTAAATGTCTACTAAACATCTTAAATGAATTCCAAGCCATGGTTTGCATTGCCTTACCAACTTATCAAATATTAGCATATTAGGGTGTTCATACTCATCAAATATGAAATATTCAGTGCTGTATAGGGAGGTGGTTGTGCCTGTTTGATCAATTTATATTTCTATGTATGTAATCCAATTTGAGACCTCTGGGATAAAATTATGATGATCTACTTTTTTTGCAGATTTTATCAACTGTCACTCAACCTTAAAATAGTGTTGATGTTTCTGACCAAGCAGAGGAAGCTGATGAACAGGACTTTTATGTAAATCCAAATTTATACCATAAAATGGTAGAAAAATTATTGAAATGCATATGACATGCGACTTTGATGAATGCTGAACTATGAGAATTATAACATTGACATGAACATTAAGAAACTCAATATATGATTTTACAAAACTTTATTTAAATAACATTGTTCACAAATCTAATCTTGGTAGGCAAAATCCCTTGTAGTGATGAGATGGGAAGGTTTCTCTGATGAGGCTCACCGCACAGGCAGGCAACACCCTCACTTATTCCCCCAAAAAATCCCCAACACCACCGGACCAGTTGCGTGTAGGCTATGAATCTGTATCGCCTGAAAAATATGGGGTTGGCATTGATTATTCCGTTTGCATTGATTATTGAATGTATTGAATGATTTCTTCATAATTCATCTGGGAAATTAAATCAAATGAATAAATATTGTTTATAAACTCACTCGTGTGGACGACGTCATCTGTCTCATCAGCTCCAGCTGTGCACAGACCAGCAGGTGCTAATCAGCGGCTGTTAAAAGTATTGAGAAGATGATGATTAACAACATGTCATCAGGCAGCGAGTGACCAATGGGTAGTTTTAGTTTGAAAATTAAGTGTGTGACCATGCATGTCGCCAAAGAAAAATATTTCTAAGCGTAGTTTACCAAGATAAATCTTCAAGCCGATCCTGTTCAACGTGGTCTCTTCCCGTCGCCGTTTCGTCTTCCTCCTCTCCCTCTGGCTCGAACAAATAAGGCTGAATACCCCTCTCAGCACCACCCAAAACTACTTCATCATCAGATTCTTCATTGTCAATGTCATCATTTATATTGTGGTCGTCAAAGTCGAGAAAGTAATTGCTGTCGGTATCACTTTGCTCTTGTTCAGACATTTTCTCGGCCAAACCGAAATGACGTCACGACTGCCCGCACCCATCGGGAGATGGCGGTACTGCAGCATCACTGAGTGAAAGATGGGCTATGACCAAATATTGTCATTTATGGAGGATGGTGACACATATTAAATCAGGGGAATGGGCAGAATGGAATATTTTCATACAATCATTTGATTGGTTCAATAAAAAAATGTCACTGTCTGTCACCTTTAAGCCATTCAGAGGTGGACTTGCTGGTGTGTTTTGGGTCATTGTCCTGCTGCAGAACCCAAGTGTGCTTCAGCTTGAGGTCACGATCAGATGGCCGGACATTCTCCTTCAGGATTTTTTGGTAGACAGCAGAATTCATGATTCCATTTAACACAGCAAGTCTTCCAGGTCCTGAAGCAGCAAAACAGCCCCAGACCATCACACTACCACCACCATATTTTACTGTTGGTATGATGTTCCTTTTCTGAAATGCCGTGTTACTTTTCCACTGGATGTAATGGGGCACACACCTTCCAAAAAGTTCAACTTTTGTCTCATCTGTCCACAGAGTATTTCCCCAAAAGTCTTGGGGATCATCATGATGTATTCTGGCAAAACTGAGATAAGCCTTTATGTTGTTTTTGCTCAGCAATGGTTTTTGTCTTGGAACTCTGCCTTGCAGGCCATTTTTGCCCAGTCTCTTTCTTATGGTGGAGTCATGAATACTGACTTTAAATGAGGCAAGTGAGGCCTGCAGTTGTTTGGATGTTGTTGTGGGGTCTTTTGCGACCTCTTGGATGAGTCGTTGCTGCACTCTTGGGGTAATTTTAGTCTCCAGCCACTCCTGGGCAGGTACACCACTGTTCCATGTTTTTGCCATTTGTGGATAATGGTTCTCACTGTGGTTTGCTGGAGTCCCAAAGCTTTAGAAATGGCTTTATAATCATTTCCAGACTGATAGATCTCAATTACTTTGTTTCTCATTTGTTCCTGAATTTCTTTGGATGATGTCTAGCTTTTGAGGATCTGTTGGTCTACTTCACTTTTTCAGGCATGTCCTATTTAAGTGATTTTTTGATAGAGAACAGGTGTGGCCATATTCAGGCCTGGGTGTGTCTTGAGAAATTGAACTCAGCTTTCCAAAGATGTGATAAACCACAGTTAATGTATGTTTTAACGGGGGGGGGGGGGATAATTGCTTTTTTACAAAGGGTCATGTAGGTTTGGATTTTTTTTTTTTACCCTTAATAATGAACACTTCCATTTAAAAACTACATTTTGTGTTTACTTGTGTTATCTTTGTCTAATATTTAAATTTGTTTGATGATCTGAAACACTTAAGTGTGACAAACATAAAAAAAGAGAAATCAGGAAGGGGGCAAACACTTTTTCACACCACTGTATATAAGGTCACACAGTTGTCAGTGCATGTCAGAGCGCAAACCAAGCATGACGTCAATGGAATTGTCTGTAGACCTCTGAGACAGGATTGTCTCGAGGCACAAATCAGGGGAAGGAAGGTTACAGAAACATTTCTGCTGCTTTTAAGGTCCCAATGAGCACAGTGGCCTCCATCATCCATAAATGGGAGAAGTTTGGAACCACCAGGACCCTTCCTGGAGCTGGCCGGCTGTCTAAACTGAGCAATCGGGGGAGAAGGGCCTTAGTCAGTGAGGTGATCAAGAACTCGATGGTCACTCTGTCAGAGCTCCAGTGTTCCTCTGTGGAGAGAGGAGAGAGGAGAACCATCCAGAAAAACAACCATCTCTGCAGCAATACATTAATCAGACCTGTATGGTAGCGTAGCCAGACAGAAGCCACTCCTTAGTAAAAGGCACATGGCAGCCCGCCTGGATTTTGTCAAAAGGCACCTGAAGAACTCTCAGACCACGGAAACAAAATTCTCTGGTCTGAGAGACAAAGATTGAACTCTGGCATTAATGCCAGACCTCAAATTTGAGGGAAACCAGGCACACTCATGACCATGCCAGAGGTGGTGGCAGCATCATGCTGTGGGGATGTTTTCAGCAGCAGGAACTGGGAGACTAGTCAGGATAGATGGAAACATCTGGCACATCAGTGTAATACCTTTAAAGTTGCAGCTCACACAGCTGCCTGCTTTATCAACTTTTCTCAAAGAACCTCTGAATTTCAAACTGTGCTTATAACGACAGACAGATGGTCCCTCATGACAGCCTTTACCTGTAAGCAGTGGAAAAAAAAACAGGGTAAAAACAGATTTTTCCCTGTTTCATCTGGTATTTACCCTATTGTTTTCCAGTACTTAAGGACACTGTTTTACCATGCTTTTTTTTCTATGTGCTCACTGTTTCCACCTATTTTTTTGCTGGCATTTATTTATAGGGTAAAATATCAGATAAAAGTCAAGACACATTTCAGTCCACACCCCAATTCTTACACTTGGCTTTCTCTCTCTCTCTCTCTCTCTCTCTCTTTCTTTTTCTATTTTTCCCTTTTTTCTTGGTACTTTTTTTGTTTCCCTTGTCCTGTCAGGCAGCTAGGTAAGCAGAACAGAGATCTGTTACCCTTATTGTGCCAAAACAGATTTACTTTGCCAAAAGGAGCTTTATACAGTACCTAACTATGTACTCTATATTGTTGTAAACTCCTTCTGTAATAACTTTTAATACATTATTTAAATTATTTTACCCATGGAGGACCCGACAAGATGGGGAGTAGGGAAAGGAAGTGTGTGGAGGGGGAAATAAAAAGGAGGGGAACAGACAAAAAGACAAACCAACAACTAAAACAAACAGAAGACAAACTGCTTCTTCCACCGAAGATGTCTCAACACGTGTCTGGTATCCACATCTGTTAAAGGAGAGACATTTGTGTGTGTGCGTCCGTGTGTGTATATATGAGACCGCACGCAAAATAAGTGTGTGCATGTGAGTGGTTTGTCAGGAAACATATGAAGAGGGGGGCCGGTAGCAGCAACCCCCACCCCATCCCGGAACCCCGAACAGGCAAGGCAGTGCCGTCAACCCCACAGGGCACAAATGCCCGAGGTCAGCAAGCCCCAGGAAAGCCAGGCATCCGCCCCCGGAGGGACAATCAAGGGAGGCCAGGCCGCCAGGCAGCCGGTGCAGCGGGCCGCCACCCCCCCCGGCCCCCCCCCCCCCCCCAGCGGGGCCAATGCCAGTCCCCGGGCCCCAGGCGCCAGGAGGGAAGCACTCCCACCCCTGGGCCGGTTTTCTTGGTACTTATCTCTGTCCCAGAGATTGCACTACACTTTATCATTATCTGTCATTTTTGATTGTGTCATCATCTATTATGACCCATTATTTTAATTTTCATATCATAAGATGACAAATAGCATTTGATTTTGTTTACATGTAATCATTGACCTGCTTGATACAGCATGCAAATTAATTGAACTGATGAGATAATCGCTATTCAGTATCCACAATAGAGAGCCTAAGTTACGCCCCCTCTGCTTTTGCATTGGGACCTGAAATCAAAAAAATTCTCCACTGAAATGAATGGCAAGAGCGAAATTATCTTTTGATCCCCATCAACTTTTGCCACGAGTTACACATATGTTTGTCAATTTAAAAGATAATTTTCCATGTAATTATAGTTGTCGGCTGTTGTATAATAACAGTAATATTTAGTTTTTCTTTCAACGATTAGTGGACAGCATCTCCCATCATCCCACATCACCAAACACGAGCATGGCGGGAGATTATTAAAACCTCACCTCCCATTTTTTGACCAATGAAAAAAGAATCCAAAGAAGAGAAAAACAGCACAAAAGTATTGTATTGTATTGTGAGAGCTGCAGCTGATCCAGGACTTTTAGTTATTCAAACTGGGCACCGTTTAGAAAAGTGTTTGTAGTTTTTTAATTTACGTATTTTCAGTCTTATACCTTAACAATTAGACAACCACCTACACCATTATTTACATGGAAAATTATCTTTTAAATTGACAAACATATGTGTATGAAAGATGGTGACCGAGGGTAATTAAAACATAACCTGCAAGTTCCAAGGTTCTTTAAAAACCAGGTGAAGAGTCACAGGTGGCAATCAAAGGGGAAACCTTAAAGAGGATGCTTAAAGAAGTTTTATTACAATCAATTATGTACAAGAAATACCCACTAAAATAAAAAGCCTAAACTAAAACCTAAGAATTAAAACTATTTTAGAAACTAAAATAGGATAAAATACCACCTAAAAAAACTAAACAGTGGGCTGAAAAACAAAGTGCATAAAAGTATAAAAGTCCTTAAAAGCTGAGGAGGAAGATCCACTCTTCCAGGCCAGGTTCCGTCTGCCGCCATGACACCGACGCCCTCAGGAAACTTGTATAGGGGAAGACACTTGCCAGCAGTATATCCAGATTTCTATCGTCATGGGGTGCTGCTATCTGGGAACCAGATACTTACAGCTCAGGCAGAGCTCCTCACTCTGCCGCTTGTTGTCCTTTGCCTGCAGCACCACCAACCGCTCCACACAGAAGTGTCTTCCCCCAAATCGTGGCATCATGGTGGTCTTGGCCATTACTGCTCCTCCTCCTCAGTCATGCCCTCCTGCAGCAATCTTTCTTGGACCAGCAGCTAGTGATGTTATGCTTGACACCGCCCACTCGACACTGACTCAAGCAATATAACGCGGAATTGTCATGAGCAGAGTGTCGAGCACTGTGTCAACATGCCCACAGTCACGTGACCGTAGCAAGTGAGGCCTCTTTATGTCAGTCACATCACGTGACTGAGGGCTCGCGGGAAGTTTGAAAGGGAATTAGTTTTTTTTTTGTTTGCTTTGTATTGTTTGTTCCTGCCATTCAATTTTGAATAGACCTCTGACGGCTAAATGCTAAAGAAAAAAAAAAAAGTGTTGAGATTTTTTTCAGGTTTTTCAACTCTGATGCAGTTCTTACAGTCAGTCACCAGATGGCACTCTTTATTAGATGTTTCATAACACTGTGTCGCTCATGAAGCAATTGTCTCAAAGTTGCTCATTGTTTCATGAGGCCTCAGTTTTGACATCACTGCCAGCAGCCTTCTCTTGTCCAACAAGCTCTCATCTGGCTGGGTGTCCTGGTAGGCCTCTCCTCTAGCCAGGGCCTCTCTTCAGGCAGGACTCTCTGCCAAGCAGGCCCTCGTCCAGCTGGGCCTTCCCTCAGGCAGGGCTCCTCCCCACTGGCAAAAGCTCTTTTGTGGACTGCCAGAGCACCTCTTATATCCTGTGCAGCCACAGGTGCTGCTGATCAGTAATTGGGAAAGGACAGGGTGGAAGCAGACAACATTTCCAACTAAAAGCACACAGCTTAAAATATACAAACTGCAAAACTTGCAAACTTATAAAACATGCAACATAAACTTAAAACTATATAAAATCCAAAAAACACAATAAAATTCTTCCATCTAGTGACATGTAACTCGTGGCAAAATTCGATCGGGATCAAAAGATAATTTCATTTTTGCCATTCATTTCAATGGAAATTTTTTTCTGATTTAAGGGCCCATATGGGGGAGTAGAGGGGGCATGACTGAGGCTCTCTATAAAGTAGACAGTGGAAGTTGCAAGTAAAAGCTACAAAAGATCATCCACAGTTAGGGCTGGGCAATTAACCAACAGAACCAAAAGCCGAAGTTCAAATCGACCTAATCTTGTTTATTTCATTTTTTCCCTGTCCTTGTTGTGTGTGTGTATAGAGAGCTTTTCCTGTACTTCTGCTTTAAGATGTGCTCCAGAAGATGTCATGTCCTGGGCTGTGTTTGGAATGTTCATTTACTCACTCCCTTCCTATCGCTATATGTGAATTTAGATATAATATACTTTACAGTAAACTCAATATAACAATAAAATTAACCGCTTTCGGACACTACTGGGCTTGTTTTCGCGGCTCGGTTAATGACGTCATCACGTGAGACAGTAAAATGTAACAGACTAATGGTGTAAAAAAAATGAATACTTGCATGTAATTTGTAGTAAATATGTATTAAATCAAATCGTTTTTTTTGCTGAATTATTAAATCTAAATACCTTAAGGTAGTTTATGTTGTGATGTGAAGCTCTCCTCTCACTGCTCCATTGGCTGCACATTCACTATATAGTACACTATATGAGGAAGGAGTTCTTTTTTTCCAGCCTTATTCCTTTTCTTTTTTCCCGTTGGCTGTGCATTGCATTATGGGATTTATTGGCTAATGTAGTGACCATCCGTTTGTACACTACTTTTCAAAAAGCTTTGTGGGATATTTTGAGGTGTACTATACAGTGAATGAAATTTTCACTTAAGATTTCGAACAGTACTACAAGATGGCTGATCACTATATACTGTAGTACACTATATGGGGAAGGAGTGCGCATTTCGAACACAGCATTCGTGAGCACACGCCCCCTCCTTCCCGATTACCGCCTCAGGCAATCAACACACCTGGAGATCAGACGCACCTGCTGCCTCTGCTCAACCAACGCTTATAAGGATCTGCTCTTCAGTGCCTCAGCGCTGGCTTCGTTTGGTATACTGCCTCCAGAAAACAAAGCAAGTATTGTTATTCAGTGAAGTTTTCGCACTCACCTGTTCCTCTCTCATCTCTTCTCCAGGTTGCGGCCACCTGTGCGGGAACATCTTTGGGGGACTATGTGCGCTCACCTGCCCCATCATCCACACTCAGCTTCAACTACACTCCACCCGGTCTGGCAATTACCAACTACACCCCTCTTCATCACGTGACCCACTTCATCCTGCTGGTTCGTCTCTCCCGCTGGGGGTACCTGTTGGTTCGATTTTTCTGCCCACGTAAGTGACAGTTTAGTATTTCCCAGATCCTAGTCTCCATTCCTCTCTAACAGCTCTCGTTTTTCTCCTCACAGGCCACTTCCTCTTTTGAGTGACTTTTCTGTAGCTGTGCTCTGCTCCCTTTTGAGATTTAATAAAACTCATAAACATGTTTCTTGTGTCTAGAGTGTCTTCTGTCGTTGCATTCTGCACGTGGGCTGTCAATATAATTAATCATGACAGGAGTAATGTGTGTGGGCATGTACCCTCCACACCCTGGAAGTAGCACACCAAAAAAAGTGAAACAAAAAGAAATGTGGTCTCTGTCCACATAGTATGTGAGGACTGACTTTTATTTCATCTGAGGAGTCCAAGAAAAAGTAAGTGAGGTGTATAGCTATTAACACGTAGATGCCTGAATCTAGGTTGCTGTTAGCCTCTGACTGACCCGAAAAGGATTAAGCAGAAGAAGATGGATGGATGGATGATGGATGGATGGAATGGCTATCCACTGTCATCTCAACCCTTTTTTTTTCTGCCAGGATGGACAACCACAGCGGACAAGCTAAGCCCCTGTCATGTGTCAAGTGACCCACATGGTATGTTAACACACTGACTTCTGCTCTGGACAATGTTTAATTTGTGTGGGAAATGACAGCAGGGCTTGTTGTGTAATATTGCTTAATTATGAGCCTTATTAGTGAACTATAAGGGAGAAGAAAGGAGGGAAAAAAAAAGAAAACCAACCTGAAAGAGTCAATAAACCATGATGCTGATTTAAGGTCAAAATGCCCTGCCCTACCCTCAGTGTCATCTGTCAAAATGGCAGACAGCCTTCAGATTTTTTTCTCATTGCTAAAAAAATCTGCCAGGGTATTATCTTTATGGAGTGGCGAAAAACCGATGAATGTAGCAATTTTTGGGTTTCATTAGCATTCATGAAGGGCAGCAGTTCACACACAGTTTTGTCGTAAAGTTCAGTCCATTACTTGGTGAGCCAAAAAACAACTTTAGCCACACATGTTTACAACCATTTGCAGACAAAAATATTTTGCAAATTTTGTGGAAAAATACATTAACAAAGAAATTTTCAACATGGTCACGACAAGGAAGACTGTTCGTGACCTTAAAAACTGTTTTGTATACTGTTTTGCAACATTTTAGGAACCCTGTGGAAACCCAGAAATCGCTCTGTTGGTCAGCATTGACCGCACCATGAGATACTGGCTTAAAGGAAAGACAATTTCAGTTAAGACAGCCTCTGCTCTGTCAGAAAATGTACTGTCTTAACCTTGATTTTTCCCTCATTTTCTAAAACTTACCCTTATTTTTCCTATACTTTCTCTGTACTTTAGCTGTTATTTGCAGGTTGTATAAGTACAGAGATGTACATATGATTGTGAACCTATAGTGTCAATACAAAAAAGAAACTTGATTAATTGTTCACTGAGGTACCCTCAGTTTTTATTCCGTTCTGAATAATCAGTTAATCTATTTTTGCCATGCACATATATTGCATTTTCAAGGAAAAATATGGAGTTAACACTAATAACATGTTTATATTCAGGATTTATGTATAGTCCAGAATTCCTATATGTGAATATGCATGGAAATCAAGTAAACTTTGCAAATACGACATGGTAACATGTTCCTGAAATAATTGCCTAAACATAACTCAAATCTGCGGGGCCAGTTCAGCCTGTCTGTTGCACAAAGTCAATTATTCTCAAAAGCAAGGCATTTTCTGGTCTTGTTTGTTCTCCCTCTTCACAAAACACCCCACAGCATTTGTAAAAAATGACCTCAAGCAAATGAAAAAGAAATGCTGAAACCAGAAGGAATGGAGCACTGCACCCACAGCCAAACCACTGTTCAAAGCAGAACCATATGATAGTGGGTCCATTGGACTGGGAAGTGCGGTTCTCTCTCACGGTCTTATCACCACCCAAACATTCTGGGACCCAGCATGATGTTCTTCCTGCTACGTGTCAGACATTGATCCTTTTGTGATAAATCTGCCACAGGCAAAGGCATGACATAATAAAATGAAAAATCCCTACGTATCCGTACGAAGCTTCACACTTTTGAGAGAGAGAGAACATCCAGAACTTCTTTTTCCAGCATTACAGATAAAGGTCCTTAATGCCGTAAAATCAGACAAAGATGAGGACTGACAGAAAAGCAGCAGAAATTAGGTTTGATCAGCAATACACATTTATGGGGGGGGGGCACAACTGCTGAAAAGTCAATAGTGGTCAAATTTGACCAAATGTGGAGGGGGGGTTTTTTCAACCGCAGGGATCCAAGCACTGCAACATCGATGGAAGAAGTGTGTGGACCAAAGGGGAGACTATGTTGAAAAGTAAACCACATTTGGTCAAATTTGACCACTATGAACTTTTCAGCCTACAAACTTTTCAACCCCTCCTCATACACTGACACATCAAATTGAAAATAACCACTTTTTTCATCACGATGATCAAACTACAATTCAGCTGAAATGACAAAAAAGGTAATATGGCAATAAAAAGAAAGAAAGACATACCAACTTAAAAATCAAAGATTAAAAACATGCTTGGGGTAATTTGACGCAAACCTCACAATCATCAGCATCAAATTTTAAGTTTAATGTCTCATCTGCTGTTTCTGCACTTGTTGTTCATATGTGTTTTTCTTTTTTCAGATGAAAGAACACACTATACATGATTTGTTTCGTGCACAAATCGACCGTTTGAGGGGAAGGTTGGCTCCAGATGTGCTTCACTAAAATTACATGGTGCTGAAACCTATCTGATAGATTTATCATCTATAAACTGTTTTTGAAGAAACACAAGCCAAGACAGGAAGAAAGAAAGAGATTTTGAATCAGTGTTTGCTCAAGTGAATTAAGAAAACATTGTCAATTGGTATTGACTTATTATACAACTCATCTGGGAGGGCGACCAGTGTATTGTGGAAGGTGTGTAAGAATACTGAATGACATTTCCGTTATCCTGAGTTAAATCCAAGAAAAGCATTCTTTCCTCATTCCTCCACACATGCTGCACTATTTCTTCAGTAGCCATGTGTTTCTGTGCAGGAAAGCATTGCATAAGTGGTGGCCTAGAGGTAGAGCATTCACCCCACAACCAGGAGGTCGGGTTCAAGTCCCGGCCGGGGTCATGCCAAAGACCAATGCAAAAAGTGGAACTGCCTGCCCATCTAGCTTGGTGTTCAGCAAAAATGGAACGGAGGAGGGAAATGTGGGCGGCAGTGGCTCAGGAGAGGTAGAGTGGGTCATCCAATAACCAGAGCGTTGGTGGTTTGAATCCCCAACCATCCTGCCGTTGTGTTCCTGGGCGAGACAGTTTACCCACCTTGCCTCCAGTGTCCATGACACTGGGTATGAATGTGCATAAATGTTCAGTAGTAGTCAGAGAGGCTGTTGGCGTGGATTGGCAGTCACGTTTCTGTCAGTCTGCCCCAGGGTAGCTGTGGCTACAGTAGTAGCTTACCATTGTCCTTTCTGTGGAGTGAATGAATAATGGATTTTCATTGTAAAGCCTTTGAGTTTCTTGAATGGTGTTATATAAATACAAGCCATTATTATAATCATAAAAAAGTTCAGCATTAGTCAGTCCACCTCTGCCAAGCACTACACACATGGACAAAATTGTTGGTACCACCCTCTGTTAATGAAGAAAAAACCCACAATGGTCACAGAAATAACTTGAATCTGACAAAAGTGTAATAAATAAAAATCCTATGAAAACAATGAAAATCAGACAATGCTTTTGAATTGCGGTTCAACAGAATTATTTTAAAAAACAAACTCATGAAACAGGCCTGGACAAAAATGATGGTACCCTTAACTTAATATTTTGTTGCACAACCTTTTGAGCTAATCACTGCAATCAAACCATTTCTGTAACTGTCAATGAGACTTCTGCACCTCTCAGCAGTATTTTGGCCCACTCCTCATGAGCAAACTGCTCCAGTTGTCTCAGGTTTGAAGGGTGCCTTCTCCAGACGGCATGTTTCAGCTCCTTCCACAGATGTTCAATAGGATTTAGATCAGGGCCTCATAGAAGGCCACTTTACAATAGTCCAATGTTTCGCTTTTAGCCATTCTTGGGTGTTTTTAGCTGTGTATTTTGGGTCATTATCCTGTTGCAAGACCCATGACCTGCGACTGAGACCAAGCTGTCTGACCACTGGGCAGCACATTTCTCTCTAGAATACCTTGATAGTCTTGATGTTTCATTGTACCCTGCACAGATTCAAGACACCCTGTGCAGATGCAGCAAAGCAGCCCCAGAACATAACAGAACCTCCTCCATGTTTCACAGTAGGGACAGTGTTCTTTTTTTGGTATGCCTTCATTTTTGCGTCTGTGAACATAGAGCTGATGTGCCTTGCCAAAAAGTTCCAGTTTTGTCTCGTCTGTCCATAGGACATTCTCCCAGAAGCTTTGTGGCTTGTCAACATGCAGTTTGGCAAATTCCAGTCTGGCTTTTTTATGATTTGTTTTCAACAGTGGTGTCCTCCTTGGGTCGTCTCCCATGAAGTCCACTTTGGCTCAAACAACGACGGATGGTGCGATCTGACACTGATGTACCTTGACCTTGGAGTTCACCATGAATGTGTTTAGAGTTGTTCTGGGCTCTTTTGTTACCATTCGTATTATCCGTCTCCTCCTGCGGCCACGTCCAGGGAGGTTGGCTACAGTCCCGTGGATCTTAAATTTCTGAATAATATGTGCAACTGTAGTCACAGGAACACCAAGCTGCTTGGAGATGGTCTTATAGCCTTTACCTTTAACATGCTTGTCTATAATTTTCTTTCTAATCTCCTGAGACAACTCTCTCCTTTGCTTCCTCTGGTCCATGTTTAATGTGGTACACACCCTGTCAACAAACAGCACAGTGACTACTTGTCACCCTTTAAATAGGCCGACTGACTGATTACAAGTTTGTAGACACCTGTGATGTTAATTAGAGGACACATCTTGGTTGAACATGTCCCTGTGGTCACATTATTTTCAATCTTTTCTAGGGGTACCATCATTTTTGTCCAGGCCTGTTTCATGTGTTTGTTTTTTAAAGTAATTCTGTTGAACCACAATTCAAAAGCACTGTCTGATTTTCATTGGTTAATTTTCATAGAATTTTTATTTATTACCACTTTTGTCAGATTCAAGTTATTTCTGTGACCATTGTCGGTTTTTCTTTCATTTACAGGGGGGTACCAACAATTTTGTCCACGGCTGTATTTTTAATATGAAATTAGAAGGTAATGTTATCATGTTAAGTTTAATATCACATGTTACCATCCAGGATTTCACATGAAGTTGGATGAATACCTAAGATGCCACTGAGTGTAACATTTAAGCCCATTAATACTTTTTAAGTACCATACCATATCGTAGTGCCAAATTAGCGAAGGAATTTCACATAAAAAGTAAAAGTACTGTCCTCTCATGTATGTACGTAATTTTTTTAATGTCATGGTATGGTGCAAATTTAAGGCACATATATGGCATGCTTGTATGGTACGCATTCTCCCCCACATGCATCCAGTAGGTATGACGGTGCAGACCCTACAGAGCAAACGTCCAAAGGAACAATGCCCCAGCAGGGACCTCGGCTAGGAGGTGGGTGCTGGGGAAGACGGAGGTCAGAGACAATGTCCCAATGGGAGCCCCCGAGGTGGAGAAGGGAACAGAGGCGCCAGCAAGTCTCGGAGGCTATATGTGACTGTGGGTTCATGTGTTTACTGAACTTCTGTGGGGTGAAGGTGTGAGATACTTGATGTGGGGGTTTAGTATCTCTGGAGTATAAAAGCTGTGAGGAAAGTTGGTTCTGTCTCTTTTCTGCTGAGATCTTTGATGATAGAAGATGTGACTTCCAATAAAGCTTTCCTGAGAAATAAACTCAGTCTCGTTTGTAAGGCATCTTCTACACTGGTGACCTACGACTACCTATGGCCGATGACGGCGAGCTTTCCGCACCGGACTCTTCAGGAGCCAACCGGGTTAACGCAGCTACCATGCTACAGCTGCCCGACTTCTGGCAACATAACCCGCGCTCCTGGTTTACCACTGTGGAGGCGCAATTCCACCTTCGGGGAATCTCAGCGGATGCAACGAGGTTCTACCATGTCGTCGCGAAGCTGGACAGCCTCACAGTGCAACGGGTGGAGAGCCTGACCAACCACCCGCCCCAAGACAACAAGTATGGCACACTGAAAGCTGCCCTCATCCGAGCCTTCACTCCCTCGCGGGAAGAGCGAGCAGAGAAGCTCCTGGCGCTGACAGAGGGAGAAGCAGACAGGCCAGCGGATCTGATGGCAAAGATGATGAGCCTGAGAGGCGAGGATGACGACAGTTTTATCTTCACCCACCTCTTCCTCAGAACGCTCCCGCCAGCAGTGAGAGTCACCCTGGCCAGCTCGCAGCCGCTCGTCAACCGCGACTACCACGAGCTGGGACAGGTGGCGCAACGCCTCGTCGACTCCCATAGACGGCGCGCGGCCACGACGGCAGCAGCAGAGATGACCGCCCCTTCACGAGAAGGAGGGAGACCAGAGGCTGCGACACTGGACCCACTGACGGCAGCAGCGGCAGAGACCAGGAGAAGCGGAGCTGACAACGCCCTCTGCTTCTACCATTGACGTTTTGCCGAGAAAGCCCACAGATGCGTCCCACCGTGCCGGTACCAGCGCCAGGGAAACGCCAAGTCCGGGAGCCGGTAGCAGCTGCGACTCTCGGCACGAAGAACAGGCTGCTTTTCGTGATGGACGCGAATTCTGGGAAAGAATTCCTGGTGGACACGGGCTCCCAGCTGAGTTTTGTCAAGCCTACCTACGCGGACACCCTGGCGCTGGCCAGCGGCCCCCTGGTGTTAGCAGCGAACGGCTCCACGATCAAAACCTATGGGGAGAAGACGCTCCGCCTGTCCCTCCACGGGCGCACCTTCGAGTGGACCTTCGTTGTTGCTACAGTTAACAACAACATGTTAGGTGCTGACTTTTTGTGCTCAAACAGTTTGTTAGTTGACCTTACTAATAGACGTATTGTAAATGCACTGTCTTTCTACTCTATCTCCTGCACAGCTCGGGTGGCCCTGCCTTCTGCACATTCCAATGTCACAGCTGCGGGTGGTAAGTTTCATGCATTACTCAACCAGTTTCCAGCACTCACGGTCCCTACATTTTCAGCGTCAGTTGCCAAACACGGGGTCGAGCATTTCATAAGTACTTCGGGCCCCCCTGTTTTTGCAAAAGCTCGGCGGTTGGACCCAGCTAAACTGGCCATCGCGCGCGAGGAATTCGCCAACTTGGAAAAACTGGGCATAGTCCGGCGTTCGAACAGCGCCTGGCCGTCACCCCTGCACATGGTACCCAAGGCTGACGGCTCGTGGCGCCCTTGCGGTGATTTCCGCAGATTAAATAATGCTTCAGCCCACGACCGCTATCCGATTCCGCACATCCAGATTTTTCGGCGCATTTAGCGGGGGCGTGCATCTTTTCCAAAATAGATTTGGTGCGTGGTTATCACCAAGTTCCAGTCCGTGCGCAGGACATACCCAAAACGGCAGTTATAACCCCTTTCGGGCTTTTCGAGTTTTTGCGCATGCCTTTCGGCCTCAAGAGCGCCGCGCAGACGTTCCAACGCATGATGGATGCAGTGCTGCGCGACCTCCCTTTCGTGTTCGCTTATTTGGATGATATTTTGGTAGCCAGCGCGTCCGAAGCCGAGCACGAAAGCCACCTCACAGCCGTTTTTTCAGAGGCTCACAGAACACGGGCTGATCATTAACCCAGCGAAGTGCCATTCCGGGGTAGCGAAAATCGATTTTTTGGGACACCGCATGTCGCCAGAAGGCGCGGTCCCGCTGCCGGATAAAGTGCGCGCGATAACGGATTTCCCCCAACCGCAGACGGTTAAAGCGCTGCAGGAATTTTTGGGGATGGTCAATTTTTATAACCGTTTCCTCCCAAACGCGGCACGGCTCATGCACCCATTGTACGCGGCATTAAAGAAGCAAAAACCTGCATCTAAGGTCGAGTGGTCCCCGGATCGGGAGCGCGCTTTTTCACAGGTCAAATCAGCCCTCGCGAACGCTGTGTTATTGGCACACCCGGTGCCGGCAGCTCGCATGGCGCTAACCACAGACGCCTCCGACGTGGCAGTGGGAGCGGTTGTCGAGCAACTGGTGGCAGGATGCTGGCAACCACTCGCGTTTTTCAGCAAAACATTGCGCGATAGCGAGCGTAAATACAACGCGTTTGACAGGGAGCTTTTAGCCCTGCATTTGGCCATCCGCCACTTCCAGTTCTGGTTGGAAGGGCGCCGTTTTACCGCGTTCGTGGACCATAAACCCTTAACTTTTGCAATGGCTAAAGTTTCAGAGCCTTGGTCGGGGCCGACAACAGAGGCAGCTGGCTGCAATTTTGGAGTTTACCACTGACATTCAACACGTGGCGGGTAAACACAATGTAGTGGCAGATTGCCTCTCGCGTGCAGTTGCAGCGACAGGCCCCCAGGGGGCAGATTCGGCGGCTGCAGACCTGGGTCAGGCTTGCGGCGCGGAAGCGCTCACAGCTCCGGTCTGCGTCGGGTTAGATTATGCAGCCATGGCCGCTGAACAGGTTGGCGACGCGGACGTGCGCGCGCTCCAGTCTGGGCCAACAGGGCTAAGGCTGGAGCACAGGGTGCTTCAAAGAGGCATGCCCTCCCTAATCTGCGATACCTCCACGGGGCGTCCCCGTCCCGTGGTCCCAGCTGCGTGGCATCGCCGTGTTTTTGACTTAATACATTCACTGGCACACCCGGGCGTCTGCGCGTCTATCAAGATGGTAGGGGAGAAGTTTGTTTGGCCGGGGCTGTGTAAACAAGTCAAAGAGTGGGCTGCAGCCTGCGCTGCGTGTCAAAGAGCAAAGGTACACAAACACACTCGAGCCCCTCTAGAACCTTTTCACATCCCAGCCAAACGCTTTGATCATGTGCATATCGACTTAGTAGGACCTCTTCCGCTGTCCCAGGGGTTCACACACCTTTTAACCATGGTAGACCGCACCACGCGCTGGCCAGAGGCGGTCCCTCTGGCGGCAACCACAGCGGCAGATGTTGCACGTGCCTTTTTAACAGCTTGGGTCGCACGTTTTGGTATCCCGTCAGACATAACGTCTGACAGAGGACCCAGTTTGTTTTCCGAGCTCTGGTCGTCCATGGCACTCAGCCTGGGGGTGAAGATTCATCGCACGACCGCGTATAACCCCCAGGCCAACGGTTTGTGCGAGCGCTTCCATCGGTCATTGAAAGCAGCCCTCAGAGCGGCTCTCACGGACAAAAATTGGGTTGATAAGCTCCCATGGGTTTTATTAGGGTTGCGTTCAGCACCTAAAGAGGATTTGCAAGCCTCTCTGGCCGAACTCGTCTTCGCCCAACCCCTCCGGTTACCGGGAGATTTCCTCCCTGAGAACCCTGCTCCAGAGCACCTCCCCGCTCAGCTGCTGCAGAGCGACGCGGGTCACACACCCTCCCCGGTCCCGTTCATCACAGTTTTCCACGTGTTTTTGTGCCCAAAGCCTTAAAGAATGCAGAATTTGTCTTTGTTAGACACGACGCACAGAGGTTAGGTTTAAGGCCACCTTACGATGGACCGTTCAGAGTGTTAGAAACCGGGGAAAAGCATTTTTTGCTCGATTTGGGAGACAGGAGGGACTTAGTCTGCATTAACAGACTCAAACCCGCTTTTGTGTTAGCTGATGACCCAGTACAGTTGGCCAGAGCCCCCCGCCGCGGCAGGCCACCCGGGAGACGCTCTGCTAAGCTTTCACGACGATGTTTCTACTTCACAGATGCAGCAGACAGCCACAGGCAGAGCGAGACCTGCTCACAGCAGATATGGCAGAGAGTTGAAGCCCAAGCAGTGGGAAATGTGATCTGTTGTGCCAAGTTTTTTTCTCTCTTGTTCTGTGTGGGGGGTGTCATGATTCTATGCATTTGAAGTGTAACTTGTCCTTATTTGAACGTTTGGGGGGGGGGGTTATATGGTGCATATTTAAGGCACATATATGGCATGCTTGTATGGTACGCATTCTCCCCCACATGCATCCAGTAGGCATGACGGTTGCAGACCCTACAGAGCAAACGTCCAAAGGAACAATGCCCCAGCAGGGGACCTCGGCTAGGAGGTGGGTGCTGGGGAAGACGGAGGTCAGAGGACCAATGTCCCAACGGGAGCCCCCGAGGTGGAGAAGGGAACAGAGGCTCCAGCAAGTCTCGGAGGCTATATGTGACTGGGGTTCATGTATTTACTGAACTTCTGTGGGGTGAAGGTGTGAGATGCTTGATGTGGGGGTTTAGTATCTCTGGAGTATAAAAGCTGTGAGGAAAGTTGGTTCTGTCTCTTTTCTGCTGAGATCTTGATGATAGAAGATGTGACTTCCAATAAAGCTTTCCTGAGAAATAACTCCGTCTCGTTGTAAGGCATCTTCTACAATGGGACAAATGTGTTTCATAGTGATGCAGAAAGTGTTCTTCGGAGACCTAGTGACTGCTGTGAGACAACAAACTGTTGAGGGAGGTCTGGAAAGTTCACGAGTTGGTTTACAAAGTCCCAATATAAAAAAGAAAGCACATCCACCATCAGAAAGCTCCATATGACTACCAAAGTAGTGGAACGAAGGGGAAAGATCAGAGGAGATTAGCGGTAGGAGCCATTCAGAAACACGCCTCTTTAAAAACAAAATTGGCATAATTTATAAACCATGTGGGCTACAACCTGGTGGACATTTGACAGAATGCAGGTTTAATGCACATCACACTAACTTTACTGTTCAAATTAAGAGGCTGCACCTTTTATAGACATCTTGTTTCTTACTCTTGTTAGCACCTGTTATGGACTTGTTTTTTTCTGTCACAGATTGACATGTTTTAATTTGCTTTTCAATGTTACCTCACTGGCTAGGTTTAAGCATCCAGTCATTGTGACAGATCTGACGTTCACTTCTAACAAACAAGAGCACTCTGAGGCCAGTGCATTATGCCCCTCCTTTCGCCCCTGTTTCCTTTGAAGATCCCAATATCTTAAAGGAGGAGAACAGTTTTCAACTTTTCCATGGGCATCATCAGTGTATATAAACCCTGGTATCGAGTTTCAAATAATTTGGAACAAAACTGAAGAAGGAGCTGATTCCGCAACACAGTTGCCTGTCTATTAACCAGTGTTGGGCAAGTTACTAAGAATAGTAACTAATTACAGTTACGTTAGCTTCAGCTATAATCTTGTATGCTGCATATTTATATGTCTTATGTTCATTAATATGCACTGTCCCTTTTATAAATAATTAAACTTATAAGCGTACATTACAGGCTTATTAATGTCAGGCTGAAAACAGACTACAGTGGCATAGCCATGAATTTGTGAAGGGGGGGCTGAACCCCGACCACCACCACCATTCTAAATCCCCAGGTCGTTCGCCTGGGGCGAAGCTTTAGCTTCACCTTCAGCCCCCTGTCAACTACAGCCCCCTGTCGACTACAGATTTCTTAACATTTTCAATGCAAACAACTCAAAACCTGCTCTTCATTTACATTTTTCTTTTCTTTTTTCCTCCCTTTTTTTCTTCTTTTTTTGGGGGGGGGGGTGCAGCCCCCTCAGCTCCCCCCCGGCTACACCCTTGGTTTCAGACAGAGCTTTTAGAACATGTTCAGTCTGCTTTATCCTGCCTTGAGAGCTCTTATTGTGGGAAAAATCTGAAGGAAATCAACATGATTGTGGTGATCTGAGCGCTCATCCCGTCCGTGCTCGGGTTACTCAGTATTTCCCCTTTTCCACCATATTATTTTGGGGTTTGTTATTAGGACCGCTCAAGGGCTCTTATTGTGACGGCGTCATGGCTGCACTTCCGGCTGTCAAAGCCGAGCCGGCGTCGTGACAGCTGTTTGCCATTTCCGTTAATTGCTTTACCCCCTCTTCTGATTAGTTTATGCTCTGTATTTAAGGGAGCAGCTGAGGCTCACTCCTCGCTGCCACCTACATGCTCAAACACCTCCGTGTTGTTGGACTGGAGTTCCTATTCTGACTCCAGTCTTCATTCTGTGCCTTGGATTCTTCGTGCTGGTCTTCGTAAGTGTTTTTGTACAGCGCAGGCTCCGTCCTCGCTGCACCTCCTCATTGGTCTTCAGAGTCTATTATTTTGTGCTTTAGTATACGTATGTTTGTGTTTTGCCCCACGTGTCTGTTTATTTTGTCATTTTGTCTTTTTGTAAATAAACAAGCAAACTTACTGTTTGGTGTCTGGCATCTCACTAATGCCCTGCAAGGGGCATTCATAACAGTAGGTCGCAGCCAAACGAGACGCCAGCCACAGTAAGTTTGTTTTGGGCTTGAGTTTTTTTTCCCCTTTTCGAGTACCAGTGTATTTCGGGAGATGGCTTCATCTAGGACTGGTAATTCCTTGGACTTGGGCTACGAGCTGATCACGGCTCTCATGGAAGTAGATGGCATCCTTGCCAACGCTTGTAGGCTTACCACTCCCGACAATGCACGCTGGTACCTTGATCTCGCAGAAGTGGCAATCAAGTGCAATCCTCTCCTTGTGGATCACGCTGAGGGCAGGGAGAGGATAGCTGAAATTATGGCACTTCGGCGGAGGATCCGCAGGCCAGTGAGGAGTCCCAGCAGGAAGCTGAAGTCGGAGCCGATGGTGAGGCATCTCCGCTCCTCGCCTCAGGATCAGGTTCCTGCCACCCATCCAGCCCAAGGTTTTGTGTCACTGAGAGGCCGTCTCCATATGCCGCAGAGGAAGAGGACAGCTGGGGCCCCCTGTGAAGAGACTCAGTGGGCAGCTGAGCTCATCAGGGGTTGCGTGGCTGAAGGACACTCTTCCTGTCATCCCAGCAGAATCCTGAGTAACGTGGTGGTGGCAGTTAGACTGGTGGAGGCTAATCCTGAACTGAATAATTATCCTGAGTACGCTGAGCTGCTGGCCTCTGTTTCTGCGCAGCAGCGGTGCTTTCCAGACTTAAATCTAGCCTTGCCCTCTGCTGGAAGATGTCGCCGCCCTGCCTGCGATCAACCTCTGCGAGATCCCCATCTGGATCCTGTCCCGGGCCGCCACAAGAACTCTGCCTCCCAGTCAGCTGTTTCCCCAGTGCCACGTCAGAGGGTTGGGACAGCAGCCCCAGCCTCCGGGTCACCTCTCCCTGCTGTTCAGTCAGCTTCTTGTTCCCGGACTGCCTCGGCTGCTCCTCCTTCCTCCTCGGCACGCTCTCCAGTTGCTGGGAGTTCAGCGAGCCCTGCTCTGGCTCCGCCCGTCACTGATCCTGCGAGAGCGGCTCCTCCTTGTCTTCCAGGGGGGCCCTCAGTCACCATCCTTAGGGGAAAGGTTAGAACCAAGCCTGCTGCAGCAGCCACCATTGTGCCCCGGGAGAACAGGCAAGTGTTGTTTCATTCTCACTCTCAGTACAATGAATTGCCTTGTCTGACTCCTGGGGGTGGAGCTTGGGGTTCACAGTCCTCTGAGCTCCCACCATCTGCTGCAGCTATGAACATTGAACCTGCTTCCTCTGTGTCTCCTTCCCTTCTCTCTAAGCATCCCCCGGTGCCTGGAGTAGACCGTCGGATGAGGGAGGAGCCTGCGGCCCTGGAGACCCTGCTTCCAGCCCCGCTGCCATGTCGCAGGCAGAGGAGAAGACCTGACTGCTGTTTGGAGCCTGAGCCGACGAGTAAGCATCCCCGAGTCTCCGTGGAGGAGCAGTCGGGCCCAGCAGGTCACGGATCCCCTGCCACCATGCCGTGCAGGCTTTTGGCAAGGGCTTCAGCGCCTGGGGGTTCTCAGACTGTGATGACTATCATGCTGGCTGCGGATCCCGCCGCAGTTGAGCCGGAACCAGGAATGGACCTCCGAATCATTGAGCCTGGATTGTCGGAGTCCTGGACAGCGGTAGAGCCCAAGATCAGACAAATGCTCTATTTTGTCTTCTTACTTTCCGTTCTGGAGCATTCTTGCCTGTGTCTTGGGGAGATGAGCCGGGTGCAGCCGATCACTGCATCTGAGCTTGTCTCGTCGGGCTCTGCCACTGCCGGTGATCCTGATCCCGGTTCTCTTTGTCTTTCTGAGCCTTCTCCCAGGGTCACCGGAGATGAGTCAGCTCCGGTTGTCATCATCGAGGCTCCAGGTTCATGTTCGGAGGTCACCCCAGGTGCTGCATTAACCCAATTGGGGTCCATTGTGGGTGCTGCGCTGGCCCGGTCAGGGTCCATCGTGGGTGCTACGCTGGCCCAATCGGGGCCCATCGAGGGTGCAGTGCCGGTTTGGTTCAAGGTCGGTGAGGGAGCTGCAGATCCCCTTCCGCCTGATGCCGGACTGGTTCCTCATCTTCCCCCCCATCTTCCTTCACCGGGTGCCGCTGTGGTCCAGTTTCTTTGGGTCAGCTTCCCCTCGCTGTCCCTCCCGGTAGGGAGGCCACCTCCGAGCTTCCCCCTCCGGTCCTGGTGGTCTAAGGATGCGGGTTGGCCGCCTGAGAGACTGTTTCGCTGGTTCTGCGTTCTGGGTTGGCCATCCGAAGAACCGCCTTGTTGGTTCGGCAACCTGGTTCGGCCACCAGAGAGACTGTTTCACCAGTTTTGCGTCATGGGTCGGCCGCCCGAAGGACTGCCTTTTTGGTTCAGTGACCTGGTTGGGCCACCTGAGGTACTGTTTCCCCGGGTCTGGGACTTTGGTTGACTGCCCAAACTGTTCTTTTTCCTTTTTCTTAGGTGGAATCGGGATGCGGGTAGACCGCCCAAACTGGTTTTTCCTTTCCCCGCTCTCTACCTGCCAGCGTCCCTGAGATTGTGTTTTTGTTGCATGTATATTGAAGGATTCTCTGTTCTTTGCCCGGATTATCGTGTGCACCATGCAGATTTTTTTTTCTTGCTTATTCTGTAGTACTTGGAGGTCTTTTTGCCTAGTTGATGTGCTGTTGGGTACTTGGGTATTTTGAAATGTACCTGTATTTTGGTTTCCTCTCGTTTGTTTTATCGGGCTGTGCCTTACATATTTTTTGTTCATTCTGCTACACGTTATTTTTCTAGTTTGTGTGTTACATGGTACTTAGGTAGGTTGGAAGGGTACCTGTATTTTTGTTTAGTCATCCTGTTGCTCTTGATTTGGTTTTGGTCATTTCTGTGTTTAAACCACGCCATTCTATGATGTCCATATTGTTATCTGTTCCTTGTGGGGTTTTTTCTTCCCTTCTCTGGGTGTTGCTATAACCTTTGTTTTTTGGTTCTCTCCCTCCTGGCCTGTGATTCCCGTTTGATGCCTGGAATGCGACCTTTGAATGGGGGGTACTGTGGTGATCTGAGCGCTGATCCCGTCCGCGCTAGGGTTACTCAGTATTTCCCCTTTTCCACCATATTATTTTGGGGTTTGTTATTAGGACCACTGAAGGGCTCTTATTGTGACAGCATCACAGCTGCACTTCCGGCTATCAAAGCCAAGCCAGCGTCATGACAGCTGTTTGCCATTTCCGTTAATTGCTTTACCCCTCTTCTGATTAGTTATGCTCTGTATTTAAGGGAGCAGCTGAGGCTCACTCCTCGCTGTGACCTACGTGCTCAAACACCTCCGTGTTGTTGGACTGGAGTTCCTATTCCTACTCCAGTCTTCCTTCTGTGCCTTAGATTCTTTGTACTTGTCTTTGTAAGTGTTTTTGTACAGCGCAGGCTCCGTCCTCACTGCACCTCCTTGTTGGTCTTCAGAGTCTATTATTTTGTGCTTTAGTATGTGTTCGTGCTTTGCTCGGCGTGGCTGTTTATTTTGTCTTTTTGTAAATAAACAAGCAAACTTACTGTTTGGCATCTGGCGTCTCACTAATGCCCTGCAAGGGGCATTCATAACAATGATACTACCAGTAATTTCCTCATTTTGGAGTGAGAGCTGGCAACACTGCATAAAGCTCTCCATGTTTATCTTACCTTTATGCTATGGATTTAATCCGATGTGCAGTGATCCAAAGAAAATGTCCATTATCCACAGTCCAAATGTCTGTTGTGACAGAGACAGGATTCAGTTCCTCAAATTCCTTTTGGAGATCAAAATCAATTTTTGAATCATCTTCATCCAGGGAGCAAGTAAATGTGTTTTAACTTCAGTGGATCACAGTCCAGCTGCCTGATGGAAAGTGACTATTATCACATCTTCAGTCTGTAACAACGTTTGTGGCAATCAGGTTTAATTCTTGCTGGGTCACAAACTGTCCAAATGCATACCTGTGCTTGAACTCCAGCTATGGTTGTTGAAACAAGAGTATTTCCACTTTACATCCAGCCGTGGCTGTTCAGATAGCGTAGATCCACTGTTGTTAGCATAACTAGCCTTCTTCTTCTTCTTCTTTTAGATTTGATTGGCGGTTGGCATCCAGCTTACAGGTACATTACCGCCACACACTTCACTCTATATCATCACTCTATCTGGTCAGGAGATGCATTTTTTTGTCAAGAGCTCTATATTCTTCTTCTTCTTCTTCTTCTTCTTCTTCTTCTTCTTCTTCTTCTTCTCTGCATGCCTGCCTTTCAATATCACATTCTGAACAATATATAGCATAGCTAGCCGTTACTTAACACTAGCTTTGTCGGAGCTTTGTTGCTGTTCTCAGACGCTTCTGAAGATTGTAGTAGGTCTCAACTTCACTTTAGCTTCTAACCCACCAATATGCTTTTGCCCTTAAACACGACAAAGGAAAAATAATCTATTTCCACAAAAACAAAGTAGCTTCATCCTTTCCTCCGCTTAGCAGTGAAGACTCAGCTCTCTGCAGCAGGTCATGTCGACTGACAGCTTGTCTCAGCTACGGTAGGGTCATTTTGTATATTCCTTTATTTGCGCAAAAAATATCTATCCATGTTAATAAAATGAGTAACAAGTAACACACCTGATCAAATTTCAGTAAGTGTAACGCATTACTGAACTTTTAAACAGTAGTTTCGTTACAGAGCATGTTACTGCAAAAGTAGTGGCGTTACAGTAACGTGTTACTCCCAACACTGCAATTAACTGAGGTGAAATAGGACATCATAAGTCAGGGACTAAAACTCCTGCAAAAATCATCCGATTGGAGCCAAATTAGAATATGTGCATCATCAGTATATATCAAACCCTGGTACCAAGGTTCAAAACATTTTGAATAAAACTGTAAGAGGAGTTGATTTTTTTAAAAAGGTACCTTTTGCGGGACAGATGGGTGGGCAGACATCACAATAATATAATCCCCCCTTGGTCTTCGACTGGCAGATAATAAAAATGAAAACAAAGCTCATCTGGGTCCATAAAGGTTTTAAAGCGAGGTAGTAGGATCCGGGAAAAAAATTTTCTTTTGCGTGCATGGAAAGAAAATCCTACAGACACATACAGCGCGATTGTCTGCGAGTGTGAATGACCTGTTCCACGAGCAAATGTACGTTTTTTGGTCCGTGGCTGTTTACATTGGCCAGGATACTTCGTGCGCCGATGGGCCTTAGGGATCCCATATTTTACATCCGGAAAAAAATAGTGAAATGGGAACAGCAGGAAGAGCCATAGTATCATCGTCTAATAGTTTTATAACACATTTCACAACTAATAATAATAACATTTCCACAAAAAATGTGCTATATTAACAACACAATCGCAATTTGCACACGGCTCGCTCTCCGGCGGTGGCCCCGAGAAACAAACAAATGCAGGGACGCTTGAATTCTTTCATCCCAAAAATATCATTTTTGAATATTAATTACAGCTAAACGGGAGCAGTTTCAATGCCGAAATTTTACATACAAATCCTAATATACATGTTCTATACACCATCGGCTTTTGGGTATCCGACTACCTCGCTTTAAAGATGCACTCCAGCGGCTCTCAAACCACCTAAAACCATCTCAAAAACAAATATGTATTGCTCAGAATAGTATATTGTGGCTTTTTAGCCACAAAATCTTTCATTGCCTTACAATTTTTTTTTTTTTTTTTTTTTTTTTTTTTTTTTTGTTACTTATTTGTACCCGTAGGTAGACTTGGTTTGCAGTCTGGTGACAAGCCACCGGCTGCTGGTCGCTGCGTGCGCGAGCGCCCTAAACCCCTTTCCGCCCCTTTCCTAATTGCTTGGAAAGAGCTTTTATACCGGTTCCGGTTCCGCCGGACCGGCGGTGCCACACGAGTAGGCTGCCCGTTGCAACAGCCTTTTTTTAATCTTCCTTCTTCTTTCTACACCTTTCACTCTGTATATATATCACGGATGCACGGATCGCCCCGGGGGTCTCCCGGGTCGGCGGACGGAGCCACGGTTTGCAGCGGGAGACGCTACAGCGGGGAGGAGCTAGTGCTAGCTAGCACTTGGCTGCCGCCCAGTGCTAATGGGAAACTCGACATACCGGGAGCTGTAGCGAAAACGACGCGGGTGCCGGGCTGGAGTTTAGGCAGCGTGCAAGAAATATAAGACAGAATAATAAAGAGCGATGGCAAGAACCAAGCAGACTGCCCGTAAAATCTACTGGAGGAAGAAGCCCCCCAGGAGACAGCTAGCCACCAGGGCTGCTCGGAGAGGCGCTCCGGCCACCGGCAGAGTGAAGAGGCCTCGCCGTCACAGGCCCGTGGCTCTGAGAGAGATCCGCCGCTACCAGAAATCCACGGAGCTGCTCATCCGTAAGCTGCCCGTCCAGCGCCTGGTGAGGGAGATCGCTCAGGACTTCAAGACCGTCCTGCGTTTCCTGAGCTTCGCCGTCATGGCTCTGCAGGAGACCAGCGAGGCCCACCTGGTGGTCTCTTCTTCGCTAAGGGGGTCACCATCATGCCCAAAGACTTCCAGCTGGCCCGCCGCATCCGCGGAGAGAGAGCTTAGACTTTCTGCTGCACATTCACCAACCAACCATAATGCTCCGCACTGTGTGTCTATATATATGTATACATATGTTTACTAGATGTTGTTTTTTCTTGCCTTCTGATTGTTGCTCTGAGTGTTGCTATCCCTGTGCTGTTGCAATCCTGGAATTTCCCCATTGTGGGACTAATAAAGGCTTATCTTATCTTATCTTATCTTATATCTTGCATCTACTTAAGTATGCACATATCTATGAATATTCTAATTAGCGCCACCCATACCCCACCCAATAGTAGTGTATGCTGCTAGGCCAGCCCTCCCCTCTCTTGAGAGGAGCCCTCCCTCTCCGACCTGAGAGCACCGACCTGAGAACACCGACCTGAGAACACAAGTAGTGGGGTGGGGGGGGTTGTTTGATGTCTCTTCCTCTGTCCTTGCTTGTGGGGGCTGAATGGAGCACCCAGGGGGTTTTGTGTCCCCCCCCCCCCCCGAAAACCTCTTCACCAAATTGAGTCAAACGAATGCAAAATGGACAGGTGGTGGTCTTGGCGCCTTTATCCCCTGAGAGCAGACGTCTCTCTCTGGTTCAGCCTTCTGACCGTGTGCCTCCCATTCCTCTGTGGGCGCCTCCAGCAGCTGGTGGACGCCAGTCTCCGAGCTGAACGTGCCCCGTGTGTGCTACAGGGCTCCGGAATATGGTAGTCCCAGCGGTGGAAAACGGTGGCCACTGTCAGTTCGCGCTGTCCATGGGAAAGGACACTATGTGGTCACTGTGTGGTGGGTACAGTTTTATCTGGTCCTCTCAGCATTATCTCGCTGGCCCCATTCAAGCCCCCCCCCCCCCCACACACACACACAGACACACACACTCCCTCCTCTCTGCCTCTCATCCGCTCTCTCTCTGTCTCAAATACTGCCTGCTCCTTGGCTGCTCCTCGGCCCTCCTACCCTGAGAGAATCAAGTAGTGGTCTCAGTGCTTAGCCTGATTGGTTAATGTTATACTCAATCAGGCTAAGCAGGAATGCTTGCATAGCTAGAAACACTGTGTCCACAATCGCCCGTTTGCTGGGGGTGTGGGGTGTGTGTGTGTGTGTTCCCTAACTGGAAATTCACAGCAGAAAAACACAGACTTGGGACTACGGACAGATTTTGCTCTGGATATGTCTTGGAAGTCACAAAAAAACGTTACAGACATACTAACAACAGAAAAAAAACTTGATTTTTGCCAGAGTGTCACTTTAATAACCAGGAGTCTCTTTACTTCCTGTCAGATTCTATTGTACAGAATTTGGCTCAGTCGCATCAAAATATTCAGGATTTAACTGATTTACATAAACTTACTTTTAGCTATTTTCATATTCCAGATGCATCCCTGTCCCTGTGTACTTACTATATTGCATCTATTGTTCCCAGGTGCTTCCCTACCTTTTTTCCTGCTCTGGCTTCAGATCAGAGGTAAGTTGTTAACCTCTTCCAGGCTCTTTCCCTCTAAAATCTCCACCATGGATGGTTCTGAGTGGGAATAGGTGTGATGAATAAAAGCTATAGAAATACAGGGTTAACGATGACCCAGTGCTTGCAGATTCATGCTCCTAAAGACAGATTCACATTCAACTTCATAAACATCAGGGGCCTTGCTATATTGATTTTCCCAAATGGATTTAGTGCAAGTGTTATGCTGTGGGCCTTTCACATCACTGTGATGAATGACCCAACATCAATGACAAAAAGAAGAGGTAGAAATTGTTGCATCACCTTAAAAAGGATAGCTAGGATTTATGGTAAATCTGCTTTTTATTTCTAACTTATTAACTCTACATGTTGCACATATAACTCAAGAATTTGTCAGGAGGAACAGAGGAGGTTGGAGTGAAATGAAAATGCTGGAACACTAAAACACATCTGTGCAGAAACATGTCAGCCTGCTGCTTCAGTCAATCGTTCTACATCTGCAAACAATGTAGGCAGACATTTAAGGGGATATTCTTAGAGAAAAGCATTTTTTCCACAAATTGGAGGAAAGAGGGAGTTTATGAAGGTCTTCCAACAGGTTTCCAATGGTTGAACTCTTCACTCTTATGCTAAAACGCCCGACAGATAAACATACAAGTCGTACGAATAAATATACACACCCGGCTGCAGGAAACACATGGAGCCACGAGGCCAGTCACAACATTTATGTCACGGCATTATTTGTTGTTCTGCTTTATCAGATTTTTCTACATGTTTTTTCTAGGCTGAGAAATCTCAATGGGAGATCTGGCCATGTGCCCAAAATACCAGGCCGGCATCATCACATGTTGGGCACATGAGGAAACCATCCAGTCAGGCAGCACTTAACGCTTTAAACAAATCAACCAGTCCATCCTAGACCTCTTCCCTCTGCCTGCATCATACATCGACAGGAGGGGACCACCTTCCAACCCACTTATCATCAACGACAAGTGGTGCTGTCAGTGGGCGTCCTACAGTCATGTGGGCAACACCTTAAAGGGGTCACTGACTGCACTTTTTCCACATTTTAACAGCTCACACAGGTCATAATGAAATGTTTTTTTTACATATTTTGGTCAGATTGTCTTTAATTATTTAACTGTTGCAGTATAATTGTGAATCATTTGCAGCCTTTCTAAGAACACCTGGTTTCAGTGCATGTCTCTTTAAATCTCTTAACTCTTTAGCTGTCCCACTCGCCATATGGCGACTGGAACGGTTAAAGGGTGGTCAAGGCCCCTAGTGGTCAAGAGTGGTAAAAAAATTTTTATCAATAAAATAGTTCAGATTTCCAAGGCTATAACTTGAAAGTTGCAAGAGATAATAGCTTATTGTCAGTTAGAAAGATGTAGAACAGGGGTCACCAACCTTTTTGAAGCCAAGAGCTACTTCATGGGTATCGAGTCACGTGAAGGGCACCAGCTTGACACACTCCTCTAAAATAACAAATTGTGTATATATATATATATATATATATATATATATATATATATATATATACTGTATATATATATATAATTATCAATAACTTAGAGTGGGTAACAGACAAGATCAATATTCAACACTTTATTTTTATTAATCTCAGCAATTGTTCAGATGATCGCTTCTACATTTCATTAAAAAAATGTCCAGTTTTCACCAGTCCCTTTTAACCATAAAAAACTAAACCCTTTTAATTCATGAACTATGTTGAACCATGTTTGAAAAAGTTATGCAACATTTAAGAAAAATCAACTTTCATATTAAATAAATCTTATCACATTTTTAACTGAACAAATCTGCTGCAATTCTGCTCAAAATCTGTTACATTTAATAAACACACTTTTGTGTGTTCTTCTTCACTGGAATTATATCCATACAGTTCTTGCCAAGAATCATGCTGGAGTAATAACCAGCGCTGTCCTTTCATGAGAAGAAGCTAAACAGCGCTGAGTGCTTATATGCATGGTGGTGCAGTGGTTAGCACCGCGGCAGCAGTTTACCCTCGGCCGAGGGATCGCGGGTTCGATCCCTGCCCCCGGCCAACAGTGATCTGTGTGGAGTGTGCATGTTCTGGTTTTTCATGCAGGTTAGGGAGTTAAGGGGCGCTTGCGCACGCAGCTGGTGGCTCGTCACCGGACTGCAGAACAAATCCACCTACGGGTACAAGATGAGTCAAAAAAAAAAAAAAAGAGTGGGTAGTGAAGTGTCACTCCACATAGTGGCGCTTCGCCGTCCCCCGCAAATGAAACACACGCAGCTTCCTTTCACGGTAGTAAAAAAGAACTCTTCCTCCCGCTCACTTTGAAAATGATAAATTTTCTGTCTTTTTTTTGCCATGTTTTTGGCCTAGGAAACTGCACTCCACCCACCATCTTCACTGCCCGCTAGCTTACGCTCCACAAGCGCGAAGGTTTTGTCATGCGCACGATACTGACCTTTTAACTAGGTCTGAGTTCACCTTAACTTTATGTATAATAAACATATTTTCATTTTTTTATTTTTAAGACATTGTCATTTTAAAATCTATATAAATGCAAGTGTGATTTTAAAAAATAGCGGCAGAAAAAATTACATTTTAGACGCAGCTCACTTGCGAGTTGTGCTATTTTTAGAACAGGCCTGCGGGCGACTCATGTGGTCCTTGCGGGCGACATGGTGCCCGCGGGCACCGCGTTGGTGACCCCTGATGTAGAATATGATCCAAAGTTTCAGATAGGAAAAAAAATTATGCATCTAATTTACATAATGTTGCGGCAGCTATATAAATTATATAACTCAGTCAAAAGTGGACTTTGGACACATTTATACAAAGAATGGTTCATTTTTTTGACACCATTTTGTCTACAGAGGTATGTTTTTATCTAATCTTCAAAGTATATGAACCAGAAAATCAATAAAATGTAAAAAAACCCCAAACACATATCCATCTTACCTGTTGCGGGGGGAAGCTCGCTCGCTCACGTAACTGGTCTGTTTTCGTCCATCATGGTCGATGTTTTGCGTTTGCTCGGTCATTTACACTCTGTACCACATCTACAAACTCTTATGATTATCCCATGTGAATTTCGTTTGCATTACGTGGCTATTTTTCCTGTTTGATGCATTTTCCCTGTGAGAATCCATGACGATCGTGGGCGCCGCCATCTTGGTGCTGTGAGGTCAGTTTTTCACCCATTGTGGTCGTTGTTTCGCGTTTGGTCAGTCATTTATACCCTGTACCACATCTAGAAACTCTTATGATTATCCCATATGAATTTTGTTTGTATTACTTGGCTATTTTTCCCGTTTCATGCAGTTTCAGTCAGAATCGCCGTCATGACCGATCATGGCGGCGACCACATTGGTGTTGTCAGCTCAAAGTGGAAAAAGGAAGAATAATAATGAGGATTTCTTCTTCTTTTCTGCATTCCATGTCAGCCATGATTCCTCCGGCGTATGTCTGCCACATTCTGAACTGTCAGATCAATACAGATCAGTACAAATTCTCAGTATAGCCGGGGGACGTCAATAAGTTGACAGGTGCAGTTGCTGCGCTGTGCCACTGGGGGTGCGCGACCCATCCATGCAATGTGGACAGTTAGAGGGTTAAGACCACATTTAACCCTGCCCTCCCTCTTACATCACTATTGCTAATTGTAGCTGGCTGATTCCTAGCTTCCAGCCAACTGACATAAATTTATCTTAAAAAAGGAATGAACTAATGCATCACTGGCTAAACTGCTAGCTTCAGCTAGCTGCCTTTGGTCCTGGTTAGAGATACTACTACAAGGAATTAAGCCAAAATACTGTCTAAGAGTGAAATAAATGGTCACGTGTTGTAGATCAGTGTTCAATCTTGTTTCAGCCAGGGCATGTTTCTTACTTTGAAAATATCCCATGGCACCCCACCAACCCAAAATGTTATAAAACGACACATGGTAGCCTATCACAGCATATCTAATGACAATTTAGTCTTGCAATTAGACCT
The DNA here is from genome assembly GCA_020510985.1 of Pholidichthys leucotaenia. Lineage (NCBI taxonomy): Eukaryota > Metazoa > Chordata > Actinopteri > Cichliformes > Pholidichthyidae > Pholidichthys > Pholidichthys leucotaenia. The sequence goes on along the minus strand of CM035838.1, from coordinate 247,086,461 downwards.
ATAATGATAACAAATTTTGGCTGACCAATTTTCAATAGTAAATTTTTAATTTATCACTGTCATGTCTGTATCTGCATAGTTTATCAAATGCTCCTTTACACCAGACTGTGGGGTAATGGCGGGCTCTGCTTTTCTCAGCACATTTTTGTCCCCACTTGGAAAAATTGAGTGAGGTGATTATGTTTTAATGCATTTTTCAGTTTTTGTTACAACTGTTTTCAAATATAGGTCATATTCTGGCTCATTGACATTACTGGGCCCTCCTTGCTTATTTGGCTACAGTCCAAAATGCTCCCACACCAGACCTTTGAAATTAAGTTTTGTGTTTATTGTTCCAAACTTTCTGGAATTATGCAGCTGCCGGGAAACTCAGCCACAATTGTGTTATGTCCATATCTTGGTGGAACAAGGAGGAGGCTGAGGATGCAGTTGAATCTACTTTATTATAAATAGAACCAGCATACAATGGATGCTCCGTACAGGTCAAGGGGTCCACGACGAAGAGACAGAGTCTCTTCCGCCCTTACCCTTTATACCCCTGGTGACGCCACCACCTGAAAGGTGGGTCGTCACCTCCCACTACACCCAGGGAGCCCCGGCCGCCATATTAGTACAACACATTTTCCCCTCCCTGTAGAAAAATGCCAAGCACACAGATTAGGCCCTCCCGAATTTAAACCAGACTCATACACTAATGTCAAAACACATATGTACAGAAATAAATAAACAGGCCTATCCATCCACACAAAATAAACTAGAGGGGCCAGGTGGACTACTGGCTCCCCCTACACGGCTCATTCTGCTGCCTTGAGCATTACAGTCCAGGAGAAAAATACCCGTGTACCTAAAACCAAATTAATCCCAGAATGTTACGTACAGTATATATATTCTCAAATTTACATAACACAGCAAACCATAACCGATAGTATACACTCTCTTATTGGCGCCCCCCCCCCCCCCACCCCAACACACCCACCCAGGGCAATCAACAGCAAAACACATTTTCTATTGATTTATTACAAACAGTGTTGGGGATTTACTCTTTTTTTTTTTTTTACAACTCAGGCCAACCCATACTAAGAACACTCAGAACATGTTAATTAAATGACTTAGGGCCCTAAATTAAAACAAACACATGTTAAACATCATCCCTAGTCATTTTACCAGCCCGATGAAAAGGACCATCCTCTGGGTCTTCATCCGGTGGATCCCGCCCGGAGCGCCTCCACTTCTTGGCCTCCGGGGAGGAGCTGCGCCGGCGCCCCTCCTCCTTCACGTGCTACAGCTCATTTGGGTGTCTCCATGACATGTCTGACAGTCCTAAGTAACCATCTTCCCGGGTAGCCACCACTGGCAGCCGCCCCTGTTCATCTCGTTGCTCTCTTTTCCTATGGACGCCCCTCAGCCGAGCTTCCACCCTTGGTCGGACCTTGTCACTGATGTGCAGGGGAACTCGATTATGCTTCTGCAGTCCACCATGTTGTAACCGGGCCTCCCTCACGGGTTGGGTTGATTCACCAACTCGGTCCAAAGCCCTCCTGTAATGCCGATGTTTGGCGCGCTGTAGGACCGCGCCCATTGGTCCTGCCCCACTCTCTTTTCTTTTGACTCCAGCAGCCGTCCTACCAAGCATCCCACCATGCCATCCAGTTCCAAAATCCAGGGTAACCTGGACACTGGCATTGGGTCCCTCCCATGCTAGGTCTCCGTGGCTCCGGTCCTCATCACCTTCCAAAATGCCAGGCCAATCACTGTCTCAAACTGAGTCATCCTCCACGTGCAGAGAAGGTCGGTCCCATAATCCACAGCCTGACCATTCTTCCCCAGCACCGCTGGTGATCTTGAATCCCAGGCTGTAAAACATATCACAACCTAAGATGTTCGACCCCGAAGCAGTCACCACGAACTGGACTCCGGTCATCACCGCCAACTTATACCTCACCATCAACTCCAGCAATCCCACTATGGTCCTTTTATTTCCTCTGTAGCCAAAACACGGCGTTGTGAACTCCCTCAAATGGTAATGTGAGAACAGCCTCCTCACAGTGGGCCAACTCAGCACCATAGACACCGCTCCCGTGTCCACCAACAGCGAGACTTCCATGCCGTCCAGCAACACATTGCAGTAGATGTACCATTTTGTGCTCAGAGAGACGGTATGCACCACCGCAGGAGCCATAGCGGGGGAATCCATTCCACATCTTCGGTCCTCCGGCTCAAAATTCTTGCAGTCTCTGGTGAAGTGATGCAGAAGACCACATTTGCCACATCGCTTGCCCTTCACTGGACACTCTCTTGCCTTGTACCGGTGCCTTGCAGACCTGCAGCCATAACATATTGGCGTACCTGTGGCGTACCTAATTTTTACAACGGCAGCATATTCTTCTTCACTCATGCTGTCCTCGTTGTCTGAGTCCACAGCCAGCGTCCTCCAACCTGGTTCTCCCCGCCTCGACGTGTCTCTCTCATGGAGGTCTTCAGACAGTTTTTCCGCTGCCTCGCACTGCTTCACTATTTCAATAGCCATGGCTAACGTCAGTTCACCCGGGTAGGTCAGAAGCCTTAATCATGCTGCAGAACAAAGAACACGCTCTGCCAACTGAACCATTTCATCCTACAGGGCTCCAAAGTGGCACTCTCCTGCCAGTTGATACAGGTCTGTGACGAAGCGCTGTATCGACTCTCCCGTCCGCTGGTGGTGCTGCTGAAACTTAATTTGCCGGTCTATGACGTTCTCAGGGGCGCAAAAATAGCGCACCATTAGCTCCACCACATCCTCATAATTATCGGCCTCTCCTAACATGCCAAGGATCCGCTGACCCTCCATATCAAGACAATGAACAAGAATAGCCCTTGCACACAGCTTTTCAAGCTCACCGAGGTTAAGGGCCACCAAATAATTATGAAACACCGCATACCACCTAGCCCAGGGTACAGATGGCTTGCCCGGGACCTCCAAAAACGGACGAAAAGTGGTAACAGCTCATTCCATGCCTTCTTTCTCCTTGTCGCCAAATGTTATGTCCATATCTTGGTGGAACAAGAAGGAGGCTGAGGATACAGTTGAACATACTTATTATAAATAGAACCAGCACACAATGGGTGCTCTGTACAGGTTAAGGGGTCCACGACGAAGAGACAGAGTTTCTTCCGCCCTTACCCTTTATACCCCTGGTGACACCACCACCGGAAAGGTGTGTTGTCACCTCCCACTACACCCAGGGTGCCCCGGCTGCCATATAAGTACAGCACAAAGTGATCCTGCTGCACTCACATTGTAATTTGTTTACACTCAGTGTGAATCATGGTGCGAGTACATGCTGTGGCACCCCGGTTGAAAAACACTGTTGAAGAAGAACAAGGGTTCCAGTGGGACTGAATAGAATTTATAGAAAATGGTTATCAAAACTGGCTGGATCAATAGCTAAACTAACACCAGGTGGCATGTCTGTCACCTTCACCCCGCTGCAGCAAACTCCTAATGCAGTTTCTGTTCGACGCCGACCGCCAAGCTAAGCTAATACTGAAGTGTGAATATATAACAAAATGAGCCAGAATGATGTGAAATATATTATCAACTGTGGATTAGTGAATCTGGTGGAAACAGGGATGCTTATTATGATGATTTAACCTTTAAACTGTGTGATTTTTTTGTGCTCCTAGTGGCAGAGCGCAGCATTGCGCCTGTCAACTCACAATAAAGTGCCAAACACTCCCCAGCTGGACTGAGGATTTGTACTGATCATGCCAGTTCACAAGGTGGCAGGCACACATTGGAGGACTCATGGATGACACGTAATACACCAAAGAGGAAGAAATCCCTTTTCTTCTTCTTCGTCTCTGAGATTACAACACAAAATGGATGGCAGCCTTCGCTGTGGACATACATGGTCGCAGACGGAGGAGCAAATTCGGAGGATTTGGTCCCAAATTTGCCAACTATGATTCTTAAAAGATTATTTAGCTTATGAATGGTAAATGGTAAATGGCATTCCCTTATATAGCACTTTTATTCTCATCTCTAGATGAGCAAAGCGCTTTACAGATCCTGCTATCCACCCATTCACACACACATCCACACACTGATGGCGGCAGTCATCTACCTTATGAAGGTAGATGTTTACATGTTCTCATAACACTGGGAGGGTGAAGCTCGTTGATTTCATCTGCCGGTGTCCGGGGCGCCATGTGACTGTAGAGCAGTAGCCGGGTGCATGTCGTCATATAAGATAAATTGCCGCGAAATAAAAGCGAAATTAAGGTGGAATAATCAGTAACAGTTTCTGGATGTAGGAGAGAAAGCTAAAATGACCGGGAGAGGGCAAAATTATGACTAGAATACCGCTAAAGGATGCTGGTAAGTGACGAATGCCTTTGTTTGTATGCAACTTAGATGCGTAAATTTACTCCTTTCTGAAACTTTGGATCATATTCTACATCTTTCTAATTGACAGTAAGCCATTATCTCTTACCACTTTCAAGTTATAGCCTTGGAAAGTTCTGACATCTGATCTGAATATTTTCTTGAAAAAGATCTTTACCACTGTTGACCACTAGGGGTTATGTCACAGTTTGGCGACATACATAGTTAATGGGTTAAATCTAAAGAAATAACAATATAAACCACAGTTGGTAAGCTAGCTTCCTAGCCACTGTTAGCTCTTAAATGCCTTTAGCTCCCCGTCCATCTACATGACAAACAGCTGGGTGGCCAATTATAGAGCAGGGGAAAGGTGTAGAGGCTAGTGGCATTCAGTATTGCCAACTCCTCAGTAAGGAAAGTAGCTATTGGCTGTCCTAAAAGTCACTAGAAGTCACTAAATGACGGCATTACCTAATTTGCATAATTGGTCATTTGCATGTAATTGTAATGAACGCTGCAGGAGAGAAGGATAATGTCGTGGGAGAGACAAAAAGTAAGTAAAAAACACCCTAAATATGTTTAGAACTACAAATTAACTTTCTTCCGTTGATTTTTGGTTTGCTTGTTTTAATTTTGCTATTTAAATAGGCTGTCATAATGTCGGACCCAGGGAACACGTACACACAGGCTCAAGTTCAATACAATAATCTTTATTGAATACCAGCAGGTGCGTGGATGCATGTGTGCGATATGTAAATGTGTTGTGGGTGAACGAGCTGTAGCCGGGGATGACACAGAGTGCCGTACAGCCTGGTAACCTTGTTGATGTTCTATAGGCGATGTTGGCTTGGCCTTGGGCTTCCTGCCAGGGAGACAGCGTCTGGCGAGCGCACCCACTGAAGCACTGTGAAGCGTGGTGTGGAGAGAAGGGTGATTCCGCCGCCGCGAGGGAGAGAACCACCGCCTTAGGGATCCACCTGTGCACAGGGGAGAGCCTGGGAAAAAGGTAAGTGGAGGATGTTGAGCTTACGTGCCAACGGAGAGTCCAGCGGAGATGCACGGGGCTGAGAGGAATCAGACATGTGCAGGACGACGAGCGTAGCATAGCAGACATCTCCGTGCCAAAGCTCCAGACAGGACGAGCTATATAGCCCGGGGCTGATTATACCCAGGTGCGCGCACAGCTGAGGCAAATGACGGCTCAGAGTGAGTTGTAACAGTACCCCCCCCCGCCCCCGAGCAGCGCCTCCTGGTGCTGGCTTACCTGGGTGCGCCCGGTGAAAGTCCTCAATGAGGCGTTTGTCCAACACGAATGACTGGCACACCCAGGATCTCCACTCGGGACCATACCCCTCCCAATCCACCAAGTACTGCAAGCCGCGGCCCCGGTGGCAGATGTCCAGGATGGAATTCACCGTCCAAGCCGGGTCACCGTCAATCAACACGGGTGGAGGCGGGGTTCGAGGAGGAGAGCAGAGCGGGTTGGAGATTACGGGTTTGACCTGGGAGACGTGAAACGTGGGACAAACACGGAGAGAAGGAGGGAGAGCCAGACGCACAGCCACAGGATTCACCACCTTGACAATAGGGAAGGGCCCGATAAAGCGCTTGGCCAGCTTCCTCTTTTCAGCCTTCAGGTTGATATGCTGAGTGGATAACCATACCTGCTGACCCACCTGATACTGCGGAGCAGGTCTCCTGTGCCAGTTCGCTGCCCCGGTGTTGCGCTCCGCTGTGCGTAAAAGGGCCTGACGCGTAGCAGCCCACAGCCGACAGCACCTCAGGTGTGCATGAACTGAGGGTACGACCACCTCCCTCTCTTCATCGGGGAACAGTGGGGGGTCATAGCCCAGCGACGCCCTGAAAGGAGACATGCCGGTAGCGGCAGAGACAGTTAGGTTGTGCGCATACTCAATCCAAGGCAGATGGCCACTCCACGATGATGGGCTGGAGGTGATGAGGCATCGCAGAGTGGCCTCCAGCTCCTGATTTGCTCGCTTGCACTGCCCGTTACTCTGGGGGTGATGACCAGAGGACAGGCTTACCGTAGCCCCCAAAGCATTGCAAAAACACCTCCACACACTGGACACCAACTGCGGACCTCGGTCGGAGACAATGACCGTGGTGATTCTATGCAGACACACGACGTGCTGCACCAGAAGGTCCGCCGTCTCTCATGCTGTTGGGAGCCCACATAGGGGGATGAAGGGAGCAACCTTGGAGAAGCGGTCTACGATGGTCAGCACAGTGTCAAAGGTGTTGGATACCGGGAGACCGGGCACAAACTCCAGAGCCACGTGAGATCACGGCCTCCCCGGGACAGGCAAAGGATGGAGAAGGCCCGCTGGCGGAGATGTCGACGTCTTCCCGGTGGCACACTGGGGGCAGGCCCGAACGTAGCCAGTGACATCCTGACGGAGCCCTGGCCACCAGAAGGATCTCTGGAGCAGGCCCACTAACCAGGAAATCCCAAGGTGGCAGGCGAATTTGGAGGCATGGGCCCAGTGGATCACGTCACCCCGAACAGCTGATGGTACAAACAATCTCCCGGTGGGAACCCTGCCCAGGTCTGGTTTGGTTTCCTGAGCCCTCAGGACCTTATCCCTGATGGCCCAGGAGAGGGCGCCCACGACACACGAGGCCGGGAGGATGGTGTGCTCCTGCTTCTCGGTGGTCTCCGATGCGAACTGCCTGGACAGAGCATCTGGCTTCGCGTTCTTTGACCCCGGGCGGTAGGTGATGGTGAACCGGAAGTGCCCAAAGAACAGGGACCAACGCGCCTGGCGAGCATTCAGGGGCTTAGCCGTCCTCAGGTACTCCAGGTTTTTATGGTCTGTCCAAACCACAAAGGGTAGTGAGGCCCCCTCCAGCCAGTGCCGCCAATCCTCCAGCGCAAGCTTGACCGCCAGGAGTTCTCTGTCGCCAACGTCGTAGTTCCTCTCGGCGGGTGACAAATGCCGAGAGAAAAAGGCACAGGGTCAGATAACCCCGTCCACCGGGGAGCGCTGAGAAAGGACTGCCCCCACCCCCGAATCTGAGGCATCCACCTCGACCAAGCACTGCAGCGTGGGATCCACCTGCGTCAAGACCTGGGAGGAAGAGAATTCCGTCTTCAGGATCGTAAAAGCCGACGCAGCCTCCTCCGTCCACCGGAACGCCACCTTAGGGGAGGTGAGGCGGGTCAGGGGGCGGCGATCGAGCTGTACTTGGGCAAAAACCACCAGTAGAAGTTGGCAAACCCCCAAAATTGTTGCAACTGTTTCCTTGATGACGGGGGGGGGGGGGGGATCCACTACTGCCCTCACCTTCTCCGGGTCCGCAATGACCTGGTTGTGGGAGCTAATAAAGCCCAGGAATGAAGTCTTCTCAGTGTAGAACTCACACTTTTCGGCTTTCACGAAGAGTTTGTTCTCAAGTAGCCATTGAAGGACCCGCCTCACGTGAACCTGATGCTCCTCCCAGGATTTGGAGAAGATCAGGATGTCATCCAGGTAGACGAAAACAAAAGACCCCAGGAAATCCCGGAGGACGTCGTTGATGAGCCGCTGGAAGACGGCCAGAGCGTTGGTGAGCCCAAATGGCATGACGAGGTACTCAAAGTGGCCGCTGGGGTTCCGGAATCCCGTCTTCCACTCATCGCCCTCCCGGATCCGCACGAGATGGTAAGCACTGCAGAGGTCCAACTTCGTGAACCAGGAGGCTCCCTGGAGGGAGTTGAAGGCAGAGTCCATCACAGGTAACGTGTACTTGTCCTTGATGGTAATATCGTTCAAAGCCCGGAAGTCGATGCAAGGACGAAGAGAGCCGTCTTTCTTCCCAATGAAGAAGAAGCCTGCCCCCACTGGAGATGACGATGGTCAGATGATGCCCGAGCTGAGCGACTCCTTGATGTATGCTTCCATAGCCTCCCACTCCGGAGCAGATAAACTGTACAAGCGGCTCGATGGCAGGGGGGTGCCCGGGCGGAGGTTAATGGCACAGTCGTATGGGCGGTGGGGGGGAAGAGACAGCGCCTGGGCCTTGCTGAACACCGCTCCCAAGTCGTGAAACTCAGCAGGCACCCTGGACAAGTCGGGGGGGTGGAAGGGCGGGGGGGGGGAGAGAGGGGAACCGCCGGAGAACAGGCTGCCGATTGGAGACAAGCACTCAGGCAGAACGAGCTCCAGGCGAGAACGCTGCCAGTCCGGCAGTCAAAGGTGGGGTTGTGTAAGCGCAGCCAGGGGTAACACAGGATGACTGGGGCAGCCGAGGTGGAGAGAACAAAGAGCCAGAGGTCCTCATAATGGTTCACAGAAATGATGGCTGAAACTGGGGCAGTCTGGTGCGTCACCCTCCCTAGCGGAGCCTTCGACAGAGTGATGAGGTTGAGGGGTGTTGGCAGAGCTTGGCAGGGTAGCCCCAATCGGGTTGCCAGTTCTTCAGAAATGAAGCTCTGTTCAGCCCCCGAGCCCACCAGTGCGTGTGTGAAGAACTCCGTGTGGTTGTAACAAAACCTGATAGGCAGGAGACATCTGGATAGGGGATTAGACCAGGATGAGTCCGTGAGGCCCTCTATAGTGACTCGCAGACCCCTCCTTTTGGCCGAACCGAGCAGGACTCAATGTCGTGCTGGTCATCCCCCGCAATACATGCAGAGCCCTAAGTCCCTACGGCGCTGTCTCTCTGCCTGTGAGATCTTAGTTCATTCTATTACTATGGCCTCGGGCTCATCCGGGCCCTCAAGCGCCGGCAAAGCCAAAGAGGGTGATTGGGAGGAGCGGCAAAGTGGCTTGCCCGAACGGCCAGAGGACCTCTGTTCGGCCGCTTGCTCCCTCAACCTATTATCCAAACTAATGTCCAGAGAAATGAGCTCGGTGAGCCGCTCAGGTTTATCTAGGCAGGCCATCTCATCCCGCAAACTAGGGCTCAGGCTACGGGTGAAGATGCTGCAGAGCGCAGCATCCTCCCACCCTACTTCCGCTGCCACCACCCGGAAGTTGACAGTGTAATCGGCCACTGACCGACTACCCTGGCGAAGATTAAGCAAATGGGTGGTTAGCACACTATCGCGATCCAAATGGTCAAACACTTCGTGGAAATCTCGGACGAACCTGGCGTAAGTGAGGTTAGCATAGCTGGGCTTCGCCATTATGGCGTAAGCCCATGCTAACGCTCGCCCCTCCAAGAGATTAGCCACGTAACCAATTCGGCTGTGATCGGAAGGGAAGTCCCCGGGAACGCGCTCAAACACCATCTCACACTGGAGGATGAAACCCTGCGCCTCCCTGAGCTTCCCACTGAAGTGTGTGGGCGTGGGGATCGGTGTGAGACGTGTGAACGCGCCCGGGCTAGCCTGGCTAGGTGGTGAGCTAACGGGAGCTGGCCTGCTGCTCTGGGCTGAAGGGAATGCCTGCTGTCCTTCCAGGCGATCCAACTGGCTGTTTATCTGACCTAGCTGGTTCAAAATTACCTGCTGCTGATAAGCAACTTGATCGACTCGAGCCTCCAAGATGTTAAAGCGGTGTGCGAGCCCGCTGTTCGCTGGGTCATTCTGACGGAGCTGTACTGTCATAATGTCGGACCCAGGGAACACGCACACACAGGCTCAAGTTCAATACAATAATCTTTATTGAATACCAGCAGGTGCGTGGATGCGTGTGTGCGATATGTAAATGTGTTGTGGGTGAACGAGCTGCAGCCGGGGGTGACACAGAGTGCCGTACAGCCTGGTAACCTTGTTGATGTTCTATAGGCGATGTTGGCTTGGCCTTAGGCTTCCTGCCAGGGATACAGCGTCTGGCGAGCGCACCCAGTGAAGCACTGTGGAGCGCGGTGTGGAGAGAAGGGCGATTCCGCCCCCGCGAGGGAGAGAACCGCCGCCTTAGGGATCCACCTGTGCACAGGGGAGAGCCTGGGAAAAAGGTAAGTGGAGGATGTTGAGCTTACGTGCCAACGGGGAGTCCAGCGGACATGCACGGGGCTGAGAGGAGTCAGACATGCGCAGGAGGACGAGCGTAGCATAGCAGACGGCTCCGTGTCGATGCTCCAGACAGGACGGGCTATATATGCCCAGGTGCGCGCACAGCTGAGGCAGATGACGACCCAGAGTGAGTTGTAACATAGGCCATCACTTCTCAAAATAACTTCATGATTTTAATACTTTGTGAAGACCCACATTACATAAATCAATTTTGTCCTGCATTGTTAAATGTTAGAATATCAAATTTAATCAAAAGACTGTTTGGTGGGGTGGAATTGCTAGCACTACGTCCAACCCTCCTTCTTTAACCGGGCTTGGGACAGTACAGGCAGTATGCCCGTGTATCATCTCCAATAAACAGCTTCAACCAGCCTTTGAGTTCAGGGTTTGATTCCCACTCCTTTCTGTATTTTTGAGCCTACAGTTTCTGCGACATGATGAGCTAGCTAGCTAGATGGTTAGCTTATGTCACAGAGAGACACACACACAGTGGACAAGGCGAGTATGTGACTGAGGCTGTCAGGCAAATGCAGTGATTTATTAGTGTGACACTGACAGTAAAGAAACATTTACATCCCGCTCTGTAAAACAAGGTGGGATTGGTGGGGTGGTGGTGCATGCACAGTTCATTTGCAGTCTGGACACGAGTGGCGTGGGTCTCCTCTCTGACTGCTGCACAACTCTACTATGAGACTGACCGCGGCCTGTGAGTGCTTTGGGATGGGGAGAGGCTCACGATAGCACCTGCTGCTTGTTGAGGACAGTAACTGCAGAGCAATAGTGCTTTCACATCAGAGTCTCCAAAACACCAGAAAAGTCTCCGATAACACTGGATAACACCATTTGTCACTAGTCGCTTTTGACAAAAAATAAAAAGGCACTAAGAGGATTTGAAAAGTCACCAGATTTAGCAAGAAAGTCGCCAAGTTGGCAACACTGGTGGCGTTTATCTTTTGGTGACATTTCCCATTACTTTTTTTTTTTTATTACTTATTTTGTACCCGTAGGTAGATTTGTTTTGCAGTCTGGTGACAAGCCACCAGCTGCCGGTCGCTGCATGCGCAAGCGCCCCTTATCCCTAACCTGCATGTTTTTGACATGTGGGAGGAAACCGGAGAAATCCCGGAGTATACCTACGCAAACACGGGGAGAACATGCAAACTCCCCACAGATCACTGTTGGCCGGGGGCAGGGATCGAACCCACGATCTCACGATCCCCGCGATCCCCCGGCCGAGGGTAAAACTGTGCTGCCGCAGTGCTAACCACTGCGCCACCGTGCAGCCCATACAGGAAAAAACCCAGAAGAGTTAAATTGGCTTCTTAGAGAAAAAACAATATAATTTAATAATAATAATTAATAATCACTTGAGCAAAAGACATTTCAGAAGATTAAAACTTAGAAAAACACAATTTTTCAGTCATTTACCCTTTTAAGAAAATCAAGTACGTTGAAGTGCAACTTGTAGTTTGAAAGAGTCTCTACATTTGTAGATAACGACTAGGCCTGGCCTAGTTGCTAAAGCACCCACCCCACACCCGGGAGGCCGTGGTTCAAATCCCGGACGGGTCATGCCGAAGACCATATAAAAATGGAGCTTCCTGCCATCTAGCTTGGTGCTTAGCAATAATGGAACGGAGAAGGGAAATTTTTGGCGGCGCCTTGCATGGCAGCGACCCCTCTGATTCTAGATGTGATTAACATTGTAGATAAGAGAAATATAATTTTGTTCTACTGTACATGATTGGCTGTATGGATTGAATGACAATAAAGTTGGCTTTACCTTTATAATGTCTCTTGTATGTAACTGATACGTTAATCTCGGTTTGTGAAATGTAGATGACAAAATGTGTTTTTTTCCTGTATGACTGAAACAGCTTTTTTAATATTCCTCAAGAAGGGATAACCCTGTGTACAGCGGCAGGTTTGAGTGAGGCTGATCGTAAATCATCTTAGTGAATTATTTTGTTTTTAGAGTTGCACAAACTCCAGCCTGTCAGGACATTGAGTCCACAGTTGTATGAATAAGATAAAGAGTTTGTTTTTCTGCCTGAGTGCATTTTATGCATGCCAAATGATGGGACTTTTCTGCTGCATTTTTCACATGAAAAACAATTTTAGCCAAGGGGATTTAATTTACTGAGACAGGATGCTTAGTATGGGATGAGAAATGATTGTCTGATTCATTGTAACACAAATGAACACAAACCAGCGCTATCATCTAAGAAACTGCAATAAACCACCAAAAGCACAATAAATATTTCATAATAATTTATAATTTGTTTTATAATAAAAGACCCAGCTATCCCAAAATAACAAAGATAAATAACCCAACTCTCCGAAAAATAAAGGTCTTGTCTGACAAGTTTGTTTTCCAGCACATTGGTACAGACTTACATTTTAACTTCTTTCGAGACAACTTGGTGTGACCCTTTTTTTCTCTGCTGATAGAGAGCCACTCTGTTTGTCGCTACCATTCCTGATGTTACAGCCGAGTAAAAGCCCTGCTACCAAAACAGCTGTAAAAGTTGTTTTAAGACAAACATGGGGCGGGGGTGGGGGGAGTGAAAAGTTCATAGTGGTCAAATTTGACCAAATGTAGTTTATTTTTCAACATAGTCTCCCCTTCGGTCCACACACTTCTTCTCATCGGTATTGCAGCGCTTGGATCCTGTGGTTGAAAACTAAACCACGTTTGGACAAATTTGACTACTATGAACTTTTCAGCCTCGTACATATTAGGGCAGTAAAGGTATACAGAAAATTTAGTTTGGTATATAACTTGGGTTTGAAGTCTTGGTTTGGTTGATTTTCAGTATGATAAATGAAAATACTGTAAAACAGCAAATTGCCTTTTTTTAAACATCAACTGCCTATAATTTCAATATTTTAAATAAAATACCAAATACCAATAAATAAACTTAGCAAGGAAAGGCTGATGAAACGGCAGCGTATGAATGATAAATCTTCCTGGATGGGTGATGATCAGCACTGATCAGTGGCTCATTTCTATTTGTCTCTCAGTGTTGTGGATGTAAACAGCGACAAAGATATTTGCTGTAAATTCCCTTGGCAAATAGGTCTACATTTAATTATCATAAAGTCTGCTAGCGATAAACAGTGTTTACTTACCACCACAGCATCATGACACCAGGCATCAGCGAGGAAAACAGATTTAGCCATTGCAAAGATACCATGCTAGTTGTTCAAGCTGACCAGCGGAGTCCTGAATGTTATCATTTAGCCAAACTTTGAAGAAAACAGAAACACAACAGTCACTCTGGGCAGAACTCGGCACTCGAATGTGGTCCATTTTATCGTGCAGGGATTGCACATTAGCTAGGAGAATGGTTGGGATAGCTTGCCTGCTTAGGCTAGCCATTAGCCTAGGTGGGATTCCTCTGTACTGATTTTCCTTCTGTGTCCTCTTATACCCCATGCAGCATCTTTCCCAGTCAGCCAAGGCACAGATAGTTTCGCAAAGTAAATGATTGTTTAGCAAGTGATACTTTATATCACTTGCTATAGTTTTAAGTGATAGTTTAGCAAAGTAGTTTCCAGCACAGTCAGTGCTCTTCAGAAGTAGTAAAATATAGTGGAAAAAATAAAATGACTTGTACTGAAAATGCAGTGTCATCCACATAGTATGAGATGATTGACTCTTTGTTTCCTCTGCGGATGCCAGAAAGGTGTGAGCGGGAGGCTCACTTCTGTGAGGCTGGCTTCAGTGCATCGAGGCTGGGTCCTGTTGGCCTCTGACTGCTTGTTATGTAATCAGCTGTTGTGCAGTGGGGATGGACGAGCTAAGCCTGCATTTGAAGAACCTGATCGGAGATTCGTAGTTCCTGTGTGGTGATGACATGGTCGTGGCTGCATGAAGGAGCGGCTGGTAGCTGGCTGGCCCTCAATTTGTTGGAATGTACTAGTTTTTATGTGTGAACGTACTGTACTGAATCACTTACTGGAACTGTACTGGAAGCCAGGGATCACCAGCTGAATCACTTGCCTAAGCAGGTAGTTGGAGCTCCAGCACAGCACTGAGTGATTCAGTGTACAAATATGTCAAAAGGATCTTTTTAGTGAACAAATCGGAAGTGACTTGGTATACTTTAGTGAACTGTGGATCCCATCACTCACACAGACTTCTGTACTGGACAGTGTTTAGCTTGGTTGTATTTGTATGGGGTGACAATGATCTTAATCTTCATTATATTATGCTCATTTATGGCTGAATCATCGCAGTGATATATTCATTGATGCCAAACCCTTGTGGCCTAGTTAAGAACCTTGTCAGTGAACTATAAGGGAATTTAACTGCACATCCATATACTGTCTTTTTTCCTTCCTGAAGAGTTGAATTTTTTTCTGAAGATATCTATCTATAAATGCACCAAATCTCTGTGTGTGTGTGTGTGTTTCTCAGATATCTCCCAAACAATTCGACAGACTGTCCTCAGATTTTATAAGTGCTTTGCTGAGGTTACGAGGGCATGCATCCCCGAGTATAGAGTCGCTCAGTAAAATATGTAATTTTTATCAATAAAAGTTTAGGCACTGCTCTGTCTCTTCATGCCCTGGCTTCAGGAAGTGTGCGCAGGGTTTCAGATTGACTCCATGCTGACTGGATAATACGCGGCATCACAACCATGCTGATTGGATAATACGAGGCATCATGACCAGTTAGTCACCACAGTGCTTCGCAAACAAAGATTTTATAAGTGCTTTGCTGAGGTTACAAGGGTGTGCATCCTCAAGTATGGAGTCACTCTGTCAAAATGTGTAATTCTTATCAACAAAAGTTTAGCTACCGCTTTGTCTCATGCCTAGGCTTCTAGAAGTGTGGGTGGGGTTTCAGCTTGACTCTGTACTGACTGTATAATACATGGCATTACGACATCAGTAACCACAGTGCTCCATAAGCAAAACAAAAAAGCGAAAAGTGACAAATTTGACTAGAAAAAGATAATACTTAACATTTAATGCTTAAAAAATTATACCATAAAGTTGCTGTGATTGTGTAGGTCTAATGGATAATTTGGCATGGAGAGCACGAGGTGCGCGGGTGCGCGGGTGCGCTGGAGGGGAACCGTGGTATCGCAAAGGACATCACTGGCACACGGGTGAAACAGCAGCTGAGCCTCTTGTTAACTGGGCAGGCTGGGCTTGGCTCCCTACGAAGGACTGCGATCCATCGGTTCAGCTGCTGTTTCTCCAACACTGGTGTCTGAACGGGTGCTCCACCACCATTAGCGGGGAGGCACGCCCAGTCTGCCCGGTCAGTGGTAGACAGCAGTCTTGACTGCTGCTTCATTGTGGAGCAGAATGGCCAGATCAACAGTATATCATATGTGGACACATATGCACACTTTGACTAAATGACAACAAGATGCAAAAATGCCCAAATAATGAAATAAATCATTTTTATTTAAATATTTACAGATAAACAGGCAACACTGATGCAACAGTTGCAGACAAACCGCTCATTCTGCTGTGTATGAAAAACATGCAAGTTAGGTTAACTGGAGACTCCAAAGTGGCCCTAGGTGTGAATGGTGAAGTGATTGGCGTTGTACCATGGCTGCCTCATCCATCCAGGTGGATGCACTGAATTGCCCTCTGGGGATCAATAAAGTATACAAAATACAAATACAAAAAAATAATGTTTGGTGTTTTGTACTTATAATATTGCTAAAATATAAAAGGATGCACTACAATTGGTCTCAAAATATTTGTAAATGTGTCCTGTTACAGTACTGCATGAGTGTATTGATGAGAGACTTTAAACTACACATATAAACTAAATTATAATGGTGACTGAACAACTTCCATTCCCCAAAGTGCAAGATACACTATTATCTTGCATATAACTCATAAAAGATTACACAAATAAGTGATCTGACAAAAATATAAAAAAATAAAAATAAACAAATGGTTCTTAAACAGTGGCTAATATTGGATGTCCCATTCATTTTCAGTTATTCTGTAATTAATATTCACACAATCAAATAAATCTCAGTTCAGTCCCTTCATACCTGTCAAAGCCTTACATGTGTGATTGCCTACATATAGGCTACACCTCTTTGTATTCCACTTTCAAACACAGCCTACATTTGGGCCTGTAAAGCCTGACTGGGCTACCTGTTTCAGACAGGAATACTTGCTTTCTACGGGCATGTACTAGTTTAGAGAACTGCAGAAACTCCTGTCACTTTTTCATGCAGCAGCTCATTGGATGCTCATGTATGCATTAGGTTTGCATATTTCTCACTCTACCACAAAAGTGGTGTGAACACCAGACATGTCTAACGGAATCTTAGAGTAAGACTCAGCGTTTGCCCACAGCCATAACTTCACTGTCACTTCATATCAAGATATAGATGAATAATTTCAAGGTGAAGTATAGTCTTCTTGTCTTGGTTTTCTCAGCTCAACCTCAGATGGAGAAAAATGAAACAGAACAGACACTGTATGCATGCACCTTCAAGAGTGGTGCAGTTAATTTCGTTGGGCACAGAACAGTACTTAGATTTCATAAACAAGGCAGAAGTTGACACAGAAGCTGGGTCATTTCAGTGATACAAACAGAAATAATGACCACAGTCCAACCTGTGTTTGGAAAGAAAACAAAGAAAATAAGTTACACAGCTGCTCATCTGATGCAGTGACACTAGAGAAAAAATATCTTACAACACTGTAGGACAAACACAGTAGTGGCATACCCACTCTTCTTAGGATATACAACAAATGATGAGAGATTGCTTTCACTTAATGTTTTTAGTGCTCTCCTTGTACAATTCATGCTGAAATTAAGCATTTTGTGTTTTTTAAATAAGCCCTTTAGACATACACTCTTTTCTAATCATCCATCATGCTTTTTTATATTCCAGCTTCCCTCCGTGGATCGCCACCTTATCGTGGTGGAGGGGTTTGAGTGCCCAAATGATCCCAGGAGCTGCGGTATCTGGGGCAACTTGCCCCTGGTAGGGTCTTCCAAGGCAAATTAGCCCTGGGTGAAGGGCCAGACTAAGAGCGGTCCAGTGCATCTCCATGAAAAATGTTACATCAAGGACCCAGGGTACCCAAATGAGGCACATGGGTCCACCCTCCAGTGGGCTCACCTCCTGCAGGAGGGGTCACGGGGACCATGGTGCTATATGAACTGGCCAGAAGTCTGGGCTACTCTGCCTGGACTGATGCCCCCATGACCCACATCCCCAGATAAGTGGTAGAAGGTGGATGGATGGATGGATGGATGGATGGATAATTCAACTTTAAGATTATATTTTAAGATGCACTTTAACATGATTTTTTTTTAAAGAAAAGATTATATTTAATATCGGGGCATTATTATGCATTATTGATGTTGCTTGAATACTTATATCATTCTTGATAACTTTAATATGGACAGATGGCACAACGTCACATTACATCAAAGCGTTATCTTGTCTGCCTTTGTTTGTTTTATTAACTCCATTTTTAATTTTCTATCTCTTTTTACTGATATTTGTCACGGCTGGCCCTCACGAGCCAGCATAAGACGCCACAGTTCAGTAAGTTGCAATTCAGATCTTTTATTTATAATGCACAGGACTTAGGTGTACAACACAACTTTGCCACGCAGGCTTCGTTAAACACAACATAAATTCACAACAGAGATTAGCGGCTAGGGCGAGGGGCACTCGTACGCCGCAAAGGCAGGGAATATAAACCGTGGAACAGGGAGAGAGTTATGGCAGAGACGAGGAGCTCTCGTCCGCCGTAATTAGGAAGGAACGTCAGCGAGGGAGAAGACAGTTCCAAATAAATCACTTACATGCCGCGGGATACGTCGAGGAACCCAGGGAGCATGTGGTAAGGAGACAGGGGAAAGTCATAGGACTTCTGACGAGACAGCCGCGCCGTCCAGTTCACTCGCACTGACATTTAAAGCCAGCTGCTCATGATTGGAAACTCGGCACAGCTGCCCAGGTTCTGACAGCTGAGAGCTCCCGAGCGTCTGGCCAATCAGAGCCCGGGAAACCCGTGTGACGACACCAGCTGTCAAAAGCTGACAGGGATGAGGAATAACCCGAGCGCGGACAAAGCGCTCGGGATATGACAGGGCCCCTCCCTCTACGCGAACTCCTGGTCGCGCGCAACATCCAGACCCCCCCACCCCACCCCAGGGAGGGTGGAGGGGGAAGCAGGTGGAGGGAGAGCAGGGCCAACTCACAACAAGGGAACAAAAACATCGGGGAAGGGAGGGAGAGAGAAAAAAAAGGCAGAAACCGTACATAAACGGGGACAGAGATGAATAAAAATTAAAGTCAACGCTAGATTGACATCACTCACATAACCACAAAAAAGAAAGCCAAGATGAGGGTACAAGGAACACCAGTCAATACCACAAGGCAGGATCAAGGAAATAAAAGGACAAATAATACCCTCTTCTCCAAGTTAATGTGAACAGAAAACCGTCAAAACCAAAAGACAACACAGGTGCCAAAAAAAAGAGAACTAGACCCGAGTAAGGGAGTAACATAGGAAATAAACAACCACACCCTAAGGAAACATGCAATACCCATGATAGCCACGGCAAGAGAACATATGTCCATCCACGGAAAACAGTCACCTAAAACATGAAGTCCAATCCCCAGTGGGGTATTTCAGTCACAAGTCAGTGGTCTAATAGAGTAAAACAACTCCGCTCAGGAGGCCTTCCAGCACCCAGCATCCAGGCCGCCAGCAAAAGCAGCGGAACGTGCCCTAACGGCCCAGCCAAACACCGGGCTGAGGGAAACCATGTCTCCGGCGGGCGGACCAGGGCGCCAAAAGAACCATCCAGCTTGTCAGGAGGCCGGACCCGGACGCCAAAAGGAAAGAGCCGGTCACCGGGTGGTCGAGCAGTATCGGCCTGCCAACAGAATGGCTGGGGGAAGGTCGGCGAACCGGGCCAGCCGGAATTTACCCCCGCAGTCTCAAAGGTGGGGAAAAAGGGGCCACGGCGAGGACGGGGCATGGCCTGGAAAACGCTCAGCGGCGTGTCAGCTACACAGTCTCCAGAACCCACCTGGGTCAAAACGACCATGGTGCCGAGCTCCGATTGAGCGAGAGCGGCACCCGCGTCGGACCCCGATTGGGCCGGAACCCCCATGACGTCAAGCTCCGATCGGGCGAGAGCAGCACCCGCGTCGGACCCCGATTGGGCCGGAACCCCCATGACGTCAAGCTCCGATCGGGCGAGAGCAGCACCCGCGTCGGACCCCGATTGGGCCGGAACCCCCATGACGTCAAGCTCCGATCGGGCGAGAGCAGCACCCGCGTCGGACCCCGATTGGGCCGGAACCTCCATGACGTCAAGCTCCGATCGGGTGAGAGCAGCACCCGCGTCGGACCCCGATTGGGCCGGAACCTCCATGACGTCAAGCTCCGCTTGAACCGGCGGAGCACTCCCGGTGGACCCCATGCCGAGAGCCGGACCCTCCAAGGTGGCACCAAGAGCAGGTTCGCCTCCAGTGACCCTGGGGAGAGGCTCAGAGGGACAAAAGGAACCGGGATCAGGATCACCGGCAGCGGCAGGGCCCGGCGAGACAGGCTCGAGCGCAGCAGATGGCTGCACCCGGCTCGCCCCCCCGAGAGACAGGCAATAATGCTCCAGAAAGAAGAGGAGGGATAGAAAATAGAGCACTTGCCTGATCTCGGGTTCTGCCGCCATCCAGGACTTCGATGCTCCGGGTTCAAACGGGAGGAGGTCGTCGTCCGGTTCCCACTCCGTCGCGACGTCATCTGCCCCTGAAAGAGGGGCTCTTGCAGCTCGAGGACCCCCCGACGTCATCGTCCACGCTGGCAGTTCATGCGGCGTGGAGGTGAGGGGCTCTCGGCCCGCTGGATCGGACTGTTCATCTGCGGAGTCCCGGGGACGCTCCGTCGTCGGCACAGGCTCCAACCAATCATCCGACCTCCTCTGCCCAGAAAATGGCTGCGGGGCTGGGGTCTTCTGCCCGAGGGCCGCAGGCTCACTCCTCGTCTGGTGACGCTCCTCAGAGGTCGAAGCGTGCTCAGCAGGGGGAGACACAGAGGTAGCGGGTTTAATTAACATATCAGCAGGGAGTTGAGGCTCGGGGGGCTGCAAACCCCGAGCCTCACCCCCAGGAGTCAGACAGAACAAATCACTATTAGATGGAAAAAAGTGAACTTGAACTTGCCTGGCTCCCGGAGGAGCGGTGGAACCTGCCGTTGGGAACGTCATTCCATCCTCCTCCCACCGGGTGGTGGCCGGAGACTCTCTTGGAGGGGAGGGGGCCACTCGGGATGGTGTAGCCGCGCTGTCCACTGGAGCAAAACTTCTCAAACTCCCAGCCGCTGGAGAAGGCGTCGAAGCGGAGGGGGCAACAGCCAAGTCAGGCCGGGCGTGACGCGCTGACAGCTCAGCGGGGAAAGCAGGCCCGGGGGGAAAGGCTGCTGGGGTCTCCTCCAGGTGAGACGCCGAAGAGACAGCAGTGGGATGAATGGGGTCAGCCCAGTGAACCGGAGCGGATTCCGGAGGGGAGTCACGCTGAGAACGTCTCCGGCCACGGTGTCGACGTCTACGACGGGCCCTGGATGGTGCAAACTCCAGGACTGGATCGAGGGAAGGATCCGGATTCCAGAGCGGGCAGCGGGAGCTCCGGTTACTCCGCCTTTGGCCTCGTTCCTCCTCGATCTCCTGGAGCGCCTCGCGGTGGACGGCGATCTCTTGTCTCCTCGCTTGGACGTCCAAGTGGTCGGTGTAGCGGGAAGACAACCGGTCGAGCGTTCTCTCAGCGCAGTCCAGGTAGTAGTGCGCTTCGGATGAGTCGTCAAGGCTGGTGGAAGCGCTGATGAAGTCATCCACCTCCTCCAGCGCCTCAGGCAGCTGGAGCCAGAGATCACTCCACCTTGCAGCCTCCTCCTCTTCATACATCAGAATTGTCTGGCGTTGGGCAGCGATGTCGAGTCTCCTCGCGTCGACCTCGGGGTGACCGTTGTAGCGGGAAGGCAGACGGTCAAGCACCTCCTCAGCCCGGTCTAAATACCACTGTTCATCGGGCTGATAACCGAGGAGGGGAGGGGCGAGGGAGGTGTCTGGATGCCCATCGAGGTCGGAGGCGATAATGAGGATTTCATCTACCTCCTCCAGCGCCTTGGTCAGCAGGACGTGGAAACCCCGAGAATGACTCCGCTGAGATGGCATATTTCCAACGCCGCGTACCTGGACAGGAAGGACAAAGTTCCCAGAACGCAACTTACTGAGAACGGCGTCTCCTTCTGGCGGCTGTCTACTGTCACGGCTGGCCCTCACGAGCCAGCATAAGACGCCACAGTTCAGTAAGTTGCAATTCAGATCTTTTATTTATAATGCACAGGACTTAGGTGTACAACACAACTTTGCCACGCAGGCTTCGTTAAACACAACATAAATTCACAACAGAGATTAGCGGCTAGGGCGAGGGGCACTCGTACGCCGCAAAGGCAGGGAATATAAACCGTGGAACAGGGAGAGAGTTATGGCAGAGACGAGGAGCTCTCGTCCGCCGTAATTAGGAAGGAACGTCAGCGAGGGAGAAGACAGTTCCAAATAAATCACTTACATGCCGCGGGATACGTCGAGGAACCCAGGGAGCATGTGGTAAGGAGACAGGGGAAAGTCATAGGACTTCTGACGAGACAGCCGCGCCGTCCAGTTCACTCGCACTGACATTTAAAGCCAG
Source organism: Pholidichthys leucotaenia (assembly GCA_020510985.1). Taxonomy (NCBI): domain Eukaryota; kingdom Metazoa; phylum Chordata; class Actinopteri; order Cichliformes; family Pholidichthyidae; genus Pholidichthys; species Pholidichthys leucotaenia. The sequence goes on along the minus strand of CM035838.1, from coordinate 247,064,431 downwards.
CTGCTCATGATTGGAAACTCGGCACAGCTGCCCAGGTTCTGACAGCTGAGAGCTCCCGAGCGTCTGGCCAATCAGAGCCCGGGAAACCCGTGTGACGACACCAGCTGTCAAAAGCTGACAGGGATGAGGAATAACCCGAGCGCGGACAAAGCGCTCGGGATATGACAATATTAGCTTTTTACTTAGTGTTAGCTTAGTGTTGGCCTAGTAAATACAAAAGCCCGATCAGGCACACAGGTGAATCAGACCCCGGGCAGGGCTGTTTCACCAGGCTAGGCTAACCTGTTTTTACCTGTTTTTAGCTAGCTAGCTATCCACTTCTCGCCTGGAACGCCATGACTCCATCCCCGACATGGTCAGCTGTGTGTCCCTCCTTAAGAAGGTTTCTGAGTTGGAATTGAGACTCTCCAACCTCTATAAGATTCGGGAGGCTGAAGACCACCTAGAATCTAGGTGGTCTTCAGCAATTATAGTATCTAGGTCCTAGATACTATAATTCTTGGGCGGACATCGGCCCCGGCAACCGACTCGCAGCTAGCAGAGACGGCTACTTACCTGGGTGAATTTAGCACATCGCCATCCACTTCCACCTCCGCTCCGGTCTCCTCAGCTGTCCAGGACCCCAGCAATAAACACTGGCTTCAGCTCGGAGCTAAACCCAAAGCCCCGGGTGGTTTTTCACATCCTCAATGCGCGCCCTGGACCTTGGTTGGGCCAACTAGCAAACATCAGCGATTGACCAGACATGGCCGCACCTCCTCTCTTCCCCTGTTGCTGGAAAACAGATTCAACATCCCTTCCCTGGAAGATTTTCCCCACCTGGACGTCGATCATCCTCCCATGGCCACCCCTCCTCCTTCAGCAGCGGCCCAAAACCCACAAGCCCCGGATTAAAACTACTTTAGGTGTGCCAAACTATACACCAGCTCCAAAAAGAAGAGAGCACATCACCCCACCATCACTGCAACAACAACGGCAAAATTATTCACCATTTCAGAAGCCACTGGCAAAGTCCCCCCAGACGACACTGGTAACTGGTGATTCAATTATGAGGGACGTCAGAAGCAAGTACTGTGTCACTAAATTTGTTCCTGGGGTTAAAGTGTCAGACATTGAGGCTCTTACCCCTGACCTATTAAATGAATTCCCCCACGCTAAAACTGTCATTGTACATGTTGGATGCAACAACATCCCAGATGAAGCATTGGAGATCTTAAAGAGTGACTTCAGGAGCCTTCTGTCCACTCTTATGAACTGTGGCAGACGTGTGTTTATTTCTGGGCCATTGGCACCTTTCAGACGAGGTTGCAATTATTTTAACAGAACTCTCAGTCTTAATACCTGGTTGTGTTCTACATGTCCTACTTTTAACACTGGTTTTGTAGACAATTCCAGCCTGTTTTGGAACCGCCCATCATTTATGAGGCCAGATGGCATCCATCCAAATAGACTTGGTGTACGTGTTTTAAGGGACAATCTGTTCTATTCCATTCAGCGTTTTTTAGTACAGTGACTGAAATCTGGTGCGTTAACTCACCCCAAAGCTCCTGGGTCTGCCATCCAGCCCTTCTTTGTTTCCACTTCTCATATTAATCCTATTAATCCAAATAATCCTTACTGTTAAGATCAGTCTTCAGTTTATAACCCTATAGAGATTGTGTCTGTCTCCCGTTACCCAAAATAATATAACCCAAGACAAATACAACATAACTTGATAAATACACGCCTTTCTGCAGCTCCTCCTCATCTGCCACACCTCAACTTTGCCCCTGTCTTCCCCCTGAGAGAACCTTTGTCTACTCCCCCCAAAGTTAATAAAAATATAATGTATAAACATCCCAAAGTGATTAAACAAAAAAGTTGGTAAAACTCAAATTAAACATCAAGTCTCTAAATTTAATGATTTGGCCTCTCTTCCACCTCATAATTTAAAAATTAAATGCGGTTTGTTAAATATTAGGTCTCTAACTCCCAAGTCTCTACTAGTCCATGATCTGTTAATTGATCATCAGATTGATTTAATATCCCTTACAGAGACTTGGCTAGGGCAAGAGGATTATGTTGGTTTAAATGAATCAACTCCCTCTGGTTATCTAAACTATCATAATCCCAGAAGTTCTGGTCATGGAGGTGGAGTAGCGGCAATTTACCATTCTAAATTACTAGTTAATGTAAAGGAAAAAACATGTTTTAATTCCTTTGAGAGCCTGGTCCTCAGTATGGGGCATGTTAGCAATCTTAGCTTAAACCCAGTTTTCTTTGCCATAGTTTACCATCCTCCCTCAGCCTACTCAGAGTTTTTATCAGAATTTGCCAAATTCTTAGCTGATTTAGTGCTGAAATCAGATAATTATAGTAGGGGATTTTAATAAACATGTTGATGTAGATAGTGACTGTCTTAATAAGGCATTCAATTCAATATTAGACTCGATGGGGTTTTCCCAGAAAGTAGAAAATTCTGCCCATTATCTCCACCACACGTTGGACCTTGTTCTGACATATGGCATAGAAATAGAAAATCTGGTAGTGTCTCCTCATAATCCTGTACTGTCAGACCATTGTCTGTTAACCTTTGATTTCACTATTCCTGACTATTTGATTCCTAAAGAAAAAATATTACTACAGCAGTTGTCTTTCAGACAATGTTGTTACCAAATTTATGCAGATTGTCTCTATGCCATGTGTCAACACAATGGAAATAAAAGATGAAGAGCTTGCTCCTTCCGTAATTGATAGCATGGTAGATAGTGTTACAGCCTCTCTGCATCAGACTGTAGACTTGGTGGCCCCTTTAAAAAAAAGAAAAAGTACAATCAGAGATTTCTAACCCCTTGGTTTAATACAGAAACTCGTAGCTTAAAACATAAGACTTGTCTATTAGAAAGAAAATGGCATTCCACTAATTTAGATGAAATCTATTTAGCTTGGAGAAATCATCTCTTAATTTATAAAAAATCTCTTAGAAAAGCTAGAACAAGTTATTACTCTGCATTAATAGAAGAGAACAAGAATAATCCCAGGTTTCTTTTCAGCACTGTAGCCAGGCTGACAAAGAGTCAGGACTCTGTCAATCCTCACATCCCCCTAGAGTTTACTAGTCAGGACTTTTTGAACTTTTTCAATCATAAAATTTTATCTATTAGAGACAAAATCAATCAGATTCTTCCCACCGTAAACTTAAGTACAGCAACTACTACAACTCCTTCAATTGATATCTGTTTGGATAAGTTTACTCCAATTGACCTTTTGAATGAATGAATGAATGAATGAATGAATTTATTTCGGATAGTACAGTACAGGTTAAAAGACACTGTATAATATAACAACAAGGTCAAATTAGACAAAGACTCCTCCTACTATACAATTCCACGTGAGTTATCCGAAATGGGTGATGGCTGAAGCCGCAGCTTATATTGCCCACCCATATTCCATCCAAGAATTCAAAAGAGAAAAAAGAGAAAACAAGACAAGAGCGATTACAATTTAAAACAAAGCTAAGACAAAATGTGACTGAGAGAAAAAGAAAACTAAGCTAGGCTAAGTTAAGCGGTTACTATTCAAAAACAAATCTAAGACAAAATGTCACAGAGAAAAAAAAGAAAAAAAAAAACTAAGCTACAACACAATACAGGCTGGATATGTCAATCCTTATGTGAGTTTACATGTCGTCTTGTAAATATGTTTGGAGTATTTCTTCCTTTAGTTTTTGTTTAAATTGTCCAAGCGTTGTACATGATTTTAATTCAGGTCCAAAATCGTTCCATAATCTGACTCCTTGCACTGAAATACAGTGTTGCTTGGTGGTTGTTCTCACTGTAGGCTTTTGAAATATACATGTTCCTCTGAAGTGATATCGTTTCTCCCTTGTTTGGAACAACTTTTGAATATTTGCGGGCAGTGATAAATTCTTCACTTTGAACATTATTATTGCGGTTTTAAAGTCAACCAGATCTTTCAACTTGAGAGTTTTTTGTTTAAGAAAAAGTGGGTTTGTTGGTTCCCTGTAAGCTGCTTTGTTTATTATTCTAATAGCTCTCTTTTGAAGCATAAAGAGTGGATATATGTTTGTTTTATATGTATTTCCCCATACTTCATTACAATATGTCATGTATGGGAGTATTAATGAATGATACAAGGTGTATAGTGTGGGTTGATTCAGCAAATATTTCACTCTGTGTAATATTGCAATTGATTTGGATACTTTACCTTTAATATAATTAATATGTGACTTCCAACACAGTTTGTTATCAATTATTACTCCAAGAAATTTAGTTTCAGATACCCTTTCAATCTCTACACCATTTACACTGAGTTTGGGTACTGGGTTGTTGTGATGGTTGTTAAAGACTATAAATTTTGTCTTACTTAAATTGAGCGTTAATTTGTTTGAATCAAACCACAGTTTAAGCTTTCCTAATTCCTTTCCGAGTGTATCCAGAAGTTGTTCCAAATTGTTTCCACTGCATAGCAGATTAGTGTCATCGGCAAACAATATTAAGTCCATTTTTTCTGAAACTTTACATATATCGTTTATATACATATTGAATAATAATGGTCCCAAAACTGAACCCTGTGGGACTCCACAGGTGACCTTCAGTAACTCTGAATTTTTGTTGCTAACACATACATACTGATATCTATTCTTTAAGTAACTACTTAACCAGGACAGTGCTACCCCTCTAATACCACAATTTTGTAGTTTCTTTAATAATAAATTGTGATCTACTGTATCAAATGCTTTTTTAAGATCTAGGAATACTCCAACTGAATACTCTTTATTTTCAATAGCTGTTGATATTTTTTCTGTAAATTCCATTAGGGCATATGCAGTTGTCCTCTTGTGTCTGAACCCATATTGCTGCTCACACAATAAATCATTCTTCAGTATGAAGTTGTCAATTCTCTCATAGAATATTTTTTCAAGTATCTTGGAAAATTGCGGTAATAGTGAAATTGGTCTATAGTTTGAGAGTTCCCCTCTGTCGCCCGTCTTGTATATCGGAATTACTTTAGCTATTTTCATTGCATTGGGAAATATACCTGATTGGAGAGACAGGTTACAGATATACGTCAGTGGTTTTACTATGCATTCGATAACAGTTTTGACTAATAGCATGTCAATACCATCACAGTCCGTAGATGTTTTACTTTTGAACGATTTAACAATTTTAATGACCTCTCTTTCGTCTGTGTTCTTTATGAAGATGGAGTCTTTTACAGCAGTGTTATTGCATATTGTATCACTTGTAGGCACCGTAGGGGGTATTTCTTGGGCCAGTTTAGGTCCAATGTTAACAAAAAAATTATTAAATTCATCTGCAGGTGAAGCTATATTCACACTCTGAGTCGTTTTATTATTTTTTGGAATATTAGTTGGGTAGCTTGTATTTCTGCTTTTATTTCCAATGATACTGTTGGATATTGTCCATGTATTTTTAATATTGTCTTTGTTTTTCTCCAGTTCTTTACTGCAATAGTCTCTTTTACTACATCTTATTATATATGTTAACTTATTTTTGTATGTTTTATACCGCTGCTCTGCTTCTATTGTCCTTTTCTTTAGGAAAGCTTTATATAATAAATTTTTCTTTTTACACGCCTTTTGTAGTCCTTTGGTTAACCATGGCTTATCAGCAAATTTGTGTTTAAGCTTTTTTTTAACTAATGGGCAGTTTTTTTCATAAAGAGTGGTTACAATGTTTATAAATGTGTCATAGGCTTCATTTACATCTGATACATAGACTTCTGTCCAGTCTTGCTTCAGCAAGTCCTCTTTAAGAGAATTGATTGCATTTGGTGATTTGTGTCTGAACGATTTTGAAATTTTTTCTGCGTTGGGCCCCGTGTGGCCATGGATAAGTGCAAAGGTTGGCAAGTGGTCACTTATATCATTTATCAATAATCCACTTTCTATTTTCTTATTGATAACATTGACAAACAGGTTGTCAATAAGTGTAGCAGAGTGAACTGTGATTCTACTGGGATGTGTTATTGTGGGATATAGACTCATGCTGTACATAGAGTTCATGAACTCTGTAACTACATTTTGTTGATGTGGATTCAGTAAATCAAAATTGAAATCTCCACAAATTGCTACCATTTTCTTACTAGTAATATTATTGTACAGCTCAACTAATTTATCTCTGAATGTCTCAATGCAAGTTCCCGGCGTTCTATATATGCAGCTTATGATTAGATTATTTGTTTTGTCTAGGTCAATCTCAACAGTAACACATTCCAAAATCCCTGGTAGTGCAGAGGACATTTCATTTACAAGCTTACACCTATACAGGTCATCAATATACAGTGCAACACCACCACCCTTTTTTGAGTTCTGTTAATATAAAACATCTGATATCCCTCTATTGCCATCAGGGGAGCCTGATCTTCATTAAGCCAGGTTTCAGAGACTGCAATAGCTGTGAATTTTCTGTCTAGGTGTTTTAAATAGTCCTGAATCTGTGGAAAGTTTTTGTTAAGACTTCTGCTATTGAAGTGTATTATTGACAGTTTACCATCTAATTGCACTTGACTTTTGAATTGCTTTTCAGTGTAATATTCACAGTGGTTGTGAATATTATTGAAAAAGTGGTTATCAGGATCAATATCATTCTCCATCTCTTGTGGTTTATGTTCAGCATAGTGGCATATTTTCAGAGTTTGAGTTTCCTCACTCTGTGTCAGATGACTTCTTCCAGCTGGGGATAATTGATGTCTACTCGAGTCGATCATAAGTTTTTGTTTATTTTGCTTATTTTTTTTAAAGTACTTTGGCATGGTGTATCAAAAGAACTATTCTTATCGTGTGTATGAATATGGATTATCATTGACTCATAATTTTTTTAATCGGTGTTCATCTATATTTATTTAAGTCAGTAGCATCTCTGATCATTATACTCCTTGCTTGCTCAGGTGTTCCATTTAGTTTAATCCAAATTCTACAATTTCTTGTCCAGGTTGCCTGTATCTTATTTTGTTTTTTCAGCATCCGTGCCTGCCGTGCTAATTCAGCGTTTTGGTTTTTTTTGTCAGGTGTTCGTTTAGGTAAACTTGAGTTTCCTTTAGGTTTTTGGCTTTTTGACCTTTTAGAGTTAGATAAAATAATCTCCTCATGCAAGCCTTCAACTTGTCTTTTAGACCCTATTCCTGCCAGGTTTTTTAAAAGAGTCTTCCCATTTATTGGTAGCCGTATTCTTCAAATAATCAATTCTTCTTTAACTTAAGGTCATGTACCGAGGCTTTTAAAACTGCTGTAATTAAACCCTTACTCAAAAAGCCAACTCTGGATCCAAGAGTTTTAGCTAACTATCGACCAATCTCTAATCTCCCTTTCATTTCAAAAATCTTAGAAAGAGTTGTTGCTATGCAATTATTTGACCACTTTCAGGGAAATGGTTTATTTGAAGTTTCAATCTGGGTTCAAAATCCATCATAGTACTGAAACAGCCTTAGTGAAGGTCACTAATCACCTCCTTATCGCATCTGATAATGGACTTGTTTTTGTACTTGTCCTTTTAGATCTTAGTGCAGCCTTTGATACTATCGACCATGATATTCTACTTGATAGATTAGAACACTATGTTGGACTAAATGGAACTTCGCTGCAGTGGTTTAGATCTTATTTGTCCGATAGGCTTCAGTTTGTTCATATCGATAATGAGCTTTCTTCCAACTCTAAGCTCAGTTATGGAGTTCCACAGGGATCTGTGCTAGGCCCTACTCTTTTTAGTTTATACTGTATATGCTTCCGTTAGGCAACATCATTAGAAAGCACTGTATACATTTTCACTGTTGACAGATGACACACAATTATACCTGTCAGTGAAGCCAGATGATAGTAATCAATTAGCCAAGTTAGATGCCTGTCTTAAGGAAATCAAAGCTTGGATGACTTGTAATTTTCTGCTATTAAACCCAGATAAGACTGAAGTCATTCTTGTTGGTCCAAAAAACCTTAGAAATACAGTACCTTTCCAAATCAAACTCTAAGTTTAGATGCGGTTACTCTTTCTCTGAATAGTTCTGTGAGGAACCTTGGAGTTATTTTTGATCAAGATCTGTTTTTTAATTCATATATTAAATTTGTTTCTAAGACTACTTTCTATCATTTGCGTAATATTGCCAAGACTAGGAGCATCTTGTCTCTGAGTGATGCTAAGAAACCGACTAAATTGTCGGCCATATTACTTGCCGAGGGAATTCAGCAACATGTTTGTAGCTGGTGTTTACATAGCACCGAGCGCTAATGCTAAAGCTAATGCTAAGAAGGCAGTCGGGGAACTGCACAATGCGATTAGTGAAGTCCAAACTTCACACCTGGACAGTTTTGTGGTGGTTGCGGGGGATTTTAACCACACCAGCCTAAAGACTGTGCTCCCCAAGTTTAAACAATGTGTAGACTTTAAGACCAGAGGAGAGAATATGTTGGACTTAGTGTACACAAACACAGATGCATATAAGGCGATACCCCACCCCCATCTCGGCCTTTCTGATCACATTTCCGTAATGCTGCTGCCTTCCTACAAACCTTTACTGAAGCGCAGCAGGCCAGCAGTGAAACAAATTAGAATTTGGCCAGAGAGTGCAACCTCTGCACCGAAAGACTGTTTTCTGCACACAGACTGGGAGGTCTTCAAAATAGCAGCCTCCCAGGAAGACAAGACAGATGTGGAGGAGTATGCTGATACGGTCACCAGCTACATCGCGAAGTGCACAGAGGATGTCACTACAGTGAAGACCATCACTATGCAGGGTAACCATAAGCCCTGGATGACTGCAGAGGTGCGCTCGCTGCTTACAGCCAGAGATGCAGCCTTCAGAGCGAAGGAAAGGATCGCCCTCCACTCAGCCAGGTCTGCGCTCTCAAAGGGAATTAAGGCGGCAAAGCGCGCCTATGTGAAGAAAATCCAGGGTCACCTCTGTGACACTAGGAACACCAAGCAGATGTGGCAGGGAGTTCGGACACTGACGGGCTATAAGTCTAGGCAGGGGGTCGATGATGATGACGCTTCACTTCCAGACAGGCTTAACGACTTCTTTGCACGTTTTGAAGCGTTAAACTCGACAATCAGAGGGAGGGCTGGCCCACCCCCACCATCGGTCAGACTAGCTTTTACCATCAACACAGCGGACACACAGAGGACCCTAACCAGAGTCAACCCACGCAAAGCTGCAGGTCCGGACAACATTCCAGGACGTGTGCTCCGAGACTGTGCGAGCGAGTTGGCGGATGTCCTGACTGACATTTATAACATCTCCCTGAGTCAGGCCATCGTTCCCAGATGCTTCAAGACCTCTATCATTGTACCGGTGGCAAAGAAACCAGTTGTGTCCTGTTTGAATGACTATCGTCCTGTTGCACTGACACCAATTGTGATGAAGTGTTTTGAACGGCTTGTCAAACCACACATTATAGCCTGCCTCCCTGCATCACACGACCCGCTCCAGTTTGCATATCGTTCAAACCGCTCCACGGAGGATGCTATAGTCACCACCCTACACTCTGTCATCACCCACCTGGACCAGAAAGACACCTACGCCAGACTCCTGTACATTGATTTCAGTTCAGCATTCAACACCATTATTCTCCAGAGACTGATGGAGAAATTACTCCTTCTTGGTCTGAACACCGCCACATGTCTCTGGATCCTGGATTTCCTGACTGAGAGACCTCAGTCTGTCCGGGTTGGAAACAACATCTCCAACTCTGTCACGCTGAGCACCGGATCCCCTCAAGGCTGTGTACTCAGTCCACTGTTGTTTACACTTCTAACACATGACTGTGTATCCAGACACGAGGGGAACCAGATTATTAAGTTTGCAGACGACACCATGGTGGTGGGACTTATTCAGAGGGATGAGGAATCAATGTACAGGGAAGAAGTGAGAGACCTGGAGGGCTGGTGCAGGGAGAACAATCTGGTGCTCAACGTGGACAAAACGAAGGAGATGATTATCGACTTCCAGCGGTCACAGCCTGAGCACGTCCCCCTCAGCATCAGCGGCCGTTTAGTGGAGAGAGTGGAGAACATCAAGTTCCTCGGAGTGCAGATCTCGCAGGACCTGACCTGGAGCAAGAATTCCTTGGGGATCAGGAAGCGGGCTCAGCAGAGACTGCACTTCTTGAGGAAACTCAAACAGGCCTCTCTCCCCATCTGCATCCTCAGGACCTTCTACAGAGGTGTGGTGGAGAGTGTTCTGACGTACTGCATTGCTACATGGTACTCCAGCTGCAGTATGTCAGACAAAAAAGCCCTGCAGAGGATAGTCAAGGGGGCTGAGAGGGTAATTGGAGTCTCCGTCCCCTCTGTCCAAGAACTTTTTCGAACCATTGCAGGAGCAGGGCACTGAACATTGTCAAGGACCGTTCTCACCCTCTGCATAAACACTTTGAACTTCTTCCGGAGCATCAGAGGCAGAACCACCAGACTGATCAACAGCTTCCTTCCACAAGCTGTCAGGATGCTGAACAGCTGACCCGGAATCTCTCATACACACAACTGCACCTACGGACATTTTGTATATTATTTGTATATTATAGTTAGTTAGTTTTTTTTCCCAAGTATGTCTCAGGGATGTGTGAATGGATGGGGGTGGGGGTGGGGGTGGGGTGGGGGTGAAGCTATGTGGCAGTGTGTCTTAAATCATGCTGCTTCTATTTATATGGATGCCGAGAGAAACACAATTTCATCTTGCCTGTACTACAGTTGTATGTACAGCAATATGACAATAAAGTTTGATTTGATTTGATCCACGCTTCTGTTAGCTCTAGATTAGATTATTGTATCTCGTTATTATCAGGTTGTCCTAAAATATCTTTAAAAAGTCTTCAGTTGATCTAAAATGCTGCTGCAAGAGTTTTAACAGGTACTAGAAAGAGAGATCATACCTCCCCGGTTCTGGCCTCCTTTCATTGACTTCCCATAGAGTTTAGAATTAAGTTTAAAATCCTTCTTCTCACTTACAAAGCTCTTAATAATCAGGCCCCTTTTTATATAAAAGATCTGATATTACCCTATTATCCTAACAGAGCACTACGCTCCCAAAATGCTGGATTACTTGTAATACCTAGAATCTCCAAAAGCACAATGGGAGGCAGAGCCTTCATCTATCAAGCTCCTTTCCTGTGGAACCAGTTATCAATCTGGGTTCGGGAGTCAGACTTGATCTCTGTTTTTAAGAATAGGGTAAAAACTTTCTTCTTCAATATAGCCTGTGATTACGGAGGGATCATGTGTCTCTTAACCCTCCCTTTGTTCTGCTGTTAATAGATCTAGACTGCCGGGTGACCTCCAATAATGTACTTGGCTTCACTCCTTTAATGTTTGCTCTCTTTATGTCTGTTCTTTTCATCTTCGCTATCCCCTCAACCCCCAGCCAATCGCAGCAGATGACTGCCCCTCCCTGATCCTGGTTCTGCTAGAGGTTTCTTCCTGTTAAAAAGGAGTTTTTCCTCTCCACCATCGCCAAACGCTTGCTCACAGGGGATCGCCTGATTGCTGGGGTCTTTCTGCAATTGTGGGGTTTCCCCTACATTTGAAAGTGCTATGAGATGATTATTGTTGTGATATGGTGCTATATAAATAAAGTTGAATTGAATTGAATTAATATTTTCAATTTGTGAATATTTGCAACAATTTAAATCACATGATAATCTATGATATTGTGGGTACTTGTGGTGGCAACTATTCTATTCTACTTTGATAGAAGTCTAAAGAAGGACAAATTGCCTGAAACATTACTCTCAATAAAAGACACCTGCCATATTTGCCATAATCGAGATGTCACAGTATGTGTCCTGTGACACATATTGCAATGAAACAAACAGTCCTTCAGATTCATTTGGCAAATTATGTTCTAATCAGCACAAAGGATGAGTGTGTTGAATTCACCAGAGCAAAAAGTAGTACGTTTACTCAGTGATGCTCATTGTTGCTTTCAGAATAAGAGAGGATGTCTAGTCTGAATGCTTTACACTTATGCACCAATGTCAGAAAGATATAGGAAAAAACAGATTTTGCCCTGGTGAAAAGTACAAAAAGATGGGCCTAACTCTCCTAATGATTCTGAGGTGTGTTTTGGATCTAACATGCAATAAACCAATTAGAATGGCTTGTATACTCAAATTTAAAAAGTTAGGTTCACATGATCTATGGTGGATTGCTATTACTAAAATGATGCGTTTACCTGGGAGGGCAGATTGGTGTACAGTATGTGCAAAAAGTGAAAATGCATGAGAACATGATTTAAAAGAGTGCCACTGTTCCACCTAAACCTGGGATGAAATAGGGATGAGTGTCCTCATGTGCTACTGTGTATAGAATAAGTGATGTGCTCCTGTACATTTTTGAAACATGCTGCTTAAACAGTGACTGATAATGCACCACTGACTTTAGACATTGTTTATGTTGGTCAGTAGATTCAAGAGATTCAAGATTCAAAAATTTTATTTGTCAATACTACTATACGTACAGGACATACAGGAGAATTGAAATACCGCTTCTCTCTCTTCAGTGCTGTGCACAATTTAAAAAACAGGAATAAGGCTGAAAAAACAACAACAGCAGTCTATGTACAGTATTGCTACCCATAGTACAAAAAACAGCAAAAAATAAAACCCAGACAAAACCACAGCAAATATAGCAAAATGTCATTGTGCTGCCATCTGGGCCATTTACTGGTTTTGTGGAGGCCCTATGCAAGATTGCACTTTAAGGCCCCCTCCTTGTGCATGTCTGGTAACAAGAAGAAAACAGGCTTTCCATTTCCATGTGTGCCTTTAGGGTGACAGGACTTGCTAAACGTTGGAAAAATAATCATCATCTGCTTAGTCAGAGTGTAAGTGTACTCTGTGTTACTGCTGTAAATATGTCAAAGGTATGGATGCTGTGATATTTGAGTTCTAAGTTTTATGCACCATTATAGCTTTGCTGCACCATTAGTATAAGGGCTATGGCAGCGATACGAGCTAATGTGGTGACTTTGTGCCCAGCTGCACCTCTTTTAAAAAACACCACTCCTACAAGCACAAAGTGTGTGTGACTCTTACAGTATGACCGGACAATAAATAAAAACTTTGAGTTTCTCAAACTCATACCTATATCTTTTTGGTCTATTCTGCTGTCAAGGTCCCAGTGTCAAAGGACTTCCTGCGCTTAATGGACGAGCACAACTATCACCTGAAATAAATGTACAAGTTGCACACAAAACACTCAAATTTCATCCTCATTTGGATTGGGAATTCTTCTATTATTCCCACTTTCGGAGTTCCTAGCTTTATACAATGTTGCAACAGTGTGTTTATTGATTTTCTTTTTCAGCTGGACTGCAACCTGTAATGCTCACAGACACATTAAACTTCATGAATAAACTCAACAGGAGAAATAACGACACTATAAATTTCACCTAAACCACAAGAACATTACGACACCATATGTTTATCTGTGACACCCACGGGTGGCCCTCCCTGAAGTGGAACATACTGTAAAACCATGAGATTTATAAATATTTAGAAACCAGTGAGTGCCACGAGTGAAGTTTGAATATAATTTGTTTCAGTTTCCTTCTGATTGCATGAAAAACTAGATTGAGCTTAGATGGGACACCTGGTTTCATATTGGCTGAATTTGGTTTTAATAGCCGGCAGACAGAAGCAATCAGACAGACTGTGTTAATGTTTGTGACACACCTTCTCCTTTCTTTGATTACAAGATGATCCCTGGTTTTTCTCCTCTAATCATCTTGGCTTTTCATCCCTGATTATTTGTATGACGAATGGATATACAGCTTGCACATATACAAACATATATTTAAGCATTTGCATGGACTAATTAAGGCTTTCCCCCAGCATACAAACAACAGCCATAATGATGAGTAAACCACCTCCGGGCACTGAGGCTGATCAGAGCCTTGACTGCAGTTTTTTTTTTTGCCATGCCATCTTCAAGGATACCTAGACAAAAGGAGGCAAAGTAAATTGATCTCATATCATTACTGTGTTGATATCCGTTACATGAAGTGAAACTCTAAGCACATCCTGCCTTTCAACCTCCTCCCAACGAAATGACCGTCGAATGCAAGAATATGACTTGAAGTTAAGAGAATGTAACAGTCAGGTTTTTCTCATTACCCTGCCATTCTCACCTTGTAATGGACTCTGTTTCTGTCAACAACAATATGCTGAGAGGTGCTGTATTTCCCCGCTTTGGCTGCAGTGCCCAGATGCTTTTCAGTTCTATCCTGCCTGAATACTGAATATCCCGAGCTTACTTACGATGGAATCCCCTGAGTGTTGGGAAAGTCAGCAATCTGTTTCTCATGACTAAGGGTTGTAAATATGGCAGACATGCATAATAAGAAAAATAGGCTAGAAAGCAGTCAAATGAGATACAGGCACATGCATAATAAACCACTTAGGTTACATGTCATTTTTCTTTTCAGAAAAATCCTCATTGCTTCAAGGTCAAACCCTAAGGGCAGTACCTCACAGAGCAGTGAATGCTGACAAACATACAGTAGTGATTTTTGGATTTGTCAATTTTTCTAACGAATGTTGCTGAAAATCAAGCTAGTATCTCACGGAGCAGTGAATGCTGAGGAACGTTTACAAATGCTGCATTTTTTGGTTTGTGTCAGGGTTCGTAAAAGGAGGAAAAAAGTTTTTAAGGTTGCTAACTGTTGTAAAAGCTCTTAAACAATCGCTAGTGTTCACTACTTGTCTAATTGAAAAGAACTTTACCCTCACATCTCGCAGAGCAGAGAATGCTGATGAATGTGACAATTTTTGGATTCTCCAACTTTTCAGATGAATGATGGTGAAAATTAAGCCAGTATCTCACAAAGCAGCAAATGCTGAAGAACGTTTATGCGTTTTCTTCTTCTTCTTTTAGATTTGATTGGCGGTTGACAGCCAGCTTACAGGTGCATTACCGCCACGTACTTCACACTCCTTCAGTGATGTCTGCCTATGATCTTTTAGTCCTATCCAGCTCCCTGACTTCATCAACTCTCTCACTCTATATATAATTCATTCATGCTTTTTGGGTCTGTAAAGCTGGCTTCATGCTCCATCTTTGCTCTGTGTTTGTGCTCGAGGCTTGTGTGATGAGAATTATGTCATTGTCTCCAGTCCGCTAGGCTCTACAGGGGTCTTCTGCAGCTGAGCACGTGCAGCCCAAATTTTGTGACGGCATTGCCTGTGAGCGTTGACTACACATGTGCAACTCTAACCTCCCATTCACGAGGTGGTGCTATCGACACAACATACAAAGTCAAAATAGATGAAGAAAATGAAGAGAAAAATGAAAATGAAGACACAGAAGCAAAAGCACACTATTATACCTTCTAATCTTTCTTTTCTAGCTTCTTTTTCCGCCAAAGGTAGTAAACATAGGAACTCCTGTTCTCACCTGCACGCAGTTGCCATTGTTCTTGCTATTGTGCATGGCTTTTGTTTTTCTTCTGTTTTATATAGCCAAACAAATTGGCACAGCAGCGC
This sequence comes from Pholidichthys leucotaenia, assembly GCA_020510985.1. Classification (NCBI taxonomy): domain Eukaryota; kingdom Metazoa; phylum Chordata; class Actinopteri; order Cichliformes; family Pholidichthyidae; genus Pholidichthys; species Pholidichthys leucotaenia. The sequence continues at coordinate 247,048,935 of CM035838.1, read as the reverse complement.
ATTTGCGCTAATTATCAGGCTGGGGTGAAACTGCAGATGATGCTTAGGCTAGCAGACAAAAAAATGGAAGCATATATGCAGCCTCATGTGTAATCAGCAATAAACAGAGTGTGTGATTAAAAAAACACATCTGCAAACTTTCCCACCCCGTCCTTTCCTCCATTTTCCCCAGCCTGCCGGTGGACGTCGCTCGCATCTCTGCGCTGACCACATGTATGATGGGTCACATTTGTGCTGAGAAAAGCATACCTGTCTGAAAAGCACTTCAATCGCAGGAGCATGCGTCTGAGGACAGATGCCGTAAAACCAGAAACAAAAGAGCAAATATAACACTACAGCCAGTGTTGTAACCTTTTATATATTTTTAGAGGGAAAAATCACTATGACATCTTGTCAATGAATTTTAAGGCTGTGAACCTCCGGTCTGGAACTGGAGCAACGTGTGCCCCCGGCAAACTCCCAGGAGAGCCGCTCCTTCCAGAGACAGGTGTGTCTAGATGTGCAAACAGACAGACAAACAGGAGTTAGACACAGAGACAGAATATCCTGTAATTTTTCAGAAGAAACACATATTTCAATAGACAATACAGAAGAACAAAATAAATTATTTATAATTTCTCTGCTCTCCACACCAAGTGGTTGGGGACCACTGTTGTAAAGGAATTTTCAAACGAAGGTGCTGCCATAATTTCCAAATCTATACTCTTAACATGAATTCAGTGCAATTAAGCTGCTCTGCCAGGTAATTATTTTATTCATTCTTTTTATTCAAGTTCTCAGCAACAGTAGCCTACAAGCTTGGTCATTTTATGACAAATTTACTGAGCACTTAATTCTCACTTAATTGTGCAAAATTCTATATTCATTGTTGCACAAAAAAGTTTCTGTATAGCAGATGTTTCTGCTTAATTTATGAATAAATCTGTTAATGCTTGGGTTGGAGCCATGTCCTCGCTTTAAGTTCTGTATGTTGGGATATTCTGTATTTGTTATTATTATTATTATTATTATTATTATTATTATTATTATTATTATTATCCTGATCATGAGTATGATCATGTTCTTGTTTTATATAGCCATGCTTTGTCCTCAGTTCTGGTTTCATAGCATTATTATTTTTGTCATGATCATGTCTTGTAATTTATTCCTGTTGTCTTTTTGGTTAGGGCTTTTATTTTAACAGCACCTTTTGTTTACTTCTGTTTTTCATCTAACTTGCTTGTGTCTTGTTAAGTTCTTGATTATTCATGGCTTTTTTTTTTTTTCCTTTTTTTTTTTTTTTTTTTTTTTTTTTTTCCTTTGAAAGACAAAAGTAAAATAGAAAGATGTCTTTACCTTCTTTACATGTTTCAACTGCACTGCAGCCTTCATCAGAAGAGTCAGCTGATTGCTGCCAGGTGACATTTATCAGCTGATTTTCGTAGGCGGGGCCAGCTCAGCAGATCTGTCAGATCCACCGAGCCGGCCCCGCCTCCCGCCGTCAGATGGTCTCTGGAGAATGTGGTCCCAGGTGTGAGAAAGCATAAAGGCCCCCTCATCTCGGTTCATGGTGTCTTTTCCCCGCTTTCTGATCTCTATTGCCTCCTTGATCCAACGTTTGTGTCTGTTGCTCTCCGATCCAATAATTTTTGTGTTGTCCCAGTCCATGATGTGATTATTTCTTTTGCAGTGGTCCGATATAGCTGATTTTAATGTTTCTTGTTCTGCTTTTTCTTTTTGTGATCTTGTGAGTCGTCCTTGCGTTTCCTTCTCACATTCCTTTTGGTGTTCTTTTTTTCTTGTGGTGAATAATCTTCCGGTTTCTCCAATGTAGGTTTTGTTACATGATCTGCATGATATTTCATATAATACATTGCATTTATTGTCTTGTTCTATTCTGTCCTTGGGGTGTACTAATAACTGTCTTAATTTTTTGTGTGGTTTGACTGCTGTGTTTATTTTGTATTTTTTCATGATCCTTTGAATTGGTTCCGTGATCCCTCGTATGTATGGTATAGTTATGGTTTCCTTGTTTTTGATTTCAGCTTTTGTTCTGTGTCTTGTGTCCTGTTTATTTTCTTTGTTTTTGACTTGCTGTTTCCCTTTGTTTATGGCCCATACTGGATATTGGCAGCGTATAAGTGCATGTTTTATGTGTTTTTCCTCTTCCTGTCTGTCTTCTTGTTCCGTGATGATGGTGGCTCGTTCATATAATGTCCTGACGACTGATAGCTTGTGTGCTGTGGGGTGTTCCGATGTCCAAAGTAGGTATTGATCTGTGTGGGTTGGTTTCCTGTAGACTGTGATTTTTATGCTGCCATCCTCGTTGTGGTGGATTTTCATGTCCAGAAAGGCTATGGTGCCATTTTCCTCCTCTTCGTGTGTGAATTTTATGTTCCCCGTACTGTCTGTACTGTTCAGATGGTCAGTGAGTTCTTGTGTATGTCCTTTCCTTATTTTTTCCAGAATGTCATCTACGTATCTCTTCCAAAGGGTGGGTTTGCATATTGTGGGTGCTGTGTTGATGGCTTTATTTTCCAGATCCTCCATAAAAAAACTGCTCATGATGGCTGATAGTGGGTCTCCCATTGCAAATCCTTCTTTTTGTTTGTAGATTTTTCCTCTGAATTGAAAATAAGTGGATTTTGCAACAAACTGTAGTAATTTGGATATGTCATGGACTGTGACGCACCAACCTCACAGTCCATGACATATCCAAATTACTACAGTTTGTTGCAAAATCCACTTATTTTCAATTCAGAGGAAAAATCTACAAACAAAAAGAAGGATTTGCAATGGGAGACCCACTATCAGCCATCATGAGCAGTTTTTTTATGGAGGATCTGGAAAATAAAGCCATCAACACAGCACCCACAATATGCAAACCCACCCTTTGGAAGAGATACGTAGATGACATTCTGGAAAAAATAAGGAAAGGACATACACAAGAACTCACTGACCATCTGAACAGTACAGACAGTACGGGGAACATAAAATTCACACACGAAGAGGAGGAAAATGGCACCATAGCCTTTCTGGACATGAAAATCCACCACAACGAGGATGGCAGCATAAAAATCACAGTCTACAGGAAACCAACCCACACAGATCAATACCTACTTTGGACATCGGAACACCCCACAGCACACAAGCTATCAGTCGTCAGGACATTATATGAACGAGCCACCATCATCACGGAACAAGAAGACAGACAGGAAGAGGAAAAACACATAAAACATGCACTTATACGCTGCCAATATCCAGTATGGGCCATAAACAAAGGGAAACAGCAAGTCAAAAACAAAGAAAATAAACAGGACACAAGACACAGAACAAAAGCTGAAATCAAAAACAAGGAAACCATAACTATACCATACATACGAGGGATCACGGAACCAATTCAAAGGATCATGAAAAAATACAAAATAAACACAGCAGTCAAACCACACAAAAAATTAAGACAGTTATTAGTACACCCCAAGGACAGAATAGAACAAGACAATAAATGCAATGTATTATATGAAATATCATGCAGATCATGTAACAAAACCTACATTGGAGAAACCGGAAGATTATTCACCACAAGAAAAAAAGAACACCAAAAGGAATGTGAGAAGGAAACGCAAGGACGACTCACAAGATCACAAAAAGAAAAAGCAGAACAAGAAACATTAAAATCAGCTATATCGGACCACTGCAAAAGAAATAATCACATCATGGACTGGGACAACACAAAAATTATTGGATCGGAGAGCAACAGACACAAACGTTGGATCAAGGAGGCAATAGAGATCAGAAAGCGGGGAAAAGACACCATGAACCGAGATGAGGGGGCCTTTATGCTTTCTCACACCTGGGACCACATTCTCCAGAGACCATCTGACGGCGGGAGGCGGGGCCGGCTCGGTGGATCTGACAGATCTGCTGAGCTGGCCCCGCCTACGAAAATCAGCTGATAAATGTCACCTGGCAGCAATCAGCTGACTCTTCTGATGAAGGCTGCAGTGCAGTTGAAACATGTAAAGAAGGTAAAGACATCTTTCTATTTTACTTTTGTCTTTCAAAGGAAAAAAAAAAAAAAAAAAGGAAAAATAATTGAAAGAAGACAAAATGAACCTGTTTGACGTATTATTCATGGCTGTTTATAATGTAGTTAATTTCCTTTGCCTTATTTAAGGGATGGCGCCCCGTAGCTCAGGGCAACATCCTTAATTGTCATTCGGCGTGATTACATGCTTCTGTTTTTTGCCTGTCTTCCATGCCTGTTTTGCTGGTTTTTTTCCAGTATTTATGTTGCTTATTTTTGGGCCCTCAAGTCATGTCAGTAGGGCCGGATCTTACAATAAATTCTAAAAACTTGGATTCCAGCATTTGGGTTCTCAATTCTGCCACCAGAGGCACTCAACGTGACAGAAGGACGTCGCCAGTATGGACTCAGCGGATGCTAAGTTTTTTCTCATGAGCCTTGATGAAGAGTAGGTCTAAGCAGCTTCCCTCATTGAAGAATTCATCAAGCAAATCCGCTCCTCCCACACATGAGATAGAGAGCCCACTATTTTCTTGAAGTTACAGCAGGACTATTTGAGGGCTTTCCCCACTCTGTGGCAGTTTTCCCAGCTGGGCAAACTCAGGCATTCTGTGCTTAACCTGCAGTTGGCACTCCAAGCATGGGAGAAGCTGCTGTTGGCGACCGAGGAGCAGCAGGGGGAGGCGATCTCTCAGCGAGCAGATCTGAGATGTGGCTCAGGCTGGCACCGGTAGACGCAGCGACCTGGTTTCTCATCATCACCGGAGGCTTTTCAGATCCCCGTTTTCTCCTCCCTTGACTCTGTTCCAGCACCACATCATTGTGCAGCGTCTCCTCGTCAGACGGGATCCGTCATGTCCTGGGAGGACCCGGCTGACTCTTCCGTGGCAGCAGAGTGGAAAGAATGGTAAGTACCTTTTCATTTATGTTCAAACACCATTTTTGAAAAGACGTGTCTTGCTCCTGATGGGGGGACCCAAGCACATATCCCACCAGCTGCTGAGTCCTCCCCACCAGTCTTTGCTGCTAATGACTGTGGTGTTGCCTCACTGACCTCCTGTTTCCCTCCATTGTCTGAGGTGGGCGTGTTGAGGATGGGGCTGCAGGAGGACCACACTCCAACTGTTGCTCCAGAGGTCAGGAGAACTCCAGCCATTGTCTGAGAAGTTGGGGGACCTCCAGTCATTGTCCCAGAGGTCAGAAGATCTCCAGGCATTGCTTCAGAGGTCAGGAGACCTCCAGCCATTTCTTCAGAGGACAGGACACCTTCATCTGTTGCTCCAGAAGTCAAGGGATTTCCACCCATTGTCCCACCCTGTTCCCCGATTTGGTGGCCAAAAGACAGTGGTAGGCCACCGGTCTGGCCCTGCATTCTGGTCTGGTGGGCTATGGACTTTGGTAGGCTGCCAGACACACCATCTTTCTCCAATTTGAGGCCCTTTGGACTTGGGTAGACCCCCTGACTCCCTGTGCTGTACATTGGGGCCTTGGACTTTGTTTGGCCCATGAATTGTACTTCTGTTTTGGACTCTGTGGGGGGGGGGGGACTTTGTTTCGGCCCGCCTGGCCTTGTACCCCCATCACCCACACTGGGAGGGTTTTTGTGGTTTTGTCTGTTGGTGTTATTTTGTGGAGTCATCTGGAAGCCACCCCTTAAGAGTGGGGGTAGTGTCAGGGGGTGGGTTGGAGCCACATCCTCGCTTTAAGTTCTGTATGTTGGGATATTCTGTTTTTATTATTATTATCATTATCATGAGTATTATCATGTTCTTTCGGCTTTGGGACTGTGACTAGGATTCTTCTTCGACTTGGCACTGAGGCGTCGTCTCTTCGAATTTAGTCTGCTGGTAGGATCATTAGCTTCCCTGGGCAAGCCCGGGTACTGGCGGAGGGCGCGACGAGAACGCTGATCCATTGCCCTCCATTGCCCTGGACATGGCCCCTGCTTGGCCAGCCTTCACAGATGGGGCAGTCGCCCTAGCCCACTGTGCGCATGTGGAGAGGAGCAAACAATGGAACACATCATAGAGGCTTGCCCGCTCCAAAGACTGGAAGGAGGATTACATACCCTCCATACAGCAAACCAGGAGGCAACTGCTTGGCTTGAGGACTTTGCATTCGCTAAATAAATAAATCATGTTCTTGTTTTATGTATCCATGATTTGTCCTTAGTTCTGGTTTCATAGCATTATTATTTTTGTCATGATCATGTCCCATAGTTTATTTCTGTCATCATATTGGTTAGGGCTTTTATTTTGACAGCGCCTTTTGTTTACTTTGTGGGAAGCCACTCAGTAGTTTTCCCTCCTTAGTTTTCCCTCAGACTGAAGGGCATGACAGATCAAAGGTGCTGGGGGACAAGGGGAATTGTCATGGGGGGTTGATATGTCAATACAGCACCTCAGGTAGCGGAGGAGTGTTAATATAAAAGAGAGTGCCTGCAACCTGTGTTTTTAATGTTTTGGATTCTGGTGGATGTGAGAGGAAGAGAATAAAGTTCCATCTGCTCTGAACGCTCGGCCTGATTATTCCTCTCTCCACACTGGTGACCCTTGACGCACAATGGAACGCGAGGCGAACACCCTGGAGATGACCCGGACGGGAAGTGCCAGCAATGCATGCGCCGTTTCGGTCAAAATCCCAGACTTTAGGCTACATGACCCGAAGTCTTGGTTCCTTCACACTGAGGCCCAGTTCGCGCTCTGGGGAATAACGGCAGATGACACCAGATACCACTACATGGTTGAAGCACTGGACACACGCACAACCCAGCAGGTGGCTAGCCTGCTCCAACAGCCCCCAGCCCGTGACAAATACGGTGCTCTCAAAACCGCGCTGACCTGGCGCTACATGCTCTTGGACTGTGAGAAAGTGGAGAGGCTCCTGATGCGCTCTGACTTGGGAGACGTGTCGGCGGTCGAATTGATGGAGAAGATGTTGGCGTTGATGGGCACAGATGACGGGCATTTCCTCTTTGCCCACCTTTTCCTCCGGAACTTCCCGACAGCGGCCAGCGCGGTCCTTGACAATTCGCCACTGGTGGCCGCACGCAACTACCGGGCTCTAGCCCAAGAGGCAGATCGGATCATCCTCACCATCAGAGCCCTCACAGTGAACGCAGCAGCGTCGGAACCCAGCGAGACAGCCAGCGGAAGTTAGGAGCCAGCGACGGTGGCTGCAGTGGAGGCCAAGAAGCACCGGCGAGACACGCTCTGTTTCTACCACCGCCGTTTTGGAGAGGACGCACTCCGATGCGTGCCACTGTGCCAATTCAAACGCTCGGGAAACGCCAGGGCCGGCAGTCGGTAGCAGCTGCGACCGCCGGTGAAGCAAGCAAGCTGCTGTATGTGACAGACTCCCGCTCGGGAAGACGGTCCCTCATGGACTCCAGCTCCCAAAAGAGCCTCATTCTGCCGTCCTATGCCAACTGGCTGGCGGGACCTAGCGGCCCTGAACTGACAGCCGCAAGCGGCTCAGACATTAAGACTTTTGGTGAGAGGACACTGACTGTATCCTTGCACGGCCGTACATACCAATGGACATTCGTCATAGCGGCATGCAGCTTCCCCATTTTAGGTGCTGATTTTTTGTCTGCACACGGACTACTAGTCGATGTTGCTAAAACAACCCTGATTAACGCAGTGTCTTTTGATTCTCTCCCCTGTACAGCTCGAGGAGCCGGGACCACAACAAAAGCCAGCGTCACATCGCCAGGGGGTAAGTTCCACACACTACTCACCCAGTTCCCAGCACTCACGGTCCCAACGTTTTCGGTGACCGTCACTAAACATGGGGTGGAGCACTTCATTTCCACCACGGGGCCGCCTGTTTTCACACGACCTCGGCGTCTGGATGCAGCTAAACTGGCCATAGCATAGCATTTGCCAACTTGGAAAAGTTGGGCATCATCTGACGCTCAAACAGCCCATGGGCATCTCCGCTACATAAGGCCGAGGGATCGTGGCGACCTTGCGGTGATTTCTGCAGATTAAACAATGCCACAGCGCATGACCGCTACCCCATCCTGCATACTCAGGATTTTTCCATTCACCTCACCGGGTCGCGCATTTTTTCCAAGATAGACCTGGTATGCGGTTACCACCAAGTCCCGATGCCCGCTGAGGACATACTTAAAATGGCAGTAATAACCCCGTTTGGTCTGTTTGAGTTTTTCCGCATGCCTTTTGGGTTAAAGAGCGCGGCGCAGACATTCCAACGCATGATGGATGCAGTGTTGCGCAATCTGGCGTTTGTGTTCATCTACCTGGATGACATCCTGGTGGCCAGCGTGTCCGAGGATGAGCACGTAGCCCACCTCAGGACAGTTTTCCAGAGGTTGGAGGAGCACGGGTTAACAATCAACCCGGCAAAGTGCCAGCTCGGGGCGCAGCCCAGCTCATGCAGCCGTTGTACACCGCGATTAAGAAACGGACACTGGCGGACAGAGTTGACCGGACTCCAGAGTGAGAGCAGGCATTTTCTGAGGTTAAAACAGCCCTGGCGAATGCCGCACTGCTGGCGCACCCGGACCCGGCAGCTCGGATAGCGCTCACTACCGGCGCCTCGGACGGGGCCATATGGGCTGTCGGGGAGCAGCACGTCGCCGGTTCTTGGCAGCCGCTCGCCTTTTTTAGCAGGTCTTTGCGCGACAGTGAGCGTAAATACAACACGTTTGACAGAGAGTTACTGGCTCTCCACCTGGCCATATGCCACTTCCAGTTCTGGCTGGAAGGGCGCACCTTCACTGCGTTCATGGACCACAAGCCGCTAACGTACGCGATGGCCAAGGTTTCGGAACCATGGTCGGGCCGGGAGCAGAGACAGCTGGCTGTGATCTTGGAGTTTACCACCGACATTCAGCATGTGGCCGGTAAACTCAACATGGTGGTGGACTGCCTCTCGCGCGCATTAGTGGCCCCAGTCTACATGAGGATAGATTACACGGCCATGGCCGCAGAGCAGATCGGCGATGCCGACGTTTGTGCGCTCCAGTCTGGACCAACAGGGTTAAGGCTGGAGAGCAGAGTACTGCAGGATGGGGTCCCCCCCCCAATCTGTGATGTCTCCATGGGCCGCCCGCGCCCGGTGGTCCCACGTGCTTGGCGCCGCCGCGTTTTTGAGTTGGTTCACTCTCTGGTGCACCCAGGAGTGTGCGTGTCAGTCAAAATGGTGGGAGCGAAGTTCGTCTGGCCAAGCCTGTGCAAACAGGTGAAACAGTGGGCGGCAGCCTGCGTAGCATGCCAACGAGCCAAAGTACATAGGCACACAAAGGCCCCCTTGGAGCTGTTCCATATCCCGGCTAAGCAGTTCGACCACGTTCACGTGGACCTCATGGGCCCCGTCCCGCCATCGCAGGGGTTCACGCACCTCCTGACAGTGGCGGACCGCACCACGCACTGGCCCGAAGCTGTCCCGCTAGCTTCCACTGTGTCCGCAGAAGTTGGTTGTGCCTTTTTGACTACATGGGTGGCACGTTTCTGCGACCCTTCAGACATCACGTCCGATTGGGGCCCGCAGTTTGTTTCTGACCTCTGGTCCACCATGGCCCGGAGCCTGGGCGTCACAATTCATCGCACGACCGCGTACAACCCCCAGGCCAATGGGTTATGTGAGCGTTTCCATAGATCGCTTAAAGCAGTGCTCAGGGCTTCACTTACAGATACAAATTGGGTAGACCGCTTGCCGTGGGTTCTATTAGGGTTGTGTTCAGCACCGAAGGAGGATTTGGCAGCCTCCCCAGCAGAGCTGTTTTTTTTCCCAGCCGCTGCGGCTCCCCGGGGAATTTTTGCCAGATCCCCGCATTCACGGCATAGCGCAGGGGTAGGGATGTTACCCGGCCCGGCCCACCACTGTTTTCCCCGCGCTTTTGTGCCAAAGACCTTGAAGGATGCATCATTCATATTTGTCAGGCACGATGACCACCGGACCCCATTGTGCCCGCCCTACGATGGCCCGTTCAGAGTGCTGGAACCCGGGGACAAACATTTTGTGTTAGACTTGGGGGGTTGCCGGGAGACAATCTGTATAGACGGGCTTAAGCCTGCCTTTGTTTTAACAGACGAACAGGTGGTGTTGGCCCGAGCTCCTCGGCGCGGAAGACCCCCACTGAGAACTCCCCAGGTAAATGACTCATCAAATCAGTCACATGAGCATGCTGAAGGTGTTCCCCCACCCCCATTGTCCCCCCACAGACGGACGCACCCCCAGGAACCCCCCACCGGCACAGCAGCGCCTCGGAGCCGAAGATCCCCCGTTACAGTAGCTATGGTCGGAGGCTGAAGCCCAAAGGACATGAGGGTTAAGGCTCAGTCTGAGAGTCGGGGGGGGGGGGTGGTGGTGTGGGAAGCCACTCAGTAGTTTTCCCTCAGTAGTTTTCCCTCAGACTGAAGGGCATGACAGATCAAAGGTGCTGGGGGACAAGGGGAATTGTCATGGGGGTTGATATGTCAATACAGTACCTCAGGCAGCGGGAGGAGTTTTAATATAAAAGAGAGTGCCTGCAACCTGTGTTTTTAATGTTTTGGATTCTGGTGGATGTGAGAGGAAGAGAATAAAGTTCCATCTGCTCTGAACGCTCGGCCTGATTATTCCTCTCTCCACAACTTCCGTTTTTCACCTAACTTGCTTGTGTCTTGTAAAGCTCTTGATTATTCAATTATTTTTAATTTAGTTAATTTCCTTTGCCTTATTTAAGGGATGGCCATGTAACTCGGAGTTATGTCGTTAATTGTCATTCGGCGCGATTACACGCTTGTTTTTTGCTGTTTGCCATGCGTGTTTTACCGGTTTTTGTCAGTCTTTATGTTGCTTATTTTTGTGCCCTTGAGCCTCGTCACTAGGGCCGGCTCTTACAATAAATTCTAAAAACTTGGAGTCCAGCATTTGGGTCCTCAGTTCTGCCCTTGGAGGGGCTCAACTTGACAAAATCACTGTTTAATAGGAATTTTTTGACAATCCTGTGCTTTTCTTGTTGTGTTATGCAGAAGACCATTGCAGTAAACTATGGAAAAAAGCATCTGCTTTAAAATTTGTACTATTTTGCTATGGCCTGCTACCCTCTTTTTTTGTATGTTTCTTGGCAAACCACACGCCACACGCACACACACAAACACACACACGTCTATCTGTTCTTTTTCAGATGCAGGTATCAGGCTCATCACTCCCTCACCCTTCCAACCACTTCATATCCCTTCGATTCCCTCCCCATTCCCCCTGTCAGGTCCAGCAAAAGTAAGACAATTTAAATAAATTATTAAATATATTATTTAGTAAAATATGAGCAGAGCTCCTTTTGGCAAAATGAATCTGGCATAATAAGATATCTATTGTGCTTACCAAGCTGCTGGACAGGACAGGTTTAAAAAAAAAATGTACTTCCTCCTACAACTTTTAGTGCAAAAAAACTCTAAAACCACAACATTCATAAAAAACAGCCCGTGAAATCTGCGAGGACCTGGACAACACCCTACCATAATGAAGAGGACAGTTTTGGTGAAAGGCAAGATGTTAGCCAACACAATACCTTGCAACACATTACTTAGATGCCACCCAGTGTGGTATGTGAGGTGAAAGCAAGCAGACAGCTAGTTCTGCTCCTCAGCACACACCTCAGTGCAGCGAAATGAAGCTGGAAATCGGTTTTATGATAAAGCATTATCTCCTGCATGCGTTAGGGCCCAGACTAAATTACGCCGTGAAAATAAAGCACCGCTGTCTCAAGGTGGAAGGTATTATCTCCATTTCTCTCTTTCCTCTTCTCTGAATAAACTCATTGGGCGAAGTCATCATTCTGGGAGGAGAATAAAGGATGACTTACAGCTTCCTTCAGCCATTTCAATACCTAAAAAGCCAAGTATATAGAGAGTTATTTCTACAATGACAAAAAGCAAATACAGTAGGTATAATTGGGAGAACTCCATGGTGTCTTTCTATTTTTCTCATAATCCAAGGATGTGGGTCTCCCTCCCTCTCTCTTTCACACTTTCTTCAGCAATTCAAGAATAATACTGAAGTAATCTTGTGGTTGGACATATCCACATCACCACGTCATGAACCATGTAGAAACTACCCCTACGGCTAGTATGGGCAGTCAGGGATTGGACCTTTACTCACCATGTCACCTATTGAAATAGAAGATATTTAAATTTCTATGCAGAGGAATTTGTTCGAGACTCCTAAATTACCACACAAGAACCTACACACTGCAGACACTATGTACTGAACAATCGGAAAACCTTCGTAAACATAACATTTACCAAAAACTATAATCAACAACAGACTGTTGCATACACAAATCCAGCAATGTCCACATATGACTTCACTGAACAATGTTAAGGTTTGTAGAGGCTAGGATAAATGAGTTCTTAAACCTGTTTAGTTTACATTGCGGTATTCACTTGGGACTATCTTGTGCCAGATGGTAACTATTCATCTCGGGAGTTTGAAATATGGGAAGGATCATCAATAATTTCCCTAATCTCTTGTAAACAAGAACAACAATAAAAATATCTGTATTCATCCTGCAGTGTGGAAATGTTCAACAAGCTCTGTTTATAGAGATACTGAATACTGAGATGATCTCTACAGTCAGTGATTTTCTTGGCGGTCTGCACCAATTTTTATTATTTCATTTCCATGAAAAGATGTGCGTAAAAGCTGTTATTCTTACCCAGATCACACTTTCTCCCACAGCTTGCTAGCACAGAAACATGATTTTCTGATCAGCACTGTACAGCTGCAGCCTGCATCAAGAACACATCCTCAGGGGACTTATTTGTGTGACTGGGCTTGAGCATAGCCTTGTCACGAATAATCACAATCTCTTTTGGATAATATAATGCTCAGTAGTTGTTGTCATGTCATACTGCAAGCCATCTTTTTTTCAGAATGTAATTCTCATGTATGTGAAATAAACTTAAAGCAGTAAAAGTCTAGGTATTTAAAATGCAGTTGCTTTGATACTTAGCAGAGCATATTTTGTATATGGGGGGGGGGGGGGGCTGAAAAGTTCAAAGGCTGACTAAGAAGGAGTTATGCTCGTAGGTGCTGAGCCAGTAGTAGTTGTGCTTCAGTGGCTGAGGAACAAGAGGGCAGAGCTGAGAGTGAGAGAACTGTCAAGAGTATGGGTACAATAAACCACATTTAGTCAAATTTTACCACTGCATTATGGTCAGCCTATGAAGTTTTCAATCCCCCCTTGTATATTGTGAAATGGGGGGCCAAGCTGACACATCTTAAGGCACTTTTCCATTTGGAACTCAAAGGCCTCCTTTAGAACAGTTCCGGCTCCATTGTCCGCTTTTCCTTTTGGAACCCAATGGTCTCAAGTTCGCTTTTTCGGAACTGTTCCAGTTTTATCAACACTATTTTCGGCACCGTTAAAAGCAGGTCCAAAGGGTACCGGCACCGTTTCGTCACGCTACTGCTGGCCATTCATTGATCTGGGTGTAGCGTCATCAGAGTGGGCGTTACGCTGACTTTCGAGAATCGCTTGCTGGTCGCCATTTGCAATTTTTCGTCAGTGAGCCCGCGAACAAGTGATATTATAAACCACAACAATAGAATGGCTTAACAGAAATCAGCAGAAATCTAACACCGCAGTCCAGCAGAGTTTACTGCGAGTTTCGGCTGATGAGAGAATGCAGAGGGAAGCAGACTGAACTTGCAGTGGTGCGCACAAACAAATGCACCAGAAATTACACGGAGACGCACCGGGAATTAGACCCAGCCACCCGAATTGAATTGAATGTACAGCCGCGATGCACCCAACTTCAGCAGTTGAAGCCGTGATATTGTGATATACAGGACGGTGAGGGATGTGATATTCATGCTTTATGTTATTTTTTCCAACAGTGGAAAGTTCACTTAGGACAGACGAAAACTTAATCGTGTTTAAACGATGACCTAGCTTAATGCTATGTCTGTCCTTGTATGTTGTTTTTTTGTGTTGACAATATCTGATGAAATAAGCTAGTTGTAATCCTGGTTAAAAAGTTTATTTTATTTATTTTTTTTACATGTTGCACTTTCGTGCTGTGCATGTACTTAATTTGTGTGTATTTCATTGTAGAGTCCAAACAGGATCTGCTCAGAATGGCGACGTTTTGACACCAATGTATTTTGACAGGTAAACAACACATCATATTTATAGTCAAATCTTTTGCTTTTTAAAGCGAGGTAATCGGATACACAAAAGCCGATGGTGTATAGAACACGTATATTAGGATGTGAAATGTCGGCATAGAAACTGCTCCCATTTAGCTGTAATTAATATTCAAAAATGATATTTTCGGGAGGAAAGAATTCAATTTAAACAGCCATGGACCAAAAAACGTACATTTGCTCATGGAAGAGGTCATTCACACTTGCAGACAATCGCGCTATATGTGTCTGCTGGATTTTCTTTCCATACACGCAAAAAAAGCATTTTTTTTCCCGGATCTGACTACCTCACTTTAAGTTAAAGTTTAGGTAAAGTGCCAAATTTAAAGTCGCACAATTTCCACTTAATATGAAAGGGACTGAACTGAGATTTATTTGTGTGAATATTAATTACAGAGTAATTGAAAATGAATGGCACATCCAATAATGGCCACCATAAAATAAACCGCTTGTTTATTTATTTTTATCAGATCATTTCTGTGATCCTTTATGAGTTATAGTCATAATAGTGTATCTTGCACCTTGGGGAATGGGAGTTGTTCAGTCACCATTAGAATTTAGTTTATATGTGTATAGTATTTCATCTTTAAACTCATTCAGTAATAGAACACATTACAAATATTTGAGACCCATTGTAGTGCTTCCTTTTATATTTTAGCAATACAAGCACAAAACACCACCCACACTTGAAACCAGGGCGACACAGCGGTGGCAAAATTTTATTGATAACGTTATTTCACACCATCACAACAGCTCAGTATTTAAACTCAGTATAAATGGTGTACCCCCTCATGGATCGTCACCTTATCGTGGTGGGGGGGTTTGCGTGCCCCAGTGATCCCAGGAGCTATGTTGTCCGGGGCAATTTGCTTCTGATAGGGTCTCCCAAGACAAACTGGTCCGGGGTGAAGGGCCAGACTAAAAACGATCCAACAGACTCTCATGATAAATTGTATATCAAGGATTCAGTGTACCCCGCCCGGTATGGGGTTACCGGGGCCCCACCCTGGAGCCAGGCCTGGGGGAGGGGCTCGAAGGCTAGCGTCTGGTGGCCGGGTTTCCACCCATGGGACCCGGTCGGGCTCAGCCTGAAGGAGTTACATGGGTCCGCCCTCCAGTGGGCTCACCACCTGCAGGAGGGATCATGGGGGTCCGGTGCTATGTGGATTAGGTGGCGGTCAAAGGCGGAGACCTTGGCGGACTGATCCCAAGCTTTCTAAACTGGCTTTTGGTACGTGGAATGTCACCTCTCTGGTGGGAAAGGAGCCTGAGCTGGTGTACGAGGTTGAGAGATACCGGCTAGATATAGTCGACCTCACCTCAACACACAGCTCCAGTTCCGGAACCAGTCTCCTGGAGAGGGGCTGGAGCTTGGCCTTTTCTGGAGTTGCCCCAGGCGAGAGGCGACGAGCAGGGGTGGGTATTCTTGTATCGCCCCACCTTGCTGCCTCTATATTGGAGTTTTCCCCGGTGGACGAAAGGGTTGCTTCCCTGCGCCTTCGGGTTGGGAAACAGGTCCTGACCATCATTTGTGCCTATGCACCAAATGATGTTTCAGAGTACCCACCCTTTTTGGAGTCTGTGACTGGTGTGCTGGAGGGTGCTCTTCTTGGAGACTCCATTGTCCTACTGGGGGACTTCAATGCGCACGTGGGCAACGACAGTGAAACCTGGAAGGGGGTGATTGGGAGAAACAGCCTGCCCGATCTGAACCCGAGTGGTGTTCAGTTATTGGACTTCTGTGCTAACCACAGTCTGTCCATAACGAACACCATGTTCAAGCATAAGGGTGTCCATATGTGCACCTGGCACCAGGACACCCTAGGTCGCAGGTCGATGATCGATTTTGTTATTGTATCATCAGACTTGCGACTGTATGTCTTGGACACCCGAGTAAAGAGAGGTGCAGAGCTGTCAACTGATCACCACCTGGTGGTGAGTTGGATCCGATGGCAGGGGAGGAAGCCATTCAGACCTGGTAGACCCAAACGTATAGTGAGGGTGAGGGTGGGAGCGTCTGGCTGAGGCCCCTGTCCGGGAGGTCTTCAACTCTCACCTCCGGAAGAACTTCAACCACATTCCGAGGGAGTCTGGAGACATGGAGTCTGAATGGGCCATGTTCTCCACCTCTGTTGTTGAAGCGGCGGCCCAGAGCTGCGGCCACAAGGTGGTCGGTGCATCTCGTGGTAGCAACCCCCGAACCAAGTGGTGGACACCAGTGGTGAGGGGGGCCATTAAGCTGAAGAAGGAGTCCTATCAAGCTTGGTTGGCTTGTGGGACTCCCGAAGCAGCTGAGGTGTACCGGCAGGCCAAGCAGATTGCAGCTCGGGTGGTTGCTGAAGCAAAAACACGGGTATGGGAGGAGTTCGGTGAGGCCATGGAACAAGACTTTCAGTCGGCCTCAAAGAGATTCTGGCAAACTGTCCGGTGGCTCAGGAGGGGAAAGCAGCTCCCCGTCCACACTGTGTATGGTGCGGATGGGACACTGTTGACTTCGACTGGGGATATCGTCGGGCGGTGGAAGGAATACTTCGAGGATCTCCTCAATCCCACTGATACGCCTTCCACAGAGGAAGCAGGGTTTGGGGACGAGGGGGATGACTCGCCTATCACAGGGGCTGAGGTCGCCAAGGTGGTTAAAAATGTCCTTGGTGGCCGGGCCCCAGGGGTGGACGAGATTCGCCCTGAGTACCTCAAGGCCCTGGATGTTGTTGGGTTGTCATGGTTGACACGCCTCTGCAACATTGCGTGGAGATCGGGGACAGTGCCTTTGGCATGGCAAACTGGGGTGGTGGTTCCTTTCTTCAAAAAAGGAGACCAGAGGGTGTGCTCCAACTTTAGAGGGATCACACTCCTCAGCCTCCCTGGGAAGGTCTATGCCAAGGTACTGGAGAGGAGAGTCCGGCCGTTGGTCGAACCTCGGATTCAGGAGGAGCAATGTGGTTTTCGTCCTGGCCGTGGCACATTGGACCAGCTCTTTACCCTCTCAAGAATTCTTGAGGGTTTGTGAGAGTTTGCCCAACCAGTTTACATGTGTTTTGTGGACTTGGAGAAGGCATTTGACCACGTCCCTCGTGGATTTTTGTGGGGGGTGCTTCGGGAGTATGGGGTATCGGGCTTGTTGTTACGAGCTATTCGGTCTCTGTACGACCGTTGTGAGAGTTTGGTTCGTATTGCCAACACTCAGTCGGAGTCATTCCCAGTGAGAGTTGGACTCCGCCAGGGCTGCCCTTTGTCACCGATCCTGTTCATAATTTTTATGGATAGGAGTTCTAGGCGCAGCCAGGGAACGGAGGGTGTCATGCTTGGTGACCACAGGATATCATCTCTGTTGTTTGCAGATGATGTTGTCCTGTTGGCTTCATTCAGCAATGACCTACAGCTCTTGCTGGGACGGTTTGCCGCTGAGTGTGAAGCGGCTGGGATGAGAATCAGCACCTCCAAGTCCGAGTCCATGGTCCTCAGCCAGAAAAAGGTGGATTGTCCTCTCCAGGTTGGGGACAGGCTCCTGCCCCAAGTGGAGGAGTTTAAGTATCTTGGGGTCTTATTCACGAGTGAGGGGAAAATGGAGCGAGAGATCGACAGACGGCTTGGAGCAGCATCTGCAGCGATGCGGACGTTGTACCGGTCTGTTGTGGTGAAGAGGGAGCTTAGTTCTAAGGCAAAGCTGTCGATTTACCAGTCAATCTACGTTCCTACTCTCACCTATGGTCACGAGCTTTGGGTAATGACCGAAAGAACGAGATCGTGGATACAAGCGGCTGAAATGAGCTTTCTCCATAGGATTGCTGGACTCACCCACAGAGATAGGGTGAGGAGCTCAGTCATCTGGGAGAGGCTCAGAGTAGAACCGCTGCTCCTCCACATTGAAAGGAGTCAGTTGAGGTGGTATGGGCATCTGATTAGGATGCCTCCTGGACGCCTCCCACTTGAGGTATTTCAGGCACGTCCCACTGGGAGGAGACCCCGGGGCAGACCCAGGACTCGGTGGAGAGACTATGTCTCCCAGCTGGTCTGGGAACGCCTTGGTATCCTCTCTGAAGAGCTGGAGCAGGTGGCTGGGGAGAGGGAAGTCTGGGCTTCTCTGTTTGAACTGCTGCCTCCGCGACCCGGACCTCTGGAAAAGCGGTAGAAGATGGATGGATGGATGGATAAATGGTGTAGAGATTGAAAGGGTATCCAGAATTAAAATCCTTGGTGTAATAATTGATAATAAACTGTGTTGGAAGTCACATATTAATTATTAAAGGTAAAATATGCAAATCAGTCACAATACTGCGCAGAGTGAAATATTTGCTGAATCAACCCACACTATAGACTTTGTATCATTCATTAATGCTCCCATACATGACATCCATCCATCCATCTTCTACCACTTTTCCAGAGGTCCAGGTCGCAGAGGCAGCAGTTCAAGCAGAGAAGCCCAGACTTCCCTCTCCTCAACCACCTGCTCCAGATCTTCAGAGAGGATACCAAGGTGTTCCCAGACCAACTGGGAGATGTTGTCTCTCCAGTGAGTTCTGGGTCTGCCCTGGGGTCTGAGAACTACTACCAAGCAACACTGTGTTTCAGTGCAAGGAGTCAGACTGTGGAACGCTTTTGGACCTGAATTAAAATCATGGACAAAGCTTGGACAATTTAAACAAAAACTAAAGGAATAAATACTCCAAACACACACACGTGGACAAAATTGTTGGTACCCCTCTGTTAATGAAAGAAAAGCCCACAATGGTCACAGCACAGTGACTACTTGTCACCCTTTAAATAGGCCGATTGATTACAAGTTTGTAGACACCTGTGATGTTAATTAGAGGACACATCTTGGTTGAACATGTCCCTATGGTCATGTTCATGTCCCTATGGCCTATTTTCAATCTTTTCTAGGGGTACCATCATTTTTGTCCAGGCCTGTTTCATGAGTTTGTTTTTAAAATAATTCTGTTGAACCACAATTCAAAAGCATTGTCTGATTTTCAGTGGTTAATTTTCATAGAATTTTTATTTATTACCACTTTTGTCAGATTCAAGTTATTTCTGTGATCATTGTGGGTTTTTCTTTCATTAACAGAGGGGTACCAACAATTTTGTCCACGGCTGTATATACAAAACGACATGTAAAATCACACAAGGATTATCATATCCAGTCTGTGTTGTGCTGTTGCTTATTTTTTGTCACGTTTTGTCTGTTTCTTTTTTTTTTACAGTTTGAATTTTGCACATTCTAAATAATCTGTAATTTGCTGCTGATTGGAATAAACAATTTAGTGATTTATGTGTTTGCATCATGATTTTCTATTTTGTCTCTTCAGACACCGGTGGGAAAAGAGTCAACAGTACGAACCATTTATCAGTGACTTTGAAAATAATGGCTCATTTTAAGAAAAGTAACCAACACAATTATTTGCTGAAGACTGTAAAACAAAATAGAGACATCTGCAAAAGTACAAAGGTTTATTGTCAAAATTCCCAGGGCAATACTACATGAATACAAGTATAGTTCACTGTTGATGCAGAGAATATATATTTATACAGTATCTACATGTAGTCAGCAATACTCAATACGATATATTTCCAGTTAATCCACGTATTTCTCCATGTAACCTTGGGACTGCTTTATTTTTATTACTTCTAATCCTAGATCCATTTGTTTCGGCTTAAAATGCATCATAATTGCTAAATATATCTTATGCCTAACTCAGTACTGTTTACCTGTTGAAATATATATTTAACGGCTCATATGGCACCTGATCCATGTTTTGCCACGACACCACTGGCTGGAGCAGATAAATTCCATGACGTCTCAACAGTCTCTTCATGATTTGACATAGATCATATATTTTTACCTCACCATCTATTTGTCGAGAAAAGTAATTTTTGATATTCATGCGCTGTGAGCCAATAAATGATTAAAATCTAACAATACTTCACTGTCTGATTAATGATTCTGTATAATATATGGGTCTCACTTTCTCACATGAGTGTCCAAAAATATTTAACTTTTGCATTATTTTTGGAGATGTATTGCTACATGTTTTGATGTTGATTTTACTGAACAGGAATATGGCGCCGCCTCATGGGGAGCGTAGCTCCGCCTCCAACTCCCTCCAAATCCCGCCTCCGACTCCCTCCTTCTCCCACCCATGCTACAGTGAGCCTTGTGCTGTGGAAAAACATGGGTACCGAACTGTACTGTTCCGTTCCAGGCCAAAAGAGGCCTTTGAGTTCCAAATGGAAAAGTGCCTTTAGTGGTGCTCTCGTAGTAATGTTTTTTTTTTATTTTTTTTTTTTAGCTGTCACAAATTGGCATTAACTTTAACCCTCTGAATTCTATTTGTTAACTCAAAACTCAGTCTTAGAGTTCCCCAGGTCTCTGTGCTAGGTCCAGTTCTTTTTACTTTATATACAGCGGGGAAAATAAGTATTGAACACGTTGTAGAAGAGCTGGAATGATGAGGCGGTTTTGCATCAAAAACAGAGTCTTTAATGAACAACTCTCCTATCTTGTCTCATCTGGTGCAGAGCTTGGCAGAAGGCAAAAGAGGAAGAATTCTGCCCAGCTCGCTGGTTAAATACAGGCACACATCAAAGACATGCAAAACACAAGCTGAAATCCCCCGTTATCTAAATCCCCCATTAGTCCTGTTAACTCCTCCCTTCGTCTTGGGAGGTGATGGGAAAACCTCTCCTCGCCTTAGGGGGTGAAGGTGTCAAGTCTGTTGCCGCCGCGTCCTGTGACGTCGTTGGCCTTCACACGGCGGTGAGATTCCTTTGTCCCTTTCAGAGGTGTGAAGTTCCTTTGTATATTCTGTCCCAAACATTTCCACATGCTCTAACAAATGTAGGTATGGAATATATGAGTAATATATACCACAGGCCTCCCAAACAACTATGAAAGGACACAGAAAGATTCACAGTCTAGGGTAATTACTAAGACATACTACGTGTTACAGCTGTTGCCACAGAAGAACTTTTAAGCAGCCATGCTCCTAAGAGAGTTCAGTGAAAACATAACAGCATAGTATAATCATAAGTCAGTCCTAAACTGTTGCGGCACAATTAGCAAAAAAAAAAATAAAAAAAAATTGTGGTGTAATCAGTCCCTGTGCAGTCTGGGTTTCAATCTTCTCCCAAAGCTGCTGTAGGTGGGTTTAGGCGTCCTGCTGGGACCTTCTTGTGAGGAATCTGCAGTGTGGGAAGGAGAGAGATTATTTGTTCCCTGCCTGGGGGCTGAGACTTTTTCCTTGGGGGGGTCTACCTCGCCGAGGTGCTCGAGCCAGCTGTGCAGGTTCGTCTCTCAACAAGAAGGCAGGTTTGAGTCTGTCAATGCTGACCGTTTCATTTCTATCCCCATAATCAAGCACAAAGTGTTTGTCACCATTTTCCAGCACTCTGAACGGGCCATCGTATACTGGGCGTAACGTTGGTTTAAGGGCTTCATGCTTAACAAAAACAAACTCGGCGTTTTTTAAAGTTTGAGGAACAAAAACTCGTGGAAAGGAGTGATGAACTGGACCGTGGAGAGAGTCCTGTCTGTTACTGCCTAAAAACCTTGGGACTGGGAGATGCCCTGGTTCCGGGTTTTCTGGTAAAAATTCACCTGGTAGTCTGATAGGCTGAGCAAAGACTAATTCTGCAGGGGAAGCGTCTAAATCCTCTTTAGGTGCCGCACGCAACCCCAATAAAACCCAGGGAAGTTTATTTACCCAATTTGTGTCCGTTAATGAGGCTCTGAGGGCGGCCTTTAGGGACCTGTGAAAACGCTCGCATAACCCATTAGCCTGAGGGTGATAAGCGGTGGTGCGATGAATTGTTGCCCCTAAACTGTTGGACATGGCTGACCAGAGCTCTGAGACAAATTGAGGTCCCCTATCTGACGTGATGTCTGATGGGACGCCGAAATGTGCCACCCAATTTGTTAGAAAAACGCGAGCGACTTCCTCCGCTGTAGTTGCCGCTAGAGGGACTGCCTCTGGCCAGCGCGTGGTGCGGTCTATCATTGTTAGCAGGTGTGTGAAACCCTGGGAGGAAGGCAGCGGCCCCACGAGGTCGACATGAATGTGGTCGAACCTTCTAGCAGGGATAGGAAAAGGCTCCAGAGGGGCTTTTGTGTGTTTGTGTACTTTGGCGCGCTGACAAGGAATGCAAGTTTTTGCCCATTCTTTTACGTTTTTGCGCAGGCCTGGCCACACAAACTTTTCGGCAACCATTTTGACCGAGGCGCGCACACCTGGATGCGCGAGGGAGTGAATTGCGTCGAAAATACGGCGGCGCCAAGCAGCCGGTACTAACAGGTGAGGTCGGCCGGTTGAAACATCGCATATTAGGGGGGGCACGCCGTCGCGCAACCCTTTTTTCTCCAGCCTTAACCCTGTTGGTCCAGACAGGAGCGCGCGCACGTCTGCATCACTACCTTGTTCTTCCGCCATGGCTACATAATCTATCCCTTCATGGATAGGTGCTGCATATGTGTTTGCGTTAGAGAAAAGCTCAGCTGCTGAAGCAGTGTAATCTGTCTGAGAGACAGTCCGCTACTACGTTAAGTTTGCCCGCAACATGTCGAATGTCTGTGGCGAACTCTGAAATCGAAGCTAGCTGTCGTTGTTGTCTGCCCGACCAAGGTTCTGAAATTTTAGCCATAGAGAAAGTGAGCGGTTTATGGTCCACAAAAGCCATGAAACTCCGCCCTTCTAACCAAAACTGGAAGTGGCGGATGGACAAATGGAGCGCCAGCAGCTCCCTGTCAAAAGTGCTGTATTTGCGTTCCGTCGGGTTTAGCGATTTGCTAAAGAATGCTAAAGGTTGCCAGACCCCCTTGACAAGTTGTCCTACAACTGCCCCTATGGCCAAGTCTGAAGCATCTGTGGTTAGAGCAATGCGGGCTGAGGGATCTGGATGAACTAACATTGTGGCGTTAGCTAGGGCGTTTTTAACTTCCGCAAAAGCGCGTTCGCGTTCTAGGGTCCATTCGACCGCGTTGGAAGCTTTCTTTTTTTTTGAGCGCGTCATACAGGGGCTGCATGAGCTGAGCTGCATTAGGGAGGAAACGGTTGTAAAAATTAACCATCCCCAAAAATTCCTGTAGCGATTTGACCATTTGGGGCCGTGGAAAACCTTCTATCGCATGAATTTTGTCTGGAAGCGGAACTGCCCCTTTCGGGGAGACTCTATGTCCCAAAAAATCAATTTGCGATACGCCGAATTTGCATTTGGCTGGATTAATTATTAATCCGTGCTCTTCGAGCCTCTGAAAAAAGGTAGTGAGATGCTGCTCGTGCTCTTCCTCAGATGAGCTGGCTACCAGCATGTCATTGAGGTAGACGAAAACAAAGGGGAGGTCGCGTAAGACTGCGTCCATCATACGTTGAAAAGTCTGAGCAGCGCCTTTGAGGCCGAAAGGCATTCGCAGGAATTCAAAAAGGCCGAAAGGGGTTATAACCGCTGTTTTAGGAATGTCTTCAGCTCGGACTGGGACTTGGTGATAACCGCGAACTAAGTCTATTTTTGAAAAAATGCGCGCACCCGCTAAATGTAGTGAAAAATCCTGTATGTGAGGGATGGGGTAGCGGTCATGCGCTGTAGCGTTGTTTAATCTGCGGTAATCTCCGCACGGTCTCCAAGAACCGTCGGATTTCGGAACCATGTGAAGCGGCGAAGCCCAAGGGCTTTTCGAGCGTCTAACAATACCCAATTTTTCGAGAGCCGCAAACTCGTCCCTTGCTATGTTGAGCTTGGTCGCGTCTAAGCGGCGAGCTTTGGCAAAAACGGGAGGTCCCGTTGTAGGAATGAAGTGTTTAACCCCGTGTTTGGCTACAGTGGCTGAAAATTTGGGGGTTGTGAGTGCTGGAAATTGGGGGAGGAGCTGCTCAAACTTACCTCCTGCCGTGGTGACGTTTGCCTGCACAGGTGGTGGAGAGACTCGAGCTGAGCATGGAATAGAAGCAAAAGAAAGTGCATTAACCAGGCGCCTATTTGCCAGATCAACTAATAACCCATGTGCACATAGAAAATCAGCGCCTAACAAGTTAAAACTCACCGCCGCTACAACAAATGTCCATCTGTAGCTGCGGCCGTGAATGAGGAGGTGCAGGCTCTTTTCCCCGAATGTATCGATGTCAGAACCGTTGGCTGCCACTGCTCCATTGCCCCGGGTGCCCATGGCTCGATCTGCGTGGGAGGGCATGATGAAACTCAGCTGAGCTCCCGTGTCGATGAGGAACTGCTTGCCTGTGTGTCCATCCGTCACGTATAACAGCTTGTTTTTCTCGCCGAGAACCGCTGCCGTTAACGGCTCTCGGCTTTGGCGTTTCCCGACATCGTAAACTTGCAGGGAGGAACACATTTTCGGGCTTTCTCGGCGAAGCGGTGGTGATAATAACAGACGTCATTCTGTTTGTTGCGCTTGGGCCGTGCCGCTGTCACCGTGGGTTGAGTCTGCTCCGTGGGTTGTGGCTCTCCCAGGCTCAGGGCGTCAGTCTTGAGGTCTGCGGATGCCGCTGTGGGTGTCAGTTCTCTGCAGGCGTTGACGAGCCGATAAGCCTCGTTGGCCATTGTGCGGAAGTCCTGATGATTGTTGCACTTCATACTGGCGAGTGTCCCTCTCGTGTGTGGTGGTAGCGTGCTGAGAAAAATGAATTGGAAAAGGAAATTATCATTATCCTCCTCCTTGAGCTGCAGCAAGTCCTCCATGAGGGCCTTTGGATTGCCTCCTCTGTGGCCGTAGACCGCCAGGATCTTTTCGGCTCTTTCCTCCGCTGATGGGACATAATTCGCCACGATGGTCACCTTGAGTGTCTCATACTTGTCCCGGGCCGGTGGTCGCTGGATCAAGCTCCGCACACACCTCGAAGTGGCGGAGTCGAGTTTGGAGACGATGTGGTAAAATTTAGTATCGTCTGCCGTGATGCCCGCCAGTATGAACTGGGCTTCAGCTTGATGAAACCAAGAGGCCGGGTCTTCTCGCCAGAAATCTGGCAGTTTGACAGCGACGGCGTTCGCACACATCATCACTGTTGTGCCCGCCGGGTGAGAGTGCGTTGCCTCGGCTCTCACGGCGGTGCTGGAGCTCGGTTGAGCTCCCTCGGTGCCCTCTGCCGGGGGAAACAGCTGTCCGCTTGTTCCCTCGTCTGCGTTGTCGGTGGCGTATGCCAGAGTCGCCACGGATGAGTCGCTTGAAGAACGCCTCGGGTCCATACTCGCGTCAAGGTCACCAGTGTAGAAGAGCTGGAATGATGAGGCGGTTTTGCATCAAAAACAGAGTCTTTAATGAACAACTCTCCTATCTTGTCTCATCTGGTGCAGAGCTTGGCAGAAGGCAAAAGAGGAAGAATTCTGCCCAGCTTGCTGGTTAAATACAGGCACACATCAAAGACATGCAAAACACAAGCTGAAATCCCCCGTTATCTAAATCCCCCATTAGTCCTGTTAACTCCCCCCTTCGTCTTGGGAGGTGATGGGAAAACCTCTCCTCGCCTTAGGGGGTGAAGGTGTCAAGTCTGTTGCCGCCGCGTCCTGTGACGTCGTTGGTCTTCACACGGCGGTGAGATTCCTTTGTCCCTTTCAGAGGTGTGAAGTTCCTTTGTATATTCTGTCCCAAACATTTCCACATGCTCTAACAAATGTAGGTATGGAATATATGAGTAATATATACCACAACGTCAACATTTTTCTCATTAAACATATTTCTGATGGAGCCACTGACCTGAGATTTTCACCAGATATCAGTAACAACCCAAGTAATCCATACATACAAAGAAATCAAGGCAACTGTGTTCACAAAATAAGTTATAAGATAAGATAAGAGGAGCCTTTATTAGTCCCACAATGGGGAAATTCCAGGATTGCAACAGCACAGGGATAGCAACACTCAGAGCAATAAATTTAGAAGATAAGAAAATAAGAGCAGTCAATATACATATGTACACATAAATACATACACTACCGTTCAAAAGTTTGGGGTCACTTAGAAATTTCCTTATTTTTGAAAGAAAAGCACTGTTTTTTTTCAGTGAAGATAACTTTAAACTAATCAGAAATACACTCTAATATCTAATATACATTGCTAATGTGGTAAATGACTATTCTAGCTGCAAATGTCTGGTTTTTGGTGCAATATCTACATAGGTGTATAGAGGCCCATTTCCAGCAACTATCACTCCAGTGTTCTAATGGTACAATGTGTTTGCTCATTGTGTCAGAAGGCTAATGGATGATTAGAAAACCCTTGTGCAATCGTGTTAGCACAGCTGAAAACAGGTTAGCTGGTTAGAAAAGCTATAAAACTGACCTTCCTTTGAGCAGGTTGAGTATCTGGAAAAAAATATTATTTCAAATACAAATCATTATTTCTAACCTTGTCAATGTCTTGACTATATTTTCTATTCATTTTACAACTCATGGTGGTAAATAAGTGTGACTTTTCATGGAAAACACAAAATAATTCTCTGGGTGACCCCAAACTTTTGAACGGTAGTGTATATAAATATATATACACAGTACAGAGCATTGTAGCTAGATGGAATAAACAGCATAACAGTCTATTTAGTTACCCCACATAGTATGAATATGTACCCATACATATTGTCACCCTCCATAGCGATTGATATTGTCCTAGTTGTATACTGGAAGGGACCATTTTGTGTAAGTCTGTTGCGTCTTTTGCATTCAATACTATTAGGTCGTCACTTTTTTTTACTATCTCTGCGCGCAGCCCTGCTTAGGTTATAAAGTCTGACAGTTGTAGGTAGGAAGGACCTGCGAAACCTCTCGGTCGCACACCTAGGATGATGTAGCCTACTGCTAAATGAGCTCCTCAGTGCGTTCAATATGTCCTGCATAGGGTTGGACTCAGATTCCAACAGAGATGACAGCTTAGCCACCATCCTTCTCTCTCCTATCTCCTCCACTGGGTCAAGGCACTGCCCCAGGACAGAGCTACCTTTCTTGATCAGTTTGTTCAGTCTCTTCCTATCGGCTGCTGTGATGCCACTGCCCCAGCAGACCACTCGAAAAGTGATGGCTGATGCCACCACCGAATCATAGAATGTCTTTAGGAGCACCCCTTGTACACCAAAAGACCTGAGCCTCCTCAGTACAAACAGCCTGCACTGTCCCTTCTTGTAGAGTGCGTCGGTGTTGTGTGACCAGTCTAGTCTAGCCCAGTCTTTTAGCGCAATTTACCACACAAACTGTCTTCAAATCTTAAAGGTTCCGTGGGTGTCTTCTATGAGCTCTGATCTTTAGTTTGTTCCAAGATTTTCAATTGGATTCAGGTCAGGTGACTGACTGGGCCATTCTAGCAGCTTTATTTTCCTTGTTTGGGATCATTGTCTTGCTGAAATGTCGACCCTCATTTCATCTTCAGCATCTTGGCAGATGGCAACCGGTTCTTATCAAGGACGTCTGTACGTTTGTCCATTCAGCTTTCCTTCAATTACAGTATCTCACAAAAGTGAGTACACCTCTCACATTTTTGTAAATATTTTATTTTATCTTTTCATGGGACAACACTGAAGATATGGCACTTTGATAAAATGTAAAGTAGTCAGTGTACAGCTTGTATAACAGTGTAAATTTGCTGTCCTCTCAAAATAACTCAACACACAGCCATTAATATCTAAACTGCTGGCAACAAAAGTGAGTACACCCCTAAGTGCAAATGACCAAACTGTGCCCAATTAGCCATTTTTCCTCCCCAGTGTCACGTGACTTGTTAGTCTTACAAGGTCTCAGGTGTGAATGGGGAGCAGGTGTGTTAAATTTGGTGTTATCTGTGTTGTATTAAATATTATTATTATTATTATATTATTGTGTGTTATGTGACAGCTCCACCTTTCCGGTTCCGCCGCCACCCAGGGTATAAAAGGCCAATGCGGAATGGGAACAGTCTCTTTATGACCAGACCTCTGCCTAGACAGGAGCGCCTTTGGTTTACTGTGAGTTCATAAATAAAGTCACGTTCTACTGCACCTTCGGCCTCATTATTGGAGTCTTGGCTATGGACATAACATTTGGCGACAAGGATAAAGCAATGGATAAAGGAGTTTCCAGTATTCGGCCATTTTTGGAGCTTCCCGGTGAGCCGATGGTTCCATGGGTGAGGTGGTTCGCTGCATTTAAGAATTATTTGGTGGCGTTGAACCTCGGCGAATTGGAGAAACTACGTGCATGAGCGATACTAATCCATAATCTCGGCATGGAAGGGCAACGTATTCTCAGCACTTTGGGTGAGAGTTATAGTTTTGAGGACGTGGTTGAGCTAATAGCGCACTATTTTCACGCTCCTGAGAATGTCATCGTCTGGAGGATCCAGTTCCGACAGTGCCGCCAGTGGCTGAGGGAGTCAGTGCAACAGTATGTTGCGGACCTGCGCCAGCTGGCTGGAGATTGCCAATTCGGGGCTTTGGAGGGAGAAATGGTCCGTGATCAGTTAGCGGAACACACGATATGTTCTGCGGCACAGTCAAGACTGCTCACGCATTTCGGTGAGCTGACGTTAACCATGGCTATGGAGATAGCTCAGCAGTACGAAGCAGCAGATAAACTATCAAAGGACCTCGGTGAGACAACGACGTTGAGGAAATCTTACTCACAGTCAGCGGCGCAGGCTGTGGACCCGGGTAGCGATGATAGTGCAGAAGACAAAGAAGACTACGCTATGGCTATTAAAATTACACTACCGTTCAAAAGTTTGGGGTCACCCAGAGAATTATTTTGTGTTTTCCATGAAAAGTCACACTTATTTACCACCATGAGATGTAAAATGAATAGAAAACATAGTCAAGACATTGACAAGGTTAGAAATAATGATTTGTATTTGAAATAATAATTTTTCCAGATACAGTACTCAACCTGCTCAAAGGAAGGTCAGTTTTATAGCTTCTCTAACCAGCTAAACTGTTCTCAGCTGTGCTAACACGATTGCACAAGGGTTTTCTAATCATCCATTAGCCTTCTGACACAATGAGCAAATACATTGTACCATTAGAACACTGGAGTGATAGTTGCTGGAAATGGGCCTCTATACACCTAAGTGGAGCTGTGCAGAAGCTCGGTGCGGCGAGTCCAGCAACGGCAGGGCTAGTTGAGGCCTAGCCGGATTCTCTGTTTATCTCTATCCACAGGTCAGTAAGATGCCACCAAAGAAAGAGGAAATGGAAGAAATTAAAAAATCTCTGAACTTTATGTCAGATGAATTGGCCAAATTGACTAGCCAGCAGGACAAAATAATAGGCCTAATAGAACAGGTACAAACCCTACATTTAATAATCCAAGAAAAAGACAAAAAAAATTATGGACCTGGAGCAACACGGGCGTCTTTTGGAGCAACGCGTTGAGGATCTTGAACAAGGTTCTCGTATTGATGACCTAGTTATAAGTGGACTAGACATCAGATATCAGTCATACGCCCATGCTGCAACAGGACTGAATGGTGAAGATACACCCATGAGTGAGTCATTGTCCTTAGAAAATCAAGTGCTTCAGTTCCTTAATAATAAAGACATTAAGGTAGAAGCCAATGCAATCTCAGCCTGTTATGCTCTACCGAAGAAAGATAACAAAACAAAGAAATCAATTGTGATGCGCTTTGTGAACAGAAGGGTAAAGAATGACATACTGAGGCAGGCCAAAAAGCTAAAGGAAACTCAAGTTTACCTAAATGAACACCTGACAAAAAAAAACGCTGAATTAGCACGACAGGCACGGATGCTGAAAAAACAAAATAAGATACAAGCAACCTGGACAAGAAATTGTAGAATTTGGATTCAACTAAAAGGAACACCTGAGCAAGCAAAGAGTATAATGATCAGAGATGCTACTGACTTAGATAAATACAGATGAACACTGATTAAGAAAATTATGAGCCAATGATAATCCATATTCATACACACGATAAGAATAGTTCTTTTGACACACCATGCCAAAGTACTTTCAAAAAAATAAGCAAAATAAACAAAAACTTATGACCGACTCGAGTAGACATCAATTATCCCCAGTTGGAGGAAGTCATTTGACACAGAATGAGGAAACTCAAACTCTGAAAATATACCATTATGCTGAACATAAACCACAAGAGATGGAGAATGATATTGATCCTGATAACCACTTTTTCAATAATATTCATAACCACTGTGAATATTACACTGAAAAACAATTCAAAAGTCAAGTGCAATTAGATGGTAAACTGTCAATAATACACTTCAATAGCAGAAGTCTTAACAAAAACTTTCCACAGATTCAGGACTATTTAAAACAGCTAGACAGAAAATTCACAGCTATTGCAGTCTCTGAAACCTGGCTTAATGAAGATCAGGCTCCCCTGATGGCAATAGAGGGATATCAGATGTTTTATATTAACAGATCTCAAAAAAAGGGTGGTGGTGTTGCACTATATATTGATGACCTGTACAGGTGTAAGCTTGTAAATGAAATGTCCTCAGCACTACCAGGGATCTTGGAATGTGTTACTGTTGAGATTGACCTAGACAAAACAAAAAATCTAATCATAAGCTGCATATATAGAACGCCGGGAACTTGCATTGAGACATTCAGAGATAAATTAGTCGAGCTGTACAATAATATTACTAGTAAGAAAATGGTAGCAATTTGTGGAGATTTCAATATTGATTTACTGAATCCACATCAACAAAATGTAATTACAGAGTTCATGAACTCTATGTACAGCATGAGTCTATATCCCACAATAACACATCCTAGTAGAATCACAGTTCACTCTGCTACACTTATTGACAACCTGTTTGTCAATGTTTTCGATAAGAAAATAGAAAGTGGATTATTGATAAATGATATAAGTGACCACTTGCCAACCTTTGCACTTATCCATGGCCACACGGGGCCCAACGCAGAAATAATTTCAAAATCGTTCAGACACAAATCACCAAATGCAATCAGTTCTCTTAAAGAGGAAGTGCTGAAGCAAGACTGGACAGAAGTCTATGTATCAGATGTAAATGAAGCCTATGACACATTTATAAACATTGTAACCACTCTTTATGAAAAAAACTGCCCATTAGTAAAAAAAAGCTTAAACACAAATTTGCTGATAAGCCATGGTTAACCAAAGGACTACAAAAGGCGTGTAAAAAGAAAAATTTATTATATAAAGCTTTCCTAAAGAAAAGAACAAAAGAAGCAGAGCAGCGGTATAAAACATACAAAAATAAGTTAACATATATAATAAGATGTAGTACAAGAGACTGTTACAGTAAAGAACTGGAGAAAAACAAAGACAATATTAAAAATACATGGACAATACTCAACAGTATCCTTGGAAATAAAAGCAGAAATACAAGCTACCCAACTAATATTCCAAAAAATAATAAAACGACTCAGAGTGTGAATATAGCTTCACCTGCAGATGAATTTAATAATTTTTTTGTTAACATTGGACCTAAACTGGCCCGAGAAATACCCACTACGGTGCCTACAGGTAATACAATATGCAATAACACTGCTGTAAAAGACTCCATCTTCATAAAGAACACAGACGAAAGAGAGGTCATTGAAATTGTTAAATCGTTCAAAAGTAAAACATCTACTGACTGTGATGGTATTGACATGCTACTAGTCAAAACTGTTATCGAATGCATAGTAAAACCACTGACGTATATCTGTAACCTGTCTCTCCAATCAGGTATATTTCCCAATGCAATGAAAATAGCTAAAGTAATTCCGATATACAAGACGGGCGACAGAGGGGAACTCTCAAACTATAGACCAATTTCACTATTACCGCAATTTTCCAAGATACTTGAAAAAATATTCTATGAGAGAATTGACAACTTCATACTGAAGAATGATTTATTATGGGAGCAGCAATATGGGTTCAGACACAAGAGGACAACTGCATATGCCCTAATGGAATTTACAGAAAATATATCAACAGAATCAGAATCAGAATCAGAAAAAGATTTATTGCCAAGTACATTAACAGATCACTGATAACATACGAGAGAATTTGACTTGACACAGTAATGAACCTGCATTTCCGTGCCGCGGCGCATCTGCAACGCGCCTATCAGCAGGAGGGTACAGGTCGCATAAAGATGATACAATAGGAAGGAGCAAAAAAAATCATCGATTCAAAATACTGGTTACATACTTAATCAATATTAAGAGTTCAAGGGAAAAAAAAAGCTCATGCACATATATTCGCAACACACAGAATTCACAGGACACAAGAGAGCAGTGTTATCTTTATTCAGTTCATGGATCAATGTGTGTGCGGTGTTGAGCAGTGTTGATGATAATAAGAGAGACCCAAGGACCCTTGGCAGAAGATGTTTTGTCTGTCTGGCGCCAGTCTTATCTGGCGCTGCAGCTGGCTGTCCAAGGCCTTGTGCTCATGATTTTGAAAAAACACAGTCTGCAGACAGCCGTGAGGAATTTTCATGGGGAATAATAATGCCAAATAGGACTGATCACAGAGAAGACTTGTATTTCTTCTGTAGATTCAGTACATTAATCCTTCATTGCGCAGCTTTGAATTCGTCGTGGAAAGACCTGAGCGAACCCATGATGTAATCCACCTTACGAGACAGTTCTCCAGTAGTCGCTATCAGGGTCTTCTCCAGTTTTTCAATTTGTTGGATGCACCTCGCCTGGCCAGCATTTTGATAGGTTGAATCCATCTTCAGCAATTTGCGGTAAACCAAGACAATTCCCGTCCCAATCAGAATTATCCCAATCACCAAGATTACGAAGATAAACAAATCTTCAATATCTTCGATAGAGAGATTAGAGAGACACAGCATTTTCCAATTACCTGTGTCACATAAATAGCCCACTGGAGCCGTTCCAGCGGGGCAGACAGCTTCCCCCGGAGCACTTTTCCTTGTTGAAAAAATAGTGTCAATTGTGTTCAAAGCCCAGCTTATTAACTCCATAATTTCTTTTCGGCGGTCGCAGTTGGACGCAGACAGACAACAGCAAGCTG
Source organism: Pholidichthys leucotaenia (assembly GCA_020510985.1). Lineage (NCBI taxonomy): Eukaryota > Metazoa > Chordata > Actinopteri > Cichliformes > Pholidichthyidae > Pholidichthys > Pholidichthys leucotaenia. Next base: position 247,015,816 of record CM035838.1, on the reverse strand, counting down.
GGATCCAGTAGTTAGGAGGGGAGGAAAAAGTCAGAGCAGGAGAGAAGAAAAAAGCGTCTACTCTCTTGGGAGGGCGGAAGTGACACAACAGCCATTGAAAATAAAGAGTATTCAGTTGGAGTATTCCTAGATCTTCAAAAAGCATTTGATACAGTAGATCATAATTTATTATTAAAGAAACTACAAAATTGTGGTATTAGAGGGGTAGCATTATCCTGGTTAAGTAGTTACTTAAAGAATAGATATCAGTATGTATGTGTTAGCAACAAAAACTCAGAGTTGCTGAAGGTCACCTGTGGAGTCCCACAGGGTTCAGTTTTGGGACCATTATTATTCAATATGTATATAAACGATATATGTAAAGTTTCAGAAAAAATGGACTTAATATTGTTTGCCGATGACACTAATCTGCTATGCAGTGGAAACAATTTGGAACAACTTCTGGATACACTCGCAAAGGAATTAGGAAAGCTTAAACTGTGGTTTGAGTCAAACAAATTAACGCTCAATTTAAGTAAGACAAAATTTATAGTCTTTAACAACCATCACAACAACCCAGTACCCAAACTCAATGTAAATGGTGTAGAGATTGAAAGGGTATCTGAAACTAAATTCCTTGGAGTAATAATTGATAACAAACTGTGTTGGAAGTCACATATTAATTATATTAAAGGTAAAGTATCCAAATCAATTGCAATATTACACAGAGTGAAATATTTGCTGAATCAACCCACACTATACACCTTGTATCATTCATTAATACTCCCATACATGACATATTGTAATGAAGTATGGGGAAATACATATAAAACAAACATATATCCACTCTTTATGCTTCAAAAGAGAGCTATTAGAATAATAAACAAAGCAGCTTACAGGGAACCAACAAACTCACTTTTTCTCAAACAAAAAACTCTCAAGTTGAAAGATCTGGTTGACTTTAAAACCGCAATAATAATGTTCAAAGTGAAGAATTTATCACTGCCCGCAAATATCCAAAAGTTGTTCCAAACAAGGGAGAAACGATATCACTTCAGAGGAACATGTATATTTCAAAAGCCTACAGTGAGAACAACCACCAAGCAACACTGTATTTCAGTGCAAGGAGTCAGATTATGGAACGATTTTGGACCTGAATTAAAATCATGTACAACGCTTGGACAATTTAAACAAAAACTAAAGGAAGAAATACTCCAAACATATTTACAAGACGACATGTAAACTCACATAAGGACTGACATATCCAGCCTGTATTGTGTTGTAGCTTAGTTTTTTTTTTGTTTTTTTTTTCTCTTTTTTCTCTGTGACATTTTGTCTTAGATTTGTTTTGAATAGTAACCACTTAACTTAGCTTAGTTTTCTTTTTTTTCTCTCAGTCACATTTTGTCTTAGCTTTGTTTTAAATTGTAATCGCTCTTGTCTTGTTTTCTCTTTTTTCTCTTTTGAATTCTTGGATGGAATATGGGTGGGCAATATAAGCTGCGGCTTCAGCCATCACCCATTTCGGATAACTCACGTGGAATTGTATAGAAGAAGGAGTCTTTGTCTAATTTGACCTTGTTGTTATATTATACAGTTTCTTTTAACCTGTACTGTACTATCCAAAATAAATAAATTCATTCATTCATTCATTCAAGTAGATATTGCACCAAAAACCAGACATTTGCAGCTAGAATAGTCATTTACCACATTAGCAATGTATATTAGATATTAGAGTGTATTTCTGATTAGTTTAAAGTTATCTTCATTGAAAAAAACAGTGCTTTTCTTTCAAAAATAAGGAAATTTCTCAGTGACCCCAAACTTTTGAACGGTAGTATAGGTCTGCCCCGGGATCCCCCAGATGTTTGGGCTGCGGGTCCACCAAGCACCAATATAAGGCAAGAGAGTGTCCGGTGAGGGGCAAATGCTGTAGCAAGTGTAGACTCCTACATCGATTTTTCCAGGGCCTGCAAAAAGTTTGAGCGAGGGGAACAGCGACACGGAGCGGATTCCCCTGCCACGACTCCTACGGTTATTCACACCGTCTCCCCGAGCACAGATGGCCGCATATACTGTGAGATGATTCTGGACGGCGTGGAAGTACCATTATTGGTTGACACGGGTGCAGTGGTATCCGTTTTGAACTGGCCTACGGTGAGGAGTTTGTTCCCGCATTACCATGTGAGAGGACTGTCAACGCCATTTTGTGGCTATAGAGGTAATAAGCTGGCCATCGTGGATTCACTGGAGTTGACACGAGGTACAAGTCGGCAGTGGTGTCCAATATCCACTTCTTGGTGACTGTCAGCGGGTCAAATGTGATGGGCTGCAACCTATTCACATCAAATCAAATCAAATCAAATCAACCTTTATTGTCATGTTGCTGTACATACAACTGTAGTGCAGGCAAGATGAAATTGTGTTTCTCTCGGCATCCATATAAGTAAAAAGAACATAATTTAAGACACACTCACACACACCCTCACCCCCCACCCCAACACAGCCATTCACACATCCCTGAGACATACTTGAAAACTAACTAGAACTATAATATACAAATAATATGCATAATGTCCATAAGGTGCAGTAGTATGTATGAAAGATTCCACATCAACTGTTCAGCATCCTAACAGCTTGTGGAAGGAAGCTGTTAATCAGCCTGGTGGTTCTGCCTCTGATGCTTCAGAATCGTTTGCCAGATGGCAGCAGTTCAAAGTGTTTATGCAGAGGGTGAGAGTGATCCTTGACAATGTTCAGTGCCCTGCTCCTACAACGGTTCTGAAAAAGTTCTTGGACAGAGGGGAGGGAAAGTCCAATTACCCTCTCAGCTCCCTTAACTATCCTCTGAAGGGCTTTTTTGTCTGACATACTGTAGCTGGAGTACCATGTTGCAATGCAGTATGTCTGAACACTCTCCACCACACCTCTGTAGAAGGTCCTGAGGCTGCAGATGGGGAGAGAGGCCTGTTTGAGTTTCCTCAAGAAGTGCAGTCTCTGCTGGGCCCGCTTCCTGATCCCCAAGGAATTCTTGCTCCAGGTCAGGTCCTGCGAGATCTGCACTCCGAGGAGCTTGATGTTCTCCACTCTCTCCACTAAACGGCCGCCGATGCTGAGAGGGGCGTGTTCAGGCCGTGACCGCCGGAAGTCGATAATCATCTCCTTCGTTTTGTCCACGTTGAGCACCAGATTGTTCTCCCTGCACCAGCCCTCCAGGTCTCTAACTTCTTCCCTGTACATTGATTCCTCATCCCTCTGAATAAGTCCCACCACTGTGGTGTCGTCTGCAAACTTAATAATCTGGTTCCCCTCATGTCTGGATACACAGTCATGTGTTAGAAGTGTAAACAACAGTGGACTGAGTACACAGCCTTGAGGGGATCCGGTGCTCAGCGTGATAGAGTTGGAGATGTTGTTTCCAACACGGACAGACTGAGTTCGCTCGGTCAGGAAGTCCAGGATCCAGAGACATGTGGCGGTGTTCAGACCAAGAAGGAGTAATTTCTCCATCAGTCTCTGGGGAATAATGGTGTTGAATGCTGAACTGAAATCAATGTACAGGAGTCTGGCGTAGGTGTCTTTCTGATCCAGGTGGGTGATGACAGAGTGCAGGGTGGTGACTATAGCATCCTCCATGGAGCAGTTTGAACGATATGCAAACTGGAGCGGGTCATGTGATGCAGGGAGACAGGCTGTGATGTGTGGTTTGACAAGCCATTCAAAACACTTCATCACAATTGGTGTCAGTGCAACAGGATGATAGTCATTCAGACAGGACACAACTGGTTTCTTTACCACCGGTACTATGGTAGAGGTCTTAAAGCATCTGGGAACGATGGCCTGACTCAGAGAGATGTTATAAATGTCAGTCAGGACATCCGCCAACTCGCTCGCACAGACTCGGAGCACACGACCCAGGATGTTGTCCGGACCTGCAGCTTTACGTGAGTTGACCCTGATTAGGGTCCTCCGTGTGTCCGCTGCGTTGATGATGATAGCTGGCCCAACATATGGTGGAGATGGGCCAGCCTGCCCTCTGATTATCGGGTTTGATGCTTCAAAACGTGCAAAGAAGTTGTTGAGCCTGTCTGGAAGCGAAGTGTCGTCATCATCGACCCCCTGCCTAGACTTATAATCCGTCAGCGCCCGAACTCCCTGCCACATCCGTTTGGTGTTCCTTGTGTCACAGAGATGTCCCTGGATTTTCTCTGCATAGGAGCGCTTTGCCTTCTTAATTCCCTTTGAGAGCGCAGACCTGGCTGAGTGGAGGGTAATCCTGTCCTTCGCTCTGAAGGCTGCATCTCTGGCTGTGAGCAGCAAGCGCACCTCTGCAGTCATCCAGGGTTTATAGATGCCCCGTGCAGTGATAGTCTTCACTATAGTGACATCCTTTGTGCACTTCGCGATGTAACTGGTGACCGTTTCAGCATACTCCTCCACATCTGCATACTCCTCACTTCTCACTTCCGGTCTGAGTGTACGCTGGCGCGTTTGGCTGCCGCTACTCACCGGTCAATTTTAATGCTTTTAATGTGTTTTTAGTAGCTCACCTGGCTTTACAAACCCACAATGTTGACCTCCAAGCTACTTACTTGGTCTGCACTTGTCTGGATTATGCTATCATTGTTCCACCGTTCCGTGCCTGGTCTGCTCCTGTACTCGGCTGTCGAGCTCCTCCGGCTCTGCTGTCACCTGTCGGAGCCTCCGCCCATGCTGCGCCAGCACCTGGACATTGCTCGCCTGCCTCGCCGAAATTACATCCACCGTGGCTCTCGCCGGAACTTCCACATCGACAACTCTGAAGTAATACAGTCCATTTGGTCCTCCTCACATCGCCCCTGGAGAACTACTGCGTCCCGCCGGGTTGACCACAGCTCGCTAGCCACCCTAGCTAGCTCGGCTAATGCTACTGTCAAGACTGACAACACCACCGTTAACTTTGGGCTTCTCAACATCTGCTCACTCACGAGCAAGGGCCACCTTGTCCAGGACTACCTCGTCGACCGTAAGTTTGACTTTCTCTGCCTGACAGAGACATGGCAGCATCAAATGACTTTTCCCAATTAAACGATGCTACTCCTCCTGGGTTTGTTTACTTCTCCAAACCCCGTGGCTCCGGTAGCAGTGGAGGTCTCGCGATAATTTACCGAGAGAAGTGGAAAGTCCTGCCTGTCTCCTTTCCAGCATCCAAGGCATTTGAATGTCTTGCTTGTAAACTGCCTGGTCCCATTCCCACCATCCTGGCTATTATCTATCGCCCACCTAAGCCCCATATTGAGTTTTTTAATGATTTTGCTGCTCTCCTCACTCATCTCTCCACTCTCTCACCTAATGTAATACTGTTAGGTGACTTCAATATTCATATGGACAATACCAACCTCCCCCTTACCCGTGACTTCTCCTCTTGCCTTGAGAGTTTTGATTTTCATACCTTTACCAATTTTTCTACTCATATTAAAGGACACACTGTGGACCTCATCTGCTGCTCTGGCCTTTCACCCTCCGGCTGCACAGCTGATCAACTCCCCATAACCGACCATTTCCTTGTCTCTTTCAATGTCACACTCCGCCTCTCCACAACCAAGCCTTCACGTCTTATCTCATTCCAGAATATCAAGGACATTAATCCAGACACCCTATCCTCCATTATTGCCACTTTACCAGACCCTGAGTATTCTTCCTCCCCTGATGAACTGGTTGACCACTACAACAATTCCCTAACTTCTATTCTCAACTCCCTCGCTCCTGTTAAAACCCGGTCTGTTTCATTTTCCCTCTCTGCCCCCTGGTTTACCCCTCATCTCCGCTCCATGAAAGCTAAAGGCCGCCAACTTGAACGTCTCCATAAAAAGACTGGTCTCACTATTCATTTTAACATGTACAAAACTCATATTTCACAGTACAAGGACTCCATTGAACAATCCAAATCTGCTTATTACTCTGGTCTCATCTGTTCCAACCATGGCAATTCCACAACACTCTTTTCACTCCTCAACAGAATCCTTCAACCCCTGGACTCCCCCTTCCCCCCATCTGTACTCTGTGGACACCTGCAACTCCCTCCTTTTGTTTATTAATACAAAAATTGAAAAGATTCACCAGCACCTGTGTCCCATCCCCTCTTCTCCCTCCCCCTCAGCACCTCCCTCCTATAGTTCTTCACTCTCTTTTTTTCAACTTCCTGACCTCTCTGCCATCTCCGACCTCATCTATAAATCCAAGCCATCCACTTGTCTTCTTGATCCCCTTCCTACAGCCTTGGTCATATCCTGCCTCCCCTCACTGCTCCCTCTCATCACTGCTATCATCCACTCCTCACTCACCACTGGTTCAATTCAATTCAATTCAATTCAATTCAACTTTATTTATATAGCGCCATTTCACAACAACAGTCATCTCATAGCACTATCAACTGTAGGGAGGACCCCCACAGTTGCAGAAAGACCCCAGCAATCAGGCGATCCCCTGTGAGCAAGCACTTGGCGACGGTGGAGAGGAAAAACTCCCTTTTAACAGGAAGAAACCTCCAGCAGAACCAGGCTCAGGGAGGGGCAGTCATCTGCTGCGACTGGCTGGGGGGTGAGGGGACAGAGAAGAAGAAAAGAACAGACATGTAGAGAGCAAACAGCACGATGGGGACTCAATCTATGGGAGAGAACAAACAAATGTTAATGACCAGCAAAAAAAAAATATTTCATAGAGAGTGAGGAAAGGAGTGAGGCCCAGTGCATTACTGGAGGTCCCCCGGCTGACTAAACCTATTAGCAGCATAACTAAGGGAGGGTTCAGAAACACATGATCCCTCCCTAATTGTAGGCTATATCAAAAAGGTAGGTTTTAGCCCTATTCTTAAAAAACAGAGATCGAGTCTGACTCCCGAATCCAGATTGGCAGCTGATTCCACAGGAGAGGAGCTTGATAACTGAAGGCTCTGCCTCCCATTGTACTTTTGGAGATTCTAGGTATTACAAGTAAACCTGCATTTTGGGAGCGTAGTGCTCTGTTAGGATGATATGGTAGTATCATATCTTTTAAATAAAAAGGAGCCTGATTGTTTAGAGCTTTGTAAGTAAGAAGAAGGATTTTAAACTTAATTCTAAACTCTATGGGAAGCCAATGAAGGGAGGCCAGAACCGGAGAGATATGATCTCTCTTTCTAGTACCTGTTAAAACTCTTGCTGCAGCATTTTGGATCAGCTGAAGACTTTTTAAAGATGTTTTAGGACAGCCTGATAATAAAGAATTACAATAATCTAATCTCGAGCTAACAAAAGCGTGGATCAGCTTCTCAGCATCACTCTGAGACAAGATGCTCCTAATCTTGGCAATATTACGCAAATGATAGAAGGCAGTCTTAGAAACAAATTTAATATGTGAATTGAAGGACAAATCCTGATCAAAAATAACTCCAAGGTTCCTCACAGAGCTATTAAGAGAAAGAGTAACTGCATCCAAACTGAAAGTTTGATTTGGAAAGGAATTTCTAAGGTTTTTTGGACCAACAAGAATGACTTCAGTCTTATCTGAATTTAATAGCAGGAAATTACAAGTCATCCAAACTTTGATTTCCTTAAGACAGGCTTCTAACTTGGCTAATTGATTAGTATCATCTGGCTTCATTGACAGGTATAATTGTGTGTCATCTGCATAACAGTGAAAATGTATACAGTGCTTTCTAATAATGTTGCCTAACGGAAGCATATATAAACTAAAAAGAGTAGGGCCAAGCACAGATCCCTGTGGAACTCCATGACTAAGCTTTGAGCTGAGAGAAAACTCATCATTTACATGAACAAACTGGAACCTATCAGATAAATAAGATCTAAACCACTGCAACGAAGTTTCATTAAGTCCAACATAGTGTTCTAATCTATCAAGTAGAATATTATGATCAATAGTATCAAAAGCTGCACTAAGATCTAAAAGGACAAGTACAGAAACTAGTCCATTATCAGATGCAATGAGGAGGTCGTTAGTGACCTTCGCTAAGGCTGTTTCAGTGCTATGATGGATTCTAAACCCAGATTGAAACTCCTCAAATAAACCATTTCCCTGCAGGTGGTCAAATAATTGCGTAGCAACAACTCTTTCTAAGATTTTTGAAATGAAAGGGAGATTAGAGATTGGTCTATAGTTAGCTAAAGCTCCTGGATCTAGCGTTGGCTTTTTGAGTAAGGGTTTAATTACAGCCGTTTTAAAAGCCTGCGGTACATGGCCTAAAGTTAATGAAGAATTGATTATATGAAGAATAAAGCTACCAATAAGTGGGAAGACTTCTTTAAATAACCTGGTAGGAATAGGGTCTAAAAGACAAGTTGAAGGTTTGGATGAGGAAACTATTTTGTCTAACTCACAAAGGTCGATTGGAGTAAACTCATCAAGACAGACATCAATAGAAGGAGTTGTAGTAGTTACAGTATTTAAGTTAACTGTGGGAAGAATCTGATTGATTTTATCTCTGATGGATGAAATTTTATTATTGAAAAAGTTCATAAAGTCCTGACTAGTAAGCTCTAAGGGGATGCTAGGATTGACAGAGTCCTGACTCTTTGTCAACCTGGCTACAGTACTGAAAAGAAACCTGGGATTATTCTTGTTCTCTTCTATTAATGCAGAGTAATAACTCGTTCTAGCTTTTCTAAGAGATTTTTTATAAATTAAAAGATGATTTCTCCAAGCTAAATAGATTTCATCTAAATTAGTAGAGCGCCATTTTCTTTCTAATTGACGAGTCTTCTGTTTTAAGCTACGAGTTTCTGTGTTGAACCAAGGAGTTAAAAATCTCTGATTAGACTTTTTCTTTTTTAAGGGGGCCACCAAGTCTAGAGCCTGATGCAGAGAAGCTGAAACACTATCCACCATGTTATCAATTACAGAAGGAGCAAGCTGTCTATAGCTTATTTCCGTTGTGTTGACACATGGCATGTGTTCATTTCCCTTATCTTTTAAAACTGCTGCTGTCTCTTCAATCTTCAAAAAACCCGGTTCAGATCCCAGTAATTTCAATAACCTCCGTCCCATCTGTAACCTTCCATTCATTTCCAAAATTCTTGAAAAGGTTGTTGCTTCTCAACTTCACTCTCACTTATCTCACAATAGCCTGTTTGAAGATTTTCAATCGGGTTTCCGCCCCCACCATAGCACCGAAACTGCCCTTCTGAAAATCACTAACAACCTCCTCATTGCAGCTGATTCTGGTTTGCTTTCTACTCTCATTCTCCTTGACTTGAGTGCGGCCTTTGACACAATCTCCCGCTCCATTCTCCTCAACAGATTGTCTTCCATCGGTATCACTGGCACTCCCCTTGACTGGTTTCATTCTTACCTTTATGGCCGCACTCAGTTCATCCAACTCAAATCCTTCCGTTCTCAACCCTCCCCCGTCTCCTCTGGTGTGCCCCAGGGCTCAGTCCTGGGGCCTTCCCTCTTCATCATCTACCTCCTCCCCCTCGGTTTTATTTTCCGTAAATACAATATTCTCTTCCACTGCTTCGCAGATGACACTCAGCTCTACCTCTCCACCAAACCAAATTCCACCCTCCCTCCCTCCTCCCTGACCAATTGTCTTTCTGAAATAAAAACCTGGTTCACCGCAAACTTTCTCAAACTCAACAGTGATAAAACAGAAATCCTTTTAGTCGGCACCAAATCCACATTATCAAAAGTTGATAGTTTCTCCCTCACCATTGACGGCTCCTCAGTTTGCCCCTCCCCTCAGGTCAAGAGTCTGGGTGTCATCCTCGATGGTTCTCTTTCCTTTCACTCCCACATCAATAACATCACCCGGTCTGCTTATTTTCATCTTCGCAACATTAATCGTCTTCGCCCTTCGCTCACCCCCCATACTGCCTCTATTCTTGTACACAGTCTTGTCACTTCCCGTTTAGATTACTGCAACTCCCTACTCGTTGGTCTCCCTCAGAAATCCCTTCACAAGCTCCAGTTAGTCTAGAATTCAGCTGCCCATGTTATCTCCAAAACCCCCTCCTTCCTTCACATCTCTCCTGTCCTCCTGCAACTTCACTGGCTCCCAGTCAAATTTCGCATTGATTTCAAAATCCTCCTTCTTACTTTCAAAGCCATCCATAACCTTGCCCTTCCTTATCTGGCTGACCTCCTTCACATTGTTACCCCTACCCACTCCCTCAGATCCTCCTCCTCTGTCCACCTCGCTGTCCCTCCTGCTCAACTCAGCTCCATGGGGAGTAGAGCCTTCAGCTGCTCTGCTCCCAAACTCTGGAATTCACTAACACCTGCAATCAGAAACATTGACTCCCTCCCTCAGTTTAAATCCGCTCTCAAAACTCACCTGTTCAGATTAGCATTTTCATTGTAACTGCCATGGTTTTTTTAAGATTGTCGTTTTGTGTTTTTGTTGTTTATTAATACTGTGTTTTATCTATTTCTGTAAAGTGTCCTTGAGTGTCTTGAAAGGCGCTTTTAAATAAAATGTATTATTATTATTATTATTATTATTATTATTATTATTATTATTATCTGTCCTGTCTCCCTGGGAGGCTGCTATTTTGAAGACCTCCCAGTCTGTGTGCAGAAAACAGTCCTGAAGTGCCGAGGCTGCACCCTCTGGCCAAATCCTGATTTGTTTCTCTACTGGCCTGCTGTGCTTCAGTAAAGGTTTGTAGGCAGGCACCAGCAACACGGATAGGTAGTCAGAATGGCCGAGGTGGGGCGAGATGTTGCCTTATAAGCATCTGGTAAGTTTGTGTACACCAAGTCCAACATATTCTCTCCTCTGGTCTTAAAGTCTAAAGTAGCGATCTCTCTCCTCATTAGTGGCAGCACTCTTAAGGTATGGTGCTGCTGGGAGAGATTGCTGGATCATTGGTTGTTCGCCACTCCCTGCTTAGTGTGTTCAGCCTGACTGTCAGTCTTTTTCTAACACTACCTGATGTCTGCTCGTTACCTGGTGTTAGCGGCTGTTTCTGCTCACCTGCACATCGGACAGCACGGACTGCTCCAGCTCGTAAATTTATTTTGCTTTTCTCACCGTGCTGTTCAGCTTTCCTGCGGCACTAGGCATTCTCTCTCTTGGGCTGTTGAGTGTCCTAGAGGTGCCCCTGTTCTCCCGGTGCCCTCCATGACTGTTTGCTCATCTCACTGATTGCTCATCGTAACTGTTTGCTGGACTGGATCTATTTTTGTTCAATAAATTGCACGCAACATACTCTGCATGTGGGTTTTCATCTCCTCTCCCCCGTGCACTGTGTAATGGTGCACGGGGACGTAACATTGGATAACTCTTTTAATAATTCTTTTGACTCCTCTGTCAAAAATCTTGTGAGGAGCCTCTACTCGTGACCGGCTTATGGAAAATTATGTTGTTTCCATGTCCAAATGATGGCTCCAGCAGTGTTCACTGGAACATTCAGCAGTTTAGAAATATGCCCGTAACCACTGCCATCATTATGTTTTGCAACAATAAGGTTGCGAAGGTTTAGAGCAGGGGTCACCAACTAGTGGACACTGGTCTGGATCCAGACCCTGAGAGTCCTCTGTCCAGACCCCGAAGCCTTTTGATACAATTTGGGAAAAAGGGAGACCGTTTTGTTTTGATGGGAAAAAAAAGTGGAATTGAACTGCTACATTGGTGATCACCTGGACAGATTATGACACGAGCCCTGCTGCAGATTTCCTTTTGCTGTCCCACAAACGGCACTCTCAGTCTCATTCTGTGGCTCCAACCATTCCAGAATATATGCAGCAGGTCGCAAAATCTTGGTTCACTGCACCCCCCCCTCCTTCCCCCGACACAAAGCCGACAGCCAGGACATCCATCCTGGATAGACATACTTCGTTTAAGGTCTGTATCCATGAAATGAAGTGCTGTTGTGAAACTGAATGTATTTACACTGCGTTCCAAATTATTATGCAGATAGGGTTTTAGTGTCAAAAACATTCATTTTTTTGTTTTTCAGTTAAACTCATGGATGGTATTGTGTGTCAGGGTTCTTTGGATCACTGATATCAATCTCAGACACCTGTCATAATTAGTTTGCCAGGTGAGCCCAATTGAAGGAAAACTACTTAAGAAGGATGTTCCACATTATTAAGCATGCCACAGGTTTCAAGCACAATGGGGAAAGAAAAAGGATCTCTCTGCTGCCGAAAAGTGTCAAATAGTGCAATGGCTTGGGCAATGTATGAAAACATTAGATAGTTCACATCAAAACAGCAGCTGTTTGAGGCTGTTCTGCCACCTTGCAAAGAAATTCAAGCAGAAACTTTCCAAAAACTCACAAGTTCAATGGATACAAGAATCGTGAAGGTTATATCAAAGAAGGGGTCCTATGTTAACATGTAACTTGTTTTTGATTGAAATAGCTTTTGATTTCAGTAAACATGACCTCCTAATGTTGCAAATTTTTTTTTTTTTTTTTTTTTCTCTCGGCGCCACACGAGTCGGCTGCCTTTTGCAACAGCGGCTCGATTCCGAGTCTTTTTCCCTTCCTCTCTCTTTTGATCCGTCTTTTTTTTTCACCCCACTTATATCACGGACACACAGATCGTCCTAAATGTCTCCTGAGCCGGTGGACGGAGCCACTGTCTATAGCAGGATACGATACAGCAGAGAACAGCTGCTAGCATTCAACCGCCACCCGGTCCCATTGGAAAAACTCGACATACCGAGTGAACTGAGGCGAAAACGCCGCGGCTGCCGGGCTGGAGTAAGGCGGAGGACAAAAAATATAAGGTACAGACCCTCCCTTCCATCTGTTGTCATGGGAAATGTACGGTCGATACTGGGAAAGTTAGATGAGCTAGCGGCTATCTCCCGTTATGATAGCACATACCGGGAGTGCTCTCTCCTTTTGTTTACTGAGACGTGGCTAACTGAACTAGCAGCAGATGCTAACATTGAGCTGGAGGGTTTTCACATGATACGAGCTGACCGAACACCAGAGAGTGGCAAGGCTAGGGGCGGTGGAGTGATCATGTATGTTAACAACAACTGGTGCAGACCGGGACATATCACTGTTAAACAACGACACTGCAGCAAAGACATTGAGTTGCTAGCTGTTAGCATGAGGCCTACATATCTCCCGAGAGAACACTCACACGTGATCTGCATTGTTGTTTATGCAAATCCGACGGCGAACGCTGGGACAGCACGTGACGTCATCCATTCAGTAACCAGCAGGCTGCAGACAGAACACCCAGATGCTCTTCTCCTCATCTCAGGCGATTTCAACCATGTTTCACTGTCTCCCATTCTACCCACGTTCACCCAGTATGTCACATGCCACACTAGAGACAATAAAACACTGGATTTATTCTACGCAAACACTAAGGAGGCGTACACCTCATCACAACTACCCCCACTCGGGAGATCGGATCACAACTTGGTTCATCTCCGGCCGGTGTACAAACCCCTAGTGCACAGACAACCTCCGGCCATGCACACTGTGGAGTTATGGTCTGAGGAGACAATGGACACCCTAAAGGGCTGTTTTGAAGCCACCGCCTGGAAGCAGCTCTGCGATCCACATGGTGAGGACATCGATGGCCTCATTCACACCTTCACGGGCTACCTCAGCTTCTGTGTGGACAAATCCGTTCCCACCAAGACCATACGGCGTCACTCAAACAACAAACCCTGGATCAACCCTGAGATAAAAACACTTCTGAGAGAGAAGAAGAGGATCTTCAGGTCGGGGAACAGGGAGATGCTGAAGTCCGTACAGAGGGAGCTGAGGAGAAAGATCAGAGAAGGCAAGGACAGCTTCAGGAAGAAGATGGAGGACAAGCTGCAACAGAGCGACATCAGCGGGGTCTGGAGAAACCTCAAAACCATCTCGGGGCTCCAGAATACCTCCCCCCAGGCCACAGGGGGCAGGGAGTGGGCGAACAACCTGAATCTGTTTTTCAATAGATTTGACCAACCGCCCTCCCCCCTGACTGCACAACAACCACTGCTGCCTCTAAAGAAATCAAGTCCTGCTGCCCACTCCCCACTCTACCAACACCCCCCCACTCCCAACACACAGCCCCCCATCCTGACCCTGACCAGGACCCAGGTGAGGACGGAGCTGAGGAAGATCAAGGCGAGGAAGGCGCCGGGACCGGACGGCATCAGCGCAAAGCTCCTCAAGTCCTGTGCAGACCAGCTGTGTGGGATTGTGACGTATATCTTCAACATGAGCCTGAAACTGGGGAGGGTACCACAGCTGTGGAAAACATCTTGTGTGGTACCTGTACCAAAAACTTCCCACCCCAAAGACCTGAACAGCTACAGACCGGTGGCCTTGACGTCCCACTTGATGAAGACCCTGGAGAGACTGCTCCTTGCTCACCTCCGCCCCCTGGTGGAACCAGCGATGGATCCACTCCAGTTCGCCTACCAGCATGGCATTGGGGTGGAGGATGCGGTGATCTTCCTCCTTCACCGTTCTCTGTCCCACCTGGAGAAGCCCGGGAATATGGTGAGGATCATGTTCTTTGACTTCTCCAGTGCTTTCAACACCATCCAACCGATGATCCTGAAGGACAAGCTGCTGCGCGCAGGGGTGGACCAGCACCTGTCATCATGGATCCTGGACTACCTCACGAACCGGCCTCAGTTTGTGAGAACCCGGGACTGTGTGTCCGACACGATCATCAGTAGCACGGGGGCCCCCCAGGGAACGGTGCTGGCTCCCTTCCTGTTCACTCTTTATACTGCGGACTTCTCACACAACACAACACACTGCCATCTACAGAAGTTCTCTGATGACTCTGCGATCGTTGGCCTCATCTCCAATGGAGATGAAGCTGAGTACAGAGGGCTTATCCAGGACTTCGTGGACTGGTGCCATCGGAACTGCCTCCAGATCAACGCGAGGAAAACTAAGGAGCTGGTGGTGGACTGCCGCAGGCATGGGCAGCCCCTCACAGTACCAGTAAATATACAGGGAACAGACATCGAGATGGTGACATCCTATAAGTACCTGGGTATTCATCTGAACAATAAACTAGACTGGTCACACAATACTGATGCACTCTACAAGAAGGGACAGCGCAGGCTGTTCCTGCTGAGGAGACTCAGGTCTTTTGGTGTACAAGGGGCGCTGCTGAAGTCATTCTATGACACGGTGGTGGCATCAGCCATCACTTTTGGAGTGGTCTGCTGGGGCAGTGGCATTACTGCAGCCGATAGGAAGAGACTGAACAAACTGATTAAGAAAGCTAGCTCTGTCCTGGGCAGCGCCTTGATCCGATGGAGGAGATAGGAGAGAGAAGGACGGTGGCTAAACTGTCATCTCTGCTGGAGTCCGAGTTCCACCCTATGCAGGACATACTGAATGCACTGAGGAGCTCATTTAGCAGCAGACTACATCATCCCAGGTGCACAACCGAGAGGTTTCGTAGGTCCTTCCTACCAACGGCTGTCAGACTGTACAACCTAAGCAGGGCTGCTCGCAGAGATAGCAAAAAGACGTAACAAACTAATAGTTTTTTGAATGCAAAAGATGCAATAGACTTACACAATGGTCCTCTCCGGCATACAACTAGGAACATACCGGTCGCTATGGAGGGTGAGAATATGTATGGGCACATAATCATACCATGTAGGATAACTAAGTAGACGGTTATGCTGTTTCATTCCATCTAGCAACAATGCTCTGCACTGTGTGTGTTTATATATTTGCATATTTATTCCATCTAGCTACAATGCTCCGTACTGTGGGTGTTTATATATTTATATATCTACATATTATTCCATCTAGCTACATTGCTCCGCACTGTGTGTGTTTATATACTTGCATATTTATTCCACCTAGCTGCAATGCTCCGTACTGTGGGTGTTTATATATTTACATATTTATTCCATCTAGCTACAATGCTCTGCACTGTGTGTTCATATATTCATATATTTATTCCATCCAGCTACAATGCTCTGCACTGTGTGTCTGTGTGTGTGTGTATATATATATATTTTATAGTAATACGTACATATGTTTATTAGCTGCTCTTGCTTGCTTTTTTTTTTTTTTTCTTGCCTTCTGATTGTTGCTCTGAGTGTTGCTATCCCTGTGCTGTTGCAATCCTGGAATTTCCCCGTTGTGGGACTAATAAAGGCTTATCTTATCTTATCTTATCTTAAATTCAACAAATGACCATTTTCAGTTCTTTACAACCAGTAAAATGTTTTGAAACTCTGTTGCGCATAATAACTTGGAACAATGCATTTTGAGTTTTTTTTTTTATTTTTGCAAAAAAATAGTTATCATTGAGAGGTTTGTTCAATAAAATTTGAATTATGCTTTAACTGTTGATGACATGGAAATTATACTGACTGTCATTTGCATCGACTCTTTAGGAAAATCAGAGACAGATATCATTTGCATAATAATTTGGAACACGGTATACCGGGGTACTCCTTCCTCTATTCTGTCCAGAGTAGTGCATGCTGGGATGCAGAGGTGAGGTAGCTGGTTATGGAGGCCCTTTTCATTGCCTTCAATATCACATAAACGCAGCACAGGGTCCTTCCTGTGCTGCATGGGTTTACTCCGGGGGCTCCAGTTTCCTCCCACAATCCAAAGACATGCTGCGCTCCAACACTTCCACGACCGAGTGACCAGCCGACGGAGGCTCTGTTGTGTTGGATGAAGGGCGAATACACAGCTAAGTAAAGGAACGTGCTGACTGTCTGTGTGTTGTGGATGTATATTAGCCCCGGTGAGTCCACGGGAGGCTAAGTTTGTGCTGCGCTGTGTGCTGCAGGTTTCCCCCGGACGACTGATACGAAGGAGCCGCTCCTTTTCTCTCCGCCTGTTCGCCACCTCTTCTCGGGCACGGAACACTCCCTCTTTGAGGCGTACAGGAGGGTTTTGGATGAGCCCGGACAGATGGTGGCAGGACGACGCAGCCAGCTAACGGCTTCTGCTCATTTGTGCGGGGCGCCGGAGAGGAGCAGCGTGGAGGTGTCCCGGGCAGCAAGACGAGCACCGCGGGAGCCAAGGACGCCGGAGGGCCAGCAGCACTTCGGTAGCTGGAGAGGGACGTGGCTGTGGCATCTGTTCACCTGGACGAGCCCGGAGCTCAACTACAGCAACGGTGGGTGGCGGGGCTCGGTGGAGGAGCTGCCAGCACCCCTTCTGGACAGGAGCTCAACTACAGTGGCGGTAAGCAGTGGGACTAGCAGCGGAGGGTGCTAGCTGAGGCCCCAGCTGGATTCGAGGTCGGTCGGTCGGATCGGATACCGGCGACATCAGCAGAGATTGTTTTACTACCAACAGGTCAGTAAAAATGCCACCAAAGAAGGAGGAAATGGAAGAGATAAAAAAAATCTCTGAACTTCTTGTCAGAAGAACTGACCAAAGTGGCTAGTCAACAGCTAAAACTATTAGGGCTAATAGAAGAAGTCCGAGAATTAAAATCAACAATTAAGAAAAAGACAAAAAAATTGCAGACTTGGAGCGACTCGTCGAGGATCTTGAACAATATTTTTGTATGGATGATCTAATTATAAGTCGGCTAGACATTAAATATCAATCATATGCCAATGCTACAGACTGGTGCCTAGCGGCTGCCCCGGCCTTGGATGCGCTCTGCAGAGCGTGCCCAAATGCCAAGTCACGTTTCGTTACCTTGTATTCATACATGTGTAATGACAATAAAGTTGAATCTCATCTCATCTCAAATGAGAGGTGAGGAGGCTCCCCTGAGTGAATCAGTCTCCCTGGAAAACCAGGTGCTTCAGTTCCTTGAAAGCAGAAACATAAAGAAATCAATTGTGATGCGCTTTGTGAACAGAAGGTTAAAGAATGACATACTGAGGCAGGCCAAAAAGCTACGGGGAACAGAAGTCTACCTAAATGAACATTTAACAAAGACTAATGCTGAAATAGCACGGCAAGCACAGATGCTGAAAAGACAAAATAAGATACAGGAAGCATGGACAAGAAATTGTAGAGTTTGGATCAAACTTAATGGAACACCTGAGGAAGCGAAGACCATAATAATTAGAGATCTTACTGACTTAAATAAATATAGATGGACACTGATTAAGAAAATTAAGAGACTATGATAATCCATATCCACACACACGGCAAGAATAGTTCTTTTGTGACATACCATGTCAATATACTTTAAAAAACTAAACAAAACAAACAAACAAAAAAAACTTATGACTGACTTGAGTAGACATCAATTATCCTCAGTTGGAGGAAGTCATCTGACTCAGAGAGAGGAAATTCGAGCTCTGAAAATATGCCATTATGCAGAACATAAACTACAAGAGATGGAGAATGATATTGATCCTGATAACCACTTTTTCAATAATATCCGTAATCATTGTGAATATTACACTGAAAAGCAATTCAAAAGTCAAGTGCAACTAGATGGTAAACTACCAATAATACACTTCAACAGCAGAAGTCTTAACAAAAACTTTCCACAGATTCAGGACTATTTAAAACAGCTAGACAGAAAATTTACAGCTATCACAGTCTCTGAAACTTTGTTTAATGAAGAGCAGGCTCCTCTGATGGCAATAGAGGGATATCAAATGTTTCATATTAACAGATCTCAAAAAAAGGGTGGTGGTGTTGCACTGTATACTGATGAACTGTATAGGTGTAAGCTTGTAAATGGAATGTCCTTTGCACTACCAGGGATTCTGGAGTGTGTTACTGTTGAGATTGACCAAGATAAAACAAAAAATCTAATTATAAGTTGTATATGTAGAATGCCGGGAACTTGCATTGAGACATTCAGAGATAAATTAGTTGAGCTGTACAATAATATTACTAGTAAGAAAAGGGTTGTAATTTGTGGAGATTTCAGTATTGATTTACTAAATCTATTTTAACAAAATGTAATTACAGAGTTCATGAATTCTATGTACAGTATGAGTCTATATGCTACAATAACACATCCCAGTAGAATCACAGTTCACACTGCTACACTTATTGATAACCTGTTTGTTAATATTATTGATAAAAAAATAGAAAGTGGATTATTGATAAATGATATAAGTGACCATTTGCCAGTCTTTGCACTTATCCATGGCCTCACGGGGGCCAATACAGAAAAAAAAACTTTAAAATCTTTCAGATACAAATCACAAAATGCAGTCAGTTCTTTTAAAGAAGACTTGCTGAAGCAAGACTGGACAAAAGTCTATGTATCAGATGTAAATGAAGCCTATGACACATTTATGAACACTGTAACCACTCTTTATGAAAAAAATTTGTCCATTAGTAAAGAAAAAGCTAAAACATAAATTTGTTGACAAGCCATGGTTAACCAAAGGATTACAAAAGGCGTGTAAAAAGAAAAAAAAAATATTATATAAAGCTTTTCTAAAGAAAAGGACAAAAGAAGCAGAGCAGCGGTATAAAACATACAAAAATAAGTTAATATATATAATGAGATGTAGTAAAAGAGACTATTACAGTAAAGAACTGGAGAAAAACAGAGACAATATTAAAATTCATGGACAATACTTAACAATATTCTTGGAAATAAAAATAGAAATATAAGCTACTCAACCAATTTTTTTTTTTCAAAAAAAAAATAATAAAACGACTCAGAATGTGAATGCAGTCTCACCTGCAGATGAATTTAATAACTTTTTTGTTAACATTGGTCCTAATTTGGCTCGAGAAATACCCATTATGGCACCTACGGGTGATACAGTAAGCAAAAATACTACTATAAAAGACTCCATTTACATAAAGAACACAGACGAGAGAGAGGTCATTGAAATTGTTAAATCATTTAAAAGTAAAACATCTACGGACTGTGATGGTATTGACATGCTTTTAGTCAAAACTATTATTGAATGCTTAGTGAAACCACTGACGCATATTTGTAACCTGTCTCTCCAAACAGGTATATTTCCCAATGCAATGAAAATAGCTAAAGTAATTCCGATATACAAGACGGGTGACAGAGAGGAATTTTCAAACTATAGACCAATTTCACTATTGCCGCAATTTTCCAAGATACTTGAAAAAATATTATGTGAGACAATTAACAACTTCAAAATGAAGAATAATTTATTGTGTGATCAGCAATATGGGTTCAGACACAAGAGGACAACTGCATTTGCTCTAATGGAATTTATAGAAAAAATATCAACTGACATAATGTCCGGCTCAGGAAACACGCACGCAGGCTCAGGGTAGATTTAACAGCTTTATTCAACAAGCAGGCGTGTATGGATGGATGTGTGAGATATGTATATGTGGTGAGGGTGAACGCCGATGCACAGGAAGCAGAGCGGTGCACCGTACAGCTGGGCAACCCTATGGAGAGAACAGAGGACAGGGGTAAAGGGCACCACACCTGGACAGGAATAATGAGCAGTGTGCTGCTTACTTGTGGACGACAGGTGGCTGGCGTTGGCAAGGGAGAAGCCCGGAAGACAGCGTCCTGCAGAGCCTGTGACGACGGTGAGGGTTGGATGGCAATGACGGGGTATCCGCCGCCAAGGAATCCACCTGTGCAGAGGGGAGAAGACTTGCAAAAGTTAAGGGAAGGAATGCTTACGTAGAAGCGTAGTTTAGCTGTCGTCTTGGAGACGATCCAGCTGCGAAGAAGTGCCAATGCGAACAGACAGCTCCAGACCACTGCACAGGGCTGAGTGGGCTAAATAGCTCGTAGCTGACGGGGTGCAGGTGTACGCGCAGCTGAGGCAGATGATGAGCGCCGAGTCATGACATCAACTGCCATTGAAAATAAAGAGTATTCAGTTGGGGTATTCCTGGATCTTAAAAAAGCATTTGATACAGTGGATCATAATTTATTATTAAAGAAACTACAAAATTGTGGTATTAGGGGGGTAGCATTGTCCTGGTTATGTAGTTACTTAAAGAATAGATATCAGTATGTATGTGTTGGTAACAAAAACTCACAGTTACTGAACGTTACTTGTGGAGTCCCACAGGGTTCAGTTTTGAGGCCACTGTTATTCATTCATTCATTCATCTTCTTCTGCTTAATCCTTTTCAGGTCGCAGGGGGGGGGGGGGGGGGGGGTGGGGGCTGGAGCCTATCCCAGCATCTTTGGGCGAGAGGCAGGGTACACCCTGGACAGATTGCCAGTCCATCGCATGGCCAACACAGAGAGACAGACAACCATTCGCTCTCACAGTCATACCTAAGGACAATTTAGAATCCCCAATTTTGATGCCAATTAACCTAACTTGCATGTTTTTGGCATGTGGGAGGAAACCGGAGAAATCCCAGAGTAAACCCACGCAGACATGGGGAGAACATGCAAACACCACACAGATCACTGTTGGTCGGGGGCTGGGATCAAACCCAGGATCCCCCGGCCAAGGGTGAGTTGCTGTGCTGCCGCAGTGCTAACCACTCCGCCACCGCGCTGCCCCTATTCAATATGTATATAAATGATATATGTAAAGTCTCGGAAAAAATGGATTTAATATTGTTTGCCGATGATACTAATTTGTTATGCAGTGGAAGCAATTTGGAACAACTTTTGGATACACTCGGAAAGGAATTAGGAAAGCTTAAACTGTGGATTGATTCAAACAAATTAACGTTCAATTTAAGTAAGACAAAATTTATAGTTTTAAACGACCATCACAACAACTTAGTATCTAAACTTAGTGTAAATGGTGTAGAGATTGAAAGGGTATCTGAAACTAAATTTCTTGGAGTAATAATTGATAATAAACTGTGTTGGAAGTCACATATTAATTATATTAAAGGTAAAATATCTAAATCAACTGCAATACTACACAGAGTGAAATATTTGCTGAATCAACCCATATTACATATATACTTTGTATCATTCATTAATACTCCCATACATGACATATTGTACTGAAGTATGGGGAAATACATATAAAACAAACATATATCCACTCTTTATGCTTCAGAAGAGAGCTATTAGAATAATCAACAAAGCTGCTTACAGGGAACCAACAAACCCACTTTTCCTTAAATTAAAAGCTCTCAAGTTGAAAGATCTGGTTGCCTTTAAAACTGCAGTAATTATGTTTAAAGTAAAGAATCTATCACTATCAAGTAAAGAAACTACCACCAAGCAACACTGTATTTCAGTGCAAGGAGTCAGATTGTGGAACACTTTTGGACCCGAATTAAAATCATGTACAACGCTTGGACAATTTAAACAAAAACTAAAGGAAGAAATACTGCAAACATATATACAAGATGACATGTAAAATCACATAAGGATTGTCATATTCAGTCTGTGTTGTGTTGTTGCTTAGTTTTTTTTGTCACGTTTTGTCTTAGATTTGTTCTGAATTGTAATTGCTCTTGTTCTGTTTTTCTTTTGGATTTTTGGATGGAATATGGGTGGGCAATATAAGCTGTGGCTTCAGCCATCACCCATTTCGGATAACTTATGTTGAACTGTATAATCAGAGGAGTTATTGTTTGATTTGACCTTGTTGGATTTTTCCCCCCCCTTTGTTATATTGTTCTGTTTCTTTTTTTAATCTTTACTTTTAATCTATCCGAAATAAAGATTCATTCATTCATTCATTCATTCATTCATTCAAAAGCTCCGTGTGTTACTGAACATGAAAAGTTCTACCTCCCCTTTGCCTATAATCATGGAGTTAAAGCTCCATCCATGCTGTAACACAGGTTACTGTTGAGATAAAAAATGCTGGAGGAATTCTGTCCTGGAATTATATTTTGTGTCCATTTTTTTTTTTTTTTTGCTTAGTTTGAAACAGTTTTTTCTACACTGAAAATATTGTATAGAGGTGGACTTTTTGTGAAATTTTGTTTTTATCGCCGCACCGCAGTGCGGTGGTGGGGTGGTTTGCACTGCGGCAGCACAGCAACTCACCCTTGGCCGGGGGATCCTGGGTTTGATCCCAGCCCCGACCAACAGTGACCTGTGTGGAGTTTGCATGTTCTCCCCATGTCTGCGTGGGTTTACTCTGGGATTTCTCCGGTTTCCTCCACATGCCAAAAACATGCAAGTTAGGTTAATTGGCATCAAACTGGGGATTCTAAGTTGTCCTTAGGTATGACTGTGAGAGTGAATGGTTGTCTGTCTCTCTGTGTTGGCCCTGTGATGGACTGATGATCTGTCCAGGGTGTACCCTGCCTCTCGCCCAAAGATGCTGGGATAGGCTCCAGCCCCGCTGCGACCCGAAAAGGATTAAGTGGAAGAAGATGGATGGATGGATGGATGGATAGATGTTTTTAAGATATTAAATTAAAATGTAATACAATTTAGTTTGTGTTCTCCTGGGAAGCATTTTTAGGATTTTAGTTGTGGATTTTAGAATTTTAGACCTATTTATTTGGAGTCAACAAACACATTTAGTGTTCTCCTGCATTATAACATTTTAAATTACATATTTTGTTTGAAATTGAACACAGGATTCGTTTTAATTTTTTTTTTAAATTGATCCAGAGCTATAAACAGCTAAAACAATAGCTTAATAAAATAATGTGTGAAAGCAAGTTAAATGATATTGGCCTGCCTGTAGACAGCTCTAGTCTTCTGAAAGAATGTCCATTAAATGATGGCAGTTTTAAAAAGGACATTTTGAGATAAATTTGTCCATGTGTCAGATTTTGCGTCCATTTATTTTAATAAAAGAGGTTGAAGTAAATTCATACGTCATACTTTGCTTTAAAATGACCAAGTTGTCACACAGTAGGAGGGAAAAATCCTGAATAGAAAAAAAAAAAATGCATCAAGATGCACTGAGAATGGTTTTAGAATCAAATCGGAGTTCTGAATCAAAATCTAATGAGGTACCTAAAGATTCCACACCGAGCTCGGACCTTGGCTGGGGAGGAGGACCTACTTATCGGACCTTTTGCAGTTTTAGTTGGTGACCCTGCTCTACAACTATACATAAAGGCACCTAATGACATTCTTGCTGTATATTATCTCAGCAGTTTATACACAGCACCTGTTGCATCAGAGCACTTTTGTTTTAAAAATTTGTATCTAACAATACGTTTAAATATGACACCAAACTTCCATATGTGATATGTGGGTGCCCAAATCATGACCCAGCACCAAAGAGTACCTTGTTTGCATCAACTGGATGATTTGAGAAAAATATAATTACTTCGATGCTGTGGAATTGAGAAATGGTACTTATTAAAGTTTTGAACAATTATGGGTTTTTAACCATATGGTGGAACGAGATGAAAAGTTGGGGGATCACAAATTCACTTCAATTAATCCATGACTGTGTCCACGGCATGTCAGGATAATCCATCATTTAGTCACTGGAAAATTTCTTTCCATAACCACTAATGCAAAACTCTTGGTTGAGATTCCAGAAAAATAAGGGGATCAAAGTCAGAAATGTACATAATTATATGATAATCAATTCAATAACCGTGGTTTCAGTCTGAACAAATACTTGAGTTCATGTTTAGAAAAAAGCCAAAGGTTAAAAGAATGGGATAAAATTTAAAGCAATGATGCAACTGGGAAAACTGAGTTTCCAGTATGTACAGGATAGGAATGAAGCATCTTTGTGCCTAATTAATCACTACATAATGCTTATGTCTAATTTTCTTAAATCACACTTACATGTGTAGTTGGAGTGAATTATTCATTCACTCCAACTCTGTCTGGAGTGAATGAATAATGGACTCACTGTAAGCACCTTGAGATTGACATGTAAAGCACCATAATCTAATCCATTGTTATTATTATTGTAGTTGTGAGAGCCTAAACCTAACCACGAGGGGTGAAACAGCACAAAAACCAATAAATAAAGAAGCTGATATTGAATTAATTAATTGAAGTTAAAATATAATTTTGAACACTAAAGAAGGTGACCTATTTCAGCAACATTAAGCATGTTCAATGACCTGAATTTCTTTCTCTCACTTCTTCCTTCCTCTTCGGAGCTGCGGTAGCTCTAGTGCTTTTCCCAGCATGCACTGCCTAAGAGCTATTGGTTTTACAGGGGTTTTCACATTTTCACAACCAAACCCATGGCTTTCCCTGTTCACAACAAACTGCATGATTTTGTCCTGTGAGAATAAACCCTTGCAGACACCAGAGCAGCAGGAAGGCTGCGTGGCCTTTAGAGTGTTAACACAAATCCAATTTTATACCTCACGTATTGACAGAGCGGGGCCCAGCAGGCACATGTAACTGACATACAGAAGAATGGGCAGAACAGAGTGTAGAAACACACCACCCCATGTACATATTGATTTCTACGGAAAGTTGTGAAAGAAAACACAAAACAGCAAAAGGTTAGTGAAACAGTAAAGAGGAGCCAAACAACTGAAGATAATAATTGGACATCACAGGACAAAATGTCAATGAATTCTCTTGTTGGTCTTAATCAATGCATATAATTATCATACATTACTGCATAAAGGAGACAACGGCGATATCCTTGTTTGTTCAAAGTGAGCTTGCAACCAATGGCATAAAAAAATGTAAAAGATGCTTAAAATCACAAAACACTCACTATCTATCCCATGAGCAGCCATCAGCTTGGAGACCTCCTGGTATTTCATTTCGGGTCAATCCGCTCGCGACGAGGCTGAAAAGTTCATTGGCAGAAAAGTTCATAGTGGTCAAATTTGACCAAATATAGTTTATTTTTCAAGCGCACGAATACAAACCCTGCAACACCGATTGAAGAAGTGTGTGCACCGATGGGGAGACTGTTGAAAAATAACCACATTTGGTCAAATTTGACCAATATATGAACTTTTCAGCCTATGAACTTTTAAGCCCTGTAGCTCCTTCTGATTCTCTGTCAGCCACCAAGCACAGAATGTCATAAATTGCCCTTTTTAAGGGCTGCGGAAGGACACCAAATGCTCACTGTGGTTTCTGCACATTTATTGACATGAAGACAAACATACAAAGCACGCTAAACAAGTGAACACCAAAATGATGAAGCGCTGGAGGAGAGCAGGGCTCGACGTCACAGGGGAAACAAAAGCCTGAAACGGAATCCTGGGGACACCGGGCAAAAGGACAGAACTAGCTGGAGCACACCTGAAATGATGCGAGGCTCACGGCTGGAAATAAAAGGTAAAAAACCCATCTGGACGGAGCTCTCCTCTCTCCTTGACAGCAAAGCACAAACATAGAGCAAACGGAATGTCTCTCTCTTTTCTTAAACAAAAAGAAAATGCTTATGACCCACAACCTGAACAATACGGTGACCCAGACTCGAGGACCCTAGGGAAGAAACTAAGGCAGTTTGGGCAGCCTGCCAGAGTCCCAGGACCACCGAGCATACAGCTGAACGCGTTCGATGGCTGCCCAGAGTTCCTGAACCACCTGCACGGGAGGGCGTAACCCATCACGTAGCCTCTTAGAGTACATGAGCCACCGGTCCGCTGAGTACAATGTGCTGTCCCCAGGCGGCGGCAGCTTGAACCCACACTCCCAGCGGACCGCAAGATCTCCAGCATGGAGAAGGCAGAACCGGTGTTGCGGAACGTTGACCTCCAACAATGACTGCTGGCCAACGGAGGAACCCGATGATGGTGACGGATGACCAGTGAGGAGGCCAGGCAAGAGAAGAGGCTGCTCCGCAGGGCCTCCAGTGAGGACAGGTAGTCCACGATGACCCCAGACGAAGGTGCAGTACCCGTGGCGACCTTGGACAAAGGCGCAGTACCCACAGTGACCTCGGACGGAGGTGCAGCACCCACGGAAGCCTCGGGCTGAGGGGTAGCACCCATGGAGGTTTCGGGCTGAGGCGCAGCACTCACAGAGGCCTCGGGCTGAGGTGCAGCTCCCACGGCGGCCCTGGACTGGGGCGCAGCACCCACAGTGGCCCCTGGACCGGGACGCAGCACCCACGGCAGCCCTGAACTGGGACGCAGCACCCACAGCAGTTCCCAACCCGTGCCCAGGATCATGACACAGAAGAGTCTGCACCTCATCATTGGACCAAATTGTTGATTTGTGTGTAGCCCTTTATCTCACTGATTATCACAGAAATAATAAAAACTCATGACCAAATTTACAAATGGTGGATTTGAATCTTGTGAAGATGTCATTCTCATCCACTGATGTTATGCCCTGGCCAATCAGTGGCCTGCAATCTGTTGATGTCACATTTTTAGTTTGACTAAGCATGCTTGGAACCTCACTGGAGTGGGTACCAAAATAGTACCTAGTACCAGATACTGGGTACTACTGGAAAACCCAACAAACCAAGTAGAGTCGGGCTGAGAAGGTGCTAGTGGGAAAAGGCCAGTAGAGAAGCACCATGTAAGATAAAGCTTTCCAAATTGTTTTGATGTTATAGCAACCTTTGACCAGGTGAATGTCACATCCACTGTAACCTGAGTGGGTCCACATTGGCTGTAACAGCTCTGTTCTATGTAGGGATGCTGAAAAGACTGTAACTATGGCAACTATAACTATAACCTCAGTCCCAACAGCCAATTGCACAACTTGAGCCACCAGTCACTAAGCACCCTGTGACTGGCTGTTGGGACTGAGATCACAGTCACCATAGCTATAGTTTTTTCAGCGTTCCTATCCTGAATGAGCAAATTACATAATCTTGCTTTAAAGTGTGGGTAAACTAGAACGGTATGTATTGCCAGCAATCAGACAAATACATCCCTGGTAAAAATTCAAGGTCTTTAAATAAACTGATCTTCTAGGTGCATCTAAGGGTGTTTTCACACCTGAAAGTCCTCACCAAGGTCTGGACAAAGTTTCATGTTTTTATTGCATTGTCTACATTTGGTCGGGTTAGGTTTGGCTTCACATTTCTCCTTATCCAAGCAAACAACTTCACATGCCGTAATCTCTGTTCTGTTGTCATGAGGATGTTTGTGTGCTTAGCAGACAGCAGTAGTGAGCAGACATGCTAGTCACCCTTCAAAGTGTCTTCTGCAGCTCTGGGTACATCGGTAAACGCACTTCAAGTTGAATCTGGGGAAGACTCCGCCACATTAAGATTAGATTAGATTAGATTAGATTCAACTTTATTGTCATTACACATGTATGAATACAAGGTAACGAAACACAGTTTAGCATCCAATCAGAAGTGCAAAGGACAGCAGTACAGTATATACGGTAATTAACAGTATGTGCAATTTAAGCAATATATGCAAATATATGCAGCAGTGCAGAAAGTTAAGAGTACTGTTATGTGCAAATAATGTGCAATAAGTTAGATGTAGTTATGTAGTTATGCAGTTATGTACAGGTGAGGATGGTAAAAGATGATTGTAAGAGAGTCAGCGGGGAACTAAGTTCAATAACGTGACAGCTGTTGGAAAGAAACAGTTCCTAAACCTGCTGGTTCTAGTCCAAAGGCTTCTGAAACGTCTTCTGGAGGGGAGAAGCTGGAACAGTCCATGAGCAGGATGGTTGGAGTCCCTAAGAAGGCTGCGTGCCCGGCGCAGACATCTTTTCCTGTAGACGTCCTCTATAGCTGGAAGTGGAGTCCCTGTGATGCATTGGGCGGTTTTCACCACCCGCTGCAGCGCCTTGCGGTCAGCTACAGAGCAGCTCCCATACCAGAGTGTGATACAGTTGGTCAGGGTGCTCTCTATCACGCAGCGGTAGAAGTTGCCCAGGATGTCAGTTGACAGATGGTTCTTCTTCAATGTCCTCAAGAAGAAGAGGCGCTGATGGGCCTTCTTGATCAGGCTGGTGGTGTTAACTGACCAGGACAGGTCCTCCGAGATGTGGGTCCCCAGGAATTTGAAGCTGGGGACACGTTCAACAGCTATGCCATTGATATGGATGGGGTCATGTGTCTCTTCCCTCTCCTTCCTGTAGTCCACTATGAGCTCCTTGGTTTTGCTGGTGTTAAGGAGCAGGTTATTGTCAGCGCACCAAGTAGCCAAGTGCTCAACCTCTGCCCTGTAATCTGACTCGTCGTTGTCCCTGATGAGTCCAATCACCGTGGTGTCATCTGCGAACTTTATGATGGAATTGGATCCATACATAGGCCTGCAGTCATGGGTGTAGAGGGAGTAAAGGAATGGGCTGAGCACACAGCCCTGTGGTACACCAGTGTTGAGTGTGATGACGGAAGAACGGTTGGGGCCTGACCTAACATGCTGGGGTCTGTTGGTCAGAAAATCCATGATCCAGTTGCAGGTGGAGGTACTGATTCCCAGGTCCCCAAGTTTGGTGAGCAACTTGGAGGGGATAACTGTGTTGAATGCTGAGCTGAAGTCAATAAACAGCATTCTTGCGTAGGTGTTCTTGTCATCCAGGTGTGAGAGTACATAGTGCAGCGCTGTAGAAACCGCATTCTCTGTACTCCTGTTGCTCCGGTAGGTGAACTGATGAGGGTCCAGTGTAGGTGGCAGGCCTTTTTTGAGCTGTGCCAAGACCAGTCGCTCAAAGCACTTCATGACTATGGGCGTCAGTGCCACAGGGCGATAGTCATTTAGGCACGATGGTGTTGAATGTTTCGGCACTGGTACTATTGAAGTGGTCTTGAAGCACGCTGGTACCATGGCCTGGGCCAGGGACAGATTGAAGATGTCTGTGAAGACCCCTGCCAGCTGCTCAGCGCATGCCCTCAGCACACGCCCAGGAATGCCATCAGGGCCAGCAGCCTTACGTACGTTGACATGACTCAGTGCATTACGGACGTCAGTGTGGGTGAGTGTGAGGTGGTGGAGGTCATCAGAGGGTGGTAAATTGATGTTCTTTTCATTGTTGTCCATGTCAAAATGAGCATAGAAGTTATTTAGCTCATTAAGAAAGGGCACAGTCATGGCTATAGTTATGGAGTTGCTGGCTTATAATCAGAGATAGCTTGAATGCCCTGCCACATACGTCGGGGGTCAGAGTCCCCAAAATGTTCCTCCACCTTCAGTTTGTAGCTGTGCTTGGCCTTCTTGATTGCCCCTCTTCAGATCTGCCCTGGATGAACTGTAGGCCTGTGCATCACCAGATCTAAAGGCATTGTTACGTGCTTTTAGCAGAAGTCGCACTTCTCTGTTCATCCACGGCTTCTGATTTGGGTACGTGGTGATCTGTCTTTTCCGTGGTGACACTGTCAATAGTGGTGTTGATATGGTCTAGGGACTGAGTGGGTGTAAGAGTTGATGTTTATGTGGGAGCCACAGGTAGCCTGAGAGGTGAACATACTCCAGTCTGTGTTCCTAAACTTCTCCTTGAGTACAGAGTCAACCCCTACTGGCCACACTTTGATGGTCCTCACTGATGGCTTCACCCAGGTTGATAAGCGGTACATACTTGGGGGTAAGGAACAAGGATAAATGATCAGACTGACCTAGGTGGGGGAGGGGAGTTGCTGTGTAGGCTCCCACAATATTGGTGTAAACATGGTCCAATGTTTTGTCCCCTCTTGTGTGACAGGAGACATGCTGGTAGAATTTAGGAAGCACTGTCTTGAGGTTAGAGTGGTTAAAATCACCCGCCACAATAAATGCTGCCTCTGGGTGTGCAGTTTGTTGTTTGCTAATAGCTGCATGCAGTTCTTTCATAGCAAGCTTAGCATTAGCATCCGGAGAAATGTAAGCGGCTGTTATGATGGTACAAGTGAACTCGCGTGGCAGATAGAAAGGTCTACATTTAACCATGAGAAACTCCAGGTTAGCTGAGCAGTGTCTCTCAACAGTGACAGAGTTTGTGCACCAAGCCTTGTTAATATAAATGCACAATCCCCCCCCTCTTGTCTTACCGGAGTCAACTGCTGCTCTGTCTGCCCGGAGCGTGTGTAGGCCGGCTAGCTCGATAGCATTGTCGGGTATTCCACTGTGAAGCCATGTTTCCATAAAAATCATGATATTGCAGTTCATAAGTTTCTTATTGTTGGTGATTCGAAGCCGTAGTTCACTCATTTTGCTTGCCAGAGACCGTACATTAGCAAGGAAAATACTGGGTAGCGATAGCCGGTGCGGTGTTAGCTTTAGCTTAGCTCTTAGCCCACCGCGCTTACCCCTCCTTTGTTTACGGTCCTTACGCCGGCTGCGAGCACTTCCGGTCGGCCGGGAAGCCTGCCGAGCGTCGGGAGTTCTCCAGAGCTCCGGGATGAGACGTAGATTCAGACGTAGGTTGCTGATAAAAAGGTCGTCAAGTAGTATTAAGAGGTCAAGTAGTTTACTGAGTACTAGAACATTGCACTTAAAAAGGATGTTCATCCTTCTCATCAGCCGCGATGATCTTCGGCTGGGATTGCTCAACCAGTCTTTTACATATTGTAACGTCCTCTCTGAAAATATCAGCATTTTTATGATTTTTTAAAAAATTGACTATTTATGCCAATAATGGAATATATTTCAATTAACATAGTCTCTTCTCCTCAGTAGCCACGGTTACATGTGCAAAATTTCTTTAACCTGATTACAATTCAGATCAAAACTTTACTGTTTACATGGAGCATGAAAAAGTTGATCCGATTAGGATGTGTGTTTCCATGTGTCATACGTTTGAACGGACTAAATCATTTTGATTTGCGCACAATTATCCGACATTCCGGAAATAGTAGAAGAAGGAGCAACTTCCAGTGTAAACAAACCCCGCTTTGTGTCTTTTTCTTTTTGAAATGGACCTGCGTTGTGCTATTCAGACTGTACTTTTGTTTCTGCTGGTCTCCGTAATGAAGCTACAAACCCAGCAGTACATTCTTCTGCATATGATGAACAGAGGGAGACAGCAGGACGATACAGACCAGTTTTGTTTTACTCCCGTTGTCTTCTGCTAGCTGCTATAAAGACGGAAATATGTCACGTCGACGTGTGGATGATGTACAGACATGCGCAGTCAACATATTTTCTACCCAAAGTTCGGAATAAATGTTTATATGCGCACCAATTGGATTAACAGTTGGCATAACCCACCCGTCTCAATCGGAAGGAAATTTTGATCAGAATGAGTGTGATTGGGTCAGAATATTCAGAAATCGGGTTACTTGTGTCCATGTAAACATGGCTAATGAGTGCTTGGTGGCTAAATTTCCATCTTTTCAGCTGCTGTGTCTTCCTGGCCCAAAACTTTCTGAAAATTGCTTTCACACTCTAAACTAGGGGTCACCAACTAAAACTGCAAGAGGTCCAATAAGTAAGTCCTCCTCCCCAGCTGAGGTCCTAACTATTGTAGGTGTGGGAATCCTTAGGCAGCTCATGATTTGATTATGATAAAGGCTTCTGATTTGATTCCAAATCTATTCTTGATGCATTTTTTTCTATTCAGAAAACTTCCCTCCCACCATGTGACAAATTAATACTTTTCAAGAAAAGTATTTGCAATGACCTATGAATTCACTTCTAATACATTTTAATAAAACAAATGGAAGAGAAATGTAACAAGTTACATGGACAAATTTATCTCAAAATGTGCTTTTAAGAACTGCCATCCTTTCATGAACATTTTTTCAGAAGACCACAGCTGTCTCCAGGCAGGCCACTATCATTTAACTAGCTCATTTTAGCGAATGTAGGACAGTTGCCCACCGGACAGTTGCTCATCGGACATTTACCTGTCACGCCGCGCCGCTCATCAGCGGCGCCACCTGCTCGCACACCTGTTCATCGTCAGCGGCGAGGGATATAAGCCGCCTCGCCCTGAGCTTCAGCCTGAAGCCGTCAGACTTCATTCCCCGTCAACGTGACGCAACTAATTCTTCAGCACGAAGCTGTGCGGTAAGAAACATTTACCTCATCTGCTCCAGTCTGCTCCCCTGTGCACAGGTGGATTCCTTGGCGGCGGACAACTCCGTCCCTCGTCCTTCCTCGCTGCTGCACCGAGCCCTGCAGGTGGCTGTCTCCTGTGTCCCGTCCTTGTTGTGCCAGTCATCTGTCCCGAGCAAGTAAGCTTCTCCCTCGCCTATTCTCCTCCTGTGTTGGTGTGTGCCCATCACCCTGTGTCTTTGTGTTCTCTCCCATAGGGTTGCCGGCTGCACGGTCTCCTGCCTCTGTGCCTGAAGCAGACGCCGCCACCAACACATTAACATTCCGCAGACACACACCCATACACCCCTGTTGTTAATAAACGATTTGAACTACTCTGAGCCTGTGTGTGTGCGTCTCCTGAGCCGAACGTTATGTCAGTACGGCTTCAGCAGAGCGGCTCGGCAGACGGCGGGCTCGCACACCGGCTTACCACTCTCGAGGCTCGAGTGGATCAAGTTGTTTATCAGCAACAGGTGATCCTTAATCAATTAGTAAACATAACAAACCGATTGGACCGCCTGGACCCCCAGCAGCCGTTCCCCCCGGCTCGCCAGGGTGGCGCGGCTCCTGCTGTTCCAGCGGCCGTCCAGCCGGCTCCAGTGGCACCGGCTCGGCTCACACCAATTTCGACCCCTGCCCGCTTTAGCAGAAAGCTCGGCGGAGCGCGGGGGTTCATTATGCAGTGTGAGTCCATGTTCCACCGTGTGCCCGGAGATTTTCCCAGTCTCACAGTCGAATTGGTTACATAGGGAATCTTCTGGAGGGGCGCGCGTTAACTTGGACCTACGCCATAATGGCGAAGCCCAGTTACGCCACCCTCACCTACGACCAATTCGTGGGGCGCTTCCTGGAGGTCTTCAACCATTCTCGAACCGAGACGGTCCAAGGCGATCGGCTCCTCGCTCTCCAGCAGGGAAGCCGGTCGGCAGCGGACTATGCGGTCGACTACCGGGTAGCGGCGGAGGAATTGGGCTGGGACGAACGTTCCCTCTGTGGCCTGTTCCTCCGCAGCCTCAATGATGATCTGAGGGATGAACTGGCTGGACGGGATATCCCTGGAACGCTAGCGGAGCTAACTTCCCTAGCCATCAGCTTGGACAACAGGCTGCGCGAGCGCTCCTCAGGACGGAAGTCGTCTACTTCTCGTCCTCGGGGAGCCTCGCTGCGCCTGCCCCAAGCTCGCCCCCTGGCGACGCCGCCACCATCGTGCCCCGAGGAGTCGGAGCCAATGGTGACGGGCTGGACAAAGCTCTCCCCAGCAGAGAGACAACGCCGCCGTGAGTTGAATCTCTGCATGTATTGCGGAGACAGTCAACACACGGTGGAGCTTTGTCCACAAAAGCCAAACGGCGGGGTCCGCGAGTCACTGTAGGGGGCCTCGCGGACGTCAATCGGTTCAATCCCCTCACTCAATTGAAGCTGCCCATCCGTTTCTGCCACAACCCCACTGGGCATCTCACCCACGCACTGGTGGATTCGGGCGCAGAAGGCAGCTTCATTTCTCAAAGCCTGGCAACCCGTTTGGGCATCCGCTGTCAGGCACTCAAGAATCCCATCTCCCTTGTCAACCTCTCCCGTGCCTCCCTTGGGAGAGTCTCACACCAGACCATCCCCGTCCCGGTCATCGTCTCAGGAAACCACCGGGAGGAGATGACCTTTTATGTCCTACCCAACTCTGTGTCGCCCGTCATCCTGGGGTATCCCTGGCTACGCCTCCACAACCCTGTCCTGGATTGGAAGTCAGCTGGGGTATCGGCATGGAGCACGTTCTGCATGGGCACCTGCCTTCAGTCCGCTGCCTGCTCTCCGTCCGCTTCTCCCCCTGCTACGGACGCTGCACCCCCGGACCTGTCTCTGGTGCCTCCGGAATTTCACGACCTGGGTATGGTGTTCAGCAAGACTAAAGCTATGTCTCTCCCCCCGCATCGGCCCTATGACTGCGTCATCAACCTCCGCCAGGGGGCTCCCTTACCTTCTGGTCGGCTCTATAGCCTGTCAGCGCCGGAGAAGGAGACAATGAACGCCTACCTAAAGGAGTCATTGAGCGCTGGGATAATCCACCCATCATTGTCACCCGTGGGGGCAGGGTTCTTCTTCGTTGGGAAAAAGGATGGGTCCCTCCGCCCTTGCATAGACTATCGGGCTCTCAACGACATCACTGAGAAGGACCGTTACACCCTGCCTCTCATGGACACTGCTTTCCACTCCCTCCAGGGGGCGACCTGGTTCACCAAGCTGGATCTACGCAGCGCATACCACCTCGTCCAGATCCGGGAGGGAGATGAGTGGAAGACAGCCTTCCGTACCCCGAATGGCCACTTTGAATACCTGGTAATGCCGTTCGGGTTGACCAACGCTCCTGCCGTCTTTCAGCGCCTCATTAATGACGTCCTCCGGGACTTCATTGGCCTTTTTGTGTTCGTCTACCTGGACGATATTCTCATCTTCTCCAGGTCCAGGGACGAGCACCAGGTCCATGTGAGGCGGGTCCTCCAAAGACTGCTGGAGAATCGACTATACGTGAAGGCTGAAAAATGTGAATTTTACGCCAGGACTACATCCTTCCTGGGGTTTATCATCGCCCACGACAAGGTGCTCCCAGACCCAGAGAAGGTGAAGGTGGTGGTGGGATGGCCTACACCTGCGTCCCGGAAGCAGGTGTAACAGTTCGTTGGTTTCGCCAATTTCTACCGCCGCTTTGTCCCCAACTTCAGCTCCATTGTCGGACCACTGACCCGCCTCACGTCCCCTAAGGTCCCGTTCCGGTGGACCGAAGAGGTCGCTGCTGCCTTTCAGGCGCTGAAGGCGGAGTTCTCCTCCTCCCGGGTCCTTCGCCAGGTCGACCCCGCGCTGCAGTGCATCGTGGAGGTAGACGCTTCGGACACGGGAGTGGGGGCAGTGTTATCCCAGCGGTCGCCGGACGATGGCGCCAAACGGCCCTGCGCCTTCTTCTCCCGGCGCTTGTCCCCGGCGGAGAGGAAATACGATGTGGGGGACAGGGAGCTCTTGGCCATCAAACTCGCCCTGCAGGAGTGGCGCCACTGGCTAGAGGGGGCGAACCTGCCATTCGTGGTCCTGACGGACCACAAGAACTTGGAATACCTACGATCTGCCAAGCGCCTGAACGCCCGCCAGGCGCGCTGGTCCTTGTTCTTCGCCAGGTTCCAGTTCTCCATCACCTTCAGGCCTGGCTCCAAGAACGGCCTGCCTGACGCCCTTTCTAGGCAGTTCACCCCCGTGGAGTCGGAGGAAACGCCCCACACCATCCTGCCCAGGTCGTGCGTCGTGGGAGCCATCTCGTGGGACATTGAGAGCAAGATCCGGAAGGCGCAGGAAGTGGAACCTGACCCTGGCGGCGGACCGGAGGGGCGGCTGTTCGTGCCATCCGCGGTCCGAGGAGAGGTCATCCACTGGCTGCCACACCTCCAAGCTCACCTGTCACCCTGGCACCTCCCGGATGATAGACCTCCTCCAACGGTCCTTTTGGTGGCCAGGCCTGCGGAGGGATGCAGCCGCTACGCCGGCCTGCCCAATCTGTGCCACCTGCAAGTCGGGAAATGCCCCTCCAGCGGGTCTGCTCCAGCCCCTGCCCGTCCCTGGCAGGCCCTGGTCGCACATCGCGTTGGATTTCGCCACCGGAATCCCGTGCAGCCTGACCACGTGTTGGACGAGGAGGTCCGCCGTCTCCAAGGCCGTGCACTTCGTCCCCCTGCGAGGTCTCCCTACTGCCCTGGAGACGGCGGATCCTCCTCGTCCAACACGTGGTCAGGCTGCACGGGATTCCGGTGGACGTGGTCTCGGACGGGGGCCCCCAGTTTTCATCTGAGGTTTGGAGGTCGTTTCTGCAACGCCATCGGAGCCAAGGTGAGCCTCTCCTCCGGCCATCACCCCCAATCCAACGGGCAGTGTGAGACGGACCAACCAGGAGCTGGAGGCTGCGCTCCGCTGTGTGTCCAGATCCAAACCCACGTCCTGGAGCAACCATCTTGCCTGGGTTGAATATGCCCACAACACCGCTCGCTCTTCTGCTACAGGGATGTCCCCCCTCAAGGCGTCCCTGGGTTACGACCCCCCGCTGTTCCCGGTGCAGGAGAGTGAGGTAACCTTCCCCTCAGTTAGGGCGCACCTCAGGCAGTTCCGCTCCATCTGGGCTGCCGCGCGCAATGCGCTTTTACGCACAGCGGAGCGCAACAGGACTGTGGCGGACCGGCACAGAAGACCTGCCCCGGCATACAGAGTTGGGCAACTTGTCTACGTGTCTACTCAGGACGTAACTCTAAAAGGCGAGAGGAGGAAGCTGGGACAGCGGTCCATGGGTCCCTACCCCATCACCCGGATCATCAACCCGGTGGCTGTGCGTGTGGCTATTCTCCCCTCCCTCCGCATCCATCCCACCTTCCACATGTCTAAGGTGAAGCTGGCAGTCACCGACCCCCTTTGCCCTCCTCCTGCTGCGCAACCCGCGCCCCGGATGATTGGTGGCCATCCGGCCTGGTCCGTCGCCTCCATCCTGGACTCCCGGCGCCGGGGTCGTGGGTTGCAGTACTTGGTGGACTGGGAGGGCTATGGGCCCGAGCATCGACAGTGGGTACCCTCGTCGTTCGTGTTGGACCCATCGCTCATCGCGGACTTCCACCGAGCGCACCCAGGAAAGCCATCGCCAGGAGGCGCTGCTAGAGGGGGGAGTACTGTCACGCCGCGCCGCTCATCAGCGGCGCCACCTGCTCACGCACCTGTTCATCGTCAGCGGCGAGGGATATAAGCCGCCTCGCCCTGAGCTTCGGCCTGAAGCCATCAGACTTCATTCCCCGTCAACGTGACGCAACTAATTCTTCAGCACGAAGCTGTGCGGTAAGAAACATTTACCTCATCTGCTCCAGTCTGCTCCCCTGTGCACAGGTGGATTCCTTGGCGGCGGACAACTCCGTCCCTCGTCCTTCCTCGCTGCTGCACCGAGCCCTGCAGGTGGCTGTCTCCCGGGTCCCGTCCTTGTTGTGCCAGTCATCTGTCCCGAGCAAGTAAGCTTCTCCCTCGCCTATTCTCCTCCTGTGTTGGTGTGTGCCCATCACCCTGTGTCTTTGTGTTCTCTCCCATAGGGTTGCCGGCTGCACAGTCTCCTGCCTCTGTGCCTGAAGCAGACGCCGCCACCAACACATTAACATTCCGCAGACACACACCCATACACCCCTGTTGTTAATAAACGATTTGAACTACTCTGAGCCTGTGTGTGTGCGTCTCCTGAGCCGAACGTTATGTCATTACCCACCAGAAAAGTTACAAAAGGGACAATTGCCCACCGCTAATATTCATCAGTATCATCTTATCATTTTTTTTTTCTCAATATGAATTGTTGGTGTCAAAAAACAAATGCAAAAATATAACATCAAATATAAAATTTTATTTACACAATGAACTAAAAACATACAAACACAAAGACATATTTAGAATTCAACAACATAAATCAAATCAAATCAAATCAACCTTTATTGTCATATTGCTGTACATACAACTGTAGTGCAGGCAAGATGAAAGTGCATTTCTCTCAGCATCCATATAAGTAAAAAAGAACATAATTTAAGACACACTCACATACACACACCACACACCCTCACCCCCACCCCAACACAGCCATTCACACATCCCTGAGACATACTTGAAAACTAACCAGAACTATAATATACAAATAATATACTGTACATAATGTCCATAGGTGCAGTAGTATGTATGAGAGATTCCGGATCAACTATTCAGCATCCTAACAGCTTGTGGAAGGAAGCTGTTAATCAGTCTGGTGGCTCTGCCTCCGGAATCGTTTGCCAGATGGCAGCAGTTCAAAGTGTTTATGCAGAGGGTGAGAGTGGTCCTTGACAATGTTCAGTGCCCTGCTCCTACAACGGTTCTGAAAAAGTTCTTGGACAGAGAGGAGGGAAACTCCAATTACCCTCTCAGCTCCCTTAACTATCCTCTGCAGGGCTTTTTTGTCTGACATACTGCAGCTGGAGTACCATGTTGCAATGCAGTACATCTTAACACTCTCCACCACACCTCTGTAGAAGGTCCTGAGGCTGCAGATGGGGAGAGAGGCCTGTTTGAGTTTCCTCAAGAAGTGCAGTCTCTGCTGGGCCCGCTTCCTGATCCCCAAGGAATTCTTGCTCCAGGTCAGGTCCTGCGAGATCTGCACTCCGAGGAACTTGATGTTCTCTACTCTCTCCACTAGACGGCCGCCAATGCTGAGAGGGACGTGTTCAGGCTGTGACCGCCGGAAGTCAATAATCATCTCCTTCGTTTTGTCCATATTGAGCACCAGATTGTTCTCCCTGCACCAGCCCTCCAGGTCTCTAACTTCTTCCCTGTACATTGATTCCTCATCCCTCTGAATAAGTCCCACCACTGTGGTGTCATCTGCAAACTTAATAATCTGGTTCCCCTTGTGTCTGGATGCACAGTCATGAGTTAGAAGTGTAAACAACAGTGGACTGAGTACGCAGCCTTGAGGGGATCCGGTGCTCAGTGTGATAGAGTTGGAGATGTTATTTCCAACATGGACAGACTTGAGGTCTCTCGGTCAGGAAATCCAGGATCCAGAGACATGTGGCGGTGTTCAGACCGAAAAGGAGTAATTTCTCCATCACTCTCTGGGGAATAATGATGTTGAATGCTGAACTGAAATCAATGTACAGGAGTCTGGTGTAGGTGTCTTTCTGATCCAGCTGGGTGATGACAAAGTGCAGGGTGGTGACTATAGCATCCTCCATGGAGCAGTTTGAACGATATGCAAAGTGGAGAGGGTCATGTGATGCAGGGAGGCAGGCTGTGATATGTGGTTTGACAAGCCGTTCAAAACACTTCATCACAATTGGTGTCAGTGCAACAGGACGATAGTCATTCAGACAGGACACAACTGGTTTCTTTGCCACCGGTACTATGGTAGAGGTCTTAAAGCATCTGGGAACGATGGCCTGACTCAGGGAGATGTTATAAATGTCAGTCAGGACATCCGCCCAACTCGCTCACGCAGACTCGGAGCACATGTCCCGGGATGTTGTCCAGACCTGCAGCTTTACGTGGGTTGACCCTGATTAGGGTCCTCCTTGTGTCCGCTGTGTTGATGATGATAGCTGGCCCAACAGATGGTGGAGATGGGCCAGCCCTCCCTCTGATTGTCAGGTTTGATGCTTCAAAATGTACAAAGAAGTTGTTGAGCCTGTCTGGAAGCGACGCGTCATCATCATCGACCCCCTGCCTAGACTTATAGTCCGTCAGCGCCCAAACTCCCTGCCATATCCGTTTGGTGTTTGTTGTGTCACAGAGGTGTCCCTGGATTTTCTCCGCATAGGCGCGCTTCGCCGTCTTAATTCCCTCTGAGAGCGCAGACCTGGCTGAGCGGAGGGCGATCCTGTCCTTCGCTCTGAAGGCTATATCTCTGGCTGTGAGCAGCAAGCGTTCCTCTGCAGTCATCCAGGGCTTATAGTTGCCCCATGCAGTGATAGTCTTCACTATAGTGACATCCTCTGTGCACTTTGCGATGTAGCTGGTGACCGTTTCAGCATACTCCTCCACATCTGTCCTGTCTCCCTGGGAGGCTGCTATTTTGAAGACCTCCCAGTCTGTGTGCAGGAAACAGTCCTTAAGTGCTGAGGTTGCACCCTCTGGCCAAATCCTGATTTGTTTCACTACTGGCCTGCTGTGCTTCAGTAAAGGTTTGTAGGCAGGCACCAGCATCACGGATAGGTGGTCAGAATGGCCAAGGTGGGGGCGAGGTGTTGCCTTATAAGCATCTGGTAAGTTTGTGTACACCAAGTCCAACATATTCTCTCCTCTGGTCTTAAAGTCTACACATTGTTTAAACTGGGGGAGCACAGTCTTTAAACTGGTGTGATTAAAATTCCCCACAACCACCACAAAACTGTCCGGGTGTGAAGTTTGAAATTCACTAATAGCATCGTCCAGCTCTCCGAGTGCCTCGTTGGTATTAGCTTTAGCATTAGCACTAGGAGCTATGTAAACAGCAGCTACAAACACGTTGGTGAATTCCCTCAGCAGATAGAATGGCCGACAATTTACAATAAGGAACCAACGGAGAGCAGTGTTTAGATACTAATGTGGCGTTAACGCACCAGTTCTTGTTAATATAGATGCATAGGCCCCCCCCTCGGCTCTTACCGGAGCTAGCAGCCTCTCTGTCCGCCCAGAACGATGTCATCCCTTCCAGCTGAATGGCCGCGTCAGGGATATTGTCGTGGAGCCATGTCTCCGTGAACGCAAACACACAGCAGTCCCTCCACTCTGTCCGGGTTTCTCTCAGCAGACGCAGCTCGTTCAGCTTGTTGTCGAGGGAGCAGACATTGGAAAGAAGGAGCGACGGTACTGCTGGTCTGGAGGGGTTAGCCTTTAACCTAGCATGAATCCCGGCTCTTTTTCCTCGCTTTTGCTTGCATTCGCGCTGCTTAAGCTTTCTCCTTTCCCGGGTAGCTGCCAGCGGAATCTCCAACAGTATTCCATGCTGGCGTAGAATGTCCAAGTCACATCCGAGCGCCGCAATTCTTGCAGTGTGTAGTACCTTGATGTTTAATAAGGTCTCACGGTTGTAAGTTTTACAGAATGTACGTCTGGGATGATCAAAACACTTAAAAGTCTCACACTCACTGATGCCTAGAGGGGCCGCAGCGTCCATGCGCGCCACCATCTATATGAACAAATAAGATTATTTACAAACGAATAGAATGTCCAACAGAATCAATAAAATTGTGAACATCAATTTCTTCTAGTGCAATCCGGTTACACAGGGTGTTGAGGTGCTTCTGGTGCTGCTGGTATGTATGTTTCTGTGGTTGATGGATAGTCTTCTCTTTGGAACTGGATGATCTGGGTTGATGAGAGTCTTTTCTTAGGGCATTTACTCCAAGCGAGTACATATCAAAGTATAAAGAATCTTTAATGATTGTAATTGTTTTAACAATCAAAGTTAATAACAGTTAGTACATATCAAAGCATTTGCTTAATGTTTTTAAACCTCTTCTCAATTGCAGTTGGTAAGCTCTGCAGAAGTTAGCTACTAGTAATTTAATTATCCAGGAGAAAATTTAATTGTTCTCCGATATCAAGAACTTTGTCAAGTATAAAAGTTTTTAAATTTCTATTCCATCATATTTTTTAATCCATATGTGGGCAAATGTCCTCTTTGCAGCTTTTAGGGTGGGCAAATGTCCGGTGAGCAAATGTCCAGTGGGCAACTGTCCTGCCACCGTTTTGGCTGCTTTTAGTTCTGTATCATTTTTTTCAACAACAACAACAACAAAAAATCAAATTAATTCTTTGCTCAATTTCAAAGAAAACATCCATCCATCCATCCATCCATCCATCCATCCATCCATCCATCCATCTTCAACAGCTTAATCCTTTTCAGGTTGCTGGGGGTGGGGTGGGGGGTGTTCAGCCTATCCCAGCGTCTTTGGACAAGAGGCAAAACATGTAATATAAAATTTTATAATAAACGAGAACACTAAATGTGTTTGTTGATGCCAAATAAATAGCTAGGAAATTCTAAAATTTATAACTAGAATTGTAAAAATATAAAAGCTTTACAGGAGAACCTAAACTAAAATATTATCCTATACTATAAAATTCCTCAGATTTTTTTTTATTTTCACAGTAACACTCTGTGACAGCATGGATGGAGCTTTCACTCCATGGGTACAGGGAGAGGGGAGTTGGAACTTTTAATGTTCAGTAACACACGGAGCTTTTACCTGATACCAGAGGCTATGAATAGGACCTCCACTGTCATGCGGGCCCAACAAGATTGCGGTCCTGGAGGAACTGACTTCACCCCTGGGTTCCAGCGCGAACCACTCTCGGCAGATTCTGAGACAGAAGCGCCATGGTAAATATAACTCAATTTCACAACAGTGCTTCATTCCATGGGTACCGATCAGGAATGAAACATATCTGTCCTGGTGGCTATTCTGGTCTTGTGTGCGTGACACCCACAGCGAACTGTGATTTTGCGATCCACTACATACTCTCTAGAATGGTTGGATCCACAGAGTCTCTGCAGAGAGTGAGAGGGAAAGAGGAGACTAGGGGAGATTACATGAGTGTACGGGCAGCGCCCAAGGGCTCATGCCAGAAACTGTCCAGGCAGCTGCTGATACAGGTTTTCAGTTCCACTTTTGTCTTGTAGCCAAAACAAAACGGTCCCCCTTTTTTTCCCAAATCTTATCAAAAGGCTTTGGGGTCAGGACGGAGGACTCTTGGGGTCTGGATCCAGACTGGAATCCGCCAGTTGGCGACTGCTGACCTAGACCAACAGAACCAAGGTTCAGTTTTATCAGGACCAAGACCACCTTTTTTTATTTAACCCTTATTTATATAAGGGAGGTCCACTGAGAAGCAGGACACCCTATTAACATTCACACAGTTCCACATTCACACCTGGAAGCTGTCCAATACAACCACAGATTGTGGCCATTGAGCAGCTCCACTGGAGCAGTTGGAGTTTGTTCAAGGACACCACAGTGGGGTTAATGAAGATAGGACAAACACTGCTATGTCATCTGTTCCACCCAGATCAGATCCTGCCAGTTCAGGGATTGAACCCGTGACCCTTGGGTCACCGGTCCATGTCCCTAACCATTAGGCCACCACTGGACCAAATTTTGGCTCTTCGGTTCCAGACCATGGTCTGAGGAGGTTTTCACAGTCCAAAGGTCAGAAAGTCTAGACTAAACAGGTGGATGTGAAAGCAAGCTAAGGTGCCAATACTGTGGTCTCACAATCTTTCATCACTGGTTCATCTTGATGATGGGGTACTGTGGGTTAGGTTCTTGCTTTGAAAATAATATGTTAGGAGTATATTTTTAGAGCAAAGGTATCTATGATTCCTGCATGCGGGTCATCTTTTCTTTGAGGAAGTCCCAAAGAGCAAAAGGTAGGAGGTCTCTTATGTGAGGTGTTTCAGACATATCCATCCAAGAAGAGAAACTGGGGCACCAAAAAGACATGCTGGAGAGTTTACAGTATGTCTTAGCTGGCTTGGGAAAACTTGGTATAATTTCTGGATAATGGAATCAGAATCAGATTTATTGCCATTGTTCATGTAGTACACAAACTAGGAATTTGTCTCGATGCAATGCTGCAACATTAAACATGATAAAATAAAAGAAATAAACTATACATGCAATAAAGTGCAGAATAAGAGTGAGTAATACTAGTCAGCAGTTTAAATATATTAGCGAGCAGCAGATAATGTGGACCATATAGTGCAGTCGGTAAAGCAGGAAGAAAACAGTGATGATTGACATGAGTCTGGTTGAGCTGCTGTACATAGTGCACGAGAGTCAATAAGTCACTTAGTGTTCAGCAGTCTGATGGCAGAGGGGAAGAAGCTGTTCATGTGATGGGAGGTTTTAGTCTGGATGGACCGAAGTCTTCTACCTGAGGGGAGAGGGGCAAACAGTACGTGACCAGGGTGTGAGGGATCGGCTATGATCCGGCCAGCACGCCTCCGGGTCCTGGAGATGTACAGATCCTGGAGAGATGGGAGCTTGCAGCCGATCACCTTCTCAGCAGTGCGCACGACGCGCTGCAGCCTTAGTCTGTCCCTGGCAGTGGCTCCTGCGTACCACACGGTTATGGAGGTGGTGAGGATGGACTCGATGATGGCTGTGTAGAACTGCACTAACATCTTGGTGGGTAGCTTGAGCTTCCTCAGCTGCCGCAGGAAGAACATCCTTTGCTGGGCCTTTTTGATGAGGGAGCTGATGGTCGGCTCCCACTTGAGGTCCCTGATGATGGTGGTGCCTAGGAAGCGGAAGGAATCAGCAGTGGTGATGGGAGAGCCTGTGAGGGTGAGGGGGGGCAGAGGGGTTGTGACTTTCCTGAAGTCCAC
Organism: Pholidichthys leucotaenia; assembly: GCA_020510985.1. NCBI lineage: Eukaryota > Metazoa > Chordata > Actinopteri > Cichliformes > Pholidichthyidae > Pholidichthys > Pholidichthys leucotaenia. The sequence goes on along the minus strand of CM035838.1, from coordinate 246,971,356 downwards.
AATCATCTCCACTGTCTTCAGAGCGTTCAGCTGCAGGTTGTTGTTGTTGCACCAGGACGCCAGCTGGGCCGGCGTCCTGGAAGTGGTAGATGGCAGACAGAGTTTTGAACATTCCTGCTTAGACTGCCACCTTAACACCTGAAACCCTGGATGCATACTGTACATTATATAGTAATATTTTCATTATTAAACCAGCCACTTATGAATGGCCAGAAGCCAGGTTGATATTCAGATACTTAATTGATCTCAGGATGCTATTACTTCGGCCTCCCTTTATTCATATAGGCTTTTAATGTTACTAAAAGCAAACTTTTAGGACAGTGAAAATCCCAGCCATGCATTTCAAACCGACCATTTGGAGAACATCTAATAGATCTCACACATCTAATGGATAATTATGTCTTATTTAAAACAAACCACACAGCAACCACAAAGGCTTTTATTCCGATAAACCATGCTGAAACAATGATGGATTTCACAACTCACTTGGCACGTGCACATGTTGCTGTAAAATATATATGTATATATTTAACCACTAAAATCCTCTGCTGACCAATCCCTAAGTGCTGACTCTTCTTAATGAGAGGTAAAGTGGTGATTAAAAACAAAGAGATCCATTACTGTGGAGAAAGTAGAAAAATGTCTTGGGGCTTGGAGGAAAAACAAAAACCTCACACCCATGTGTCTTCGCAGGAAACACGAGGTTCCACTCGGAGGACACCCACATTCTGCAGACGGACCCCAGAGTTAAGGTGCAGTCATCAATCAGAGCTTTGCATCAACACCATAAGGGGGTGGGTGTGTCCGCAGGCCTCTCTTTTACCAAAACCCACGGAGTAGTTATAACCTGCTAGTGGGCCAAAAGTTAAAGTGCTTTTGTCTGTTTGCCATATGCTGCATGGCAGAGGGTCAAAAAGACAGACAGATCGAGTAACAATAACCAGTGTTTGGTGGTAAGGTAATAAATGGCTTGAGGTCTTGGGTAAAAATGACAATAAAGCATTTGAGTGTAGCTGTCTGAAAAGCTGACACAAAGTGTGTCACGTTAACTCCCAGATGAGTTCATCAATCAATGTTGCAGTGCAAGGGGGCCTGACAGCTTCTAATTCAGTGGGGGAGATAAGGGGATCAGCTAACTGAGCAGAGAATTTCTTTTTATTTTAGCCCCAGTTTGTCCCATTTGTTTCCTCTTGAGCTCTTATCAACACATCTGTCTGCAGTAGTTAGCATTCCCATCCATCCCCCCCCCCTTTTTACACCATGTTTTTGTAAAGCGTCACTGGATCCACAAACACCTCAGCTAGTTCCTCATTTCCTTTCAGACCTCTAAGAGAAAAACTGTGAGAAACTAAACCTCCTCTAACACTAACCTGCAGAGATTCTGCTCACCCACATCTAATCAGGGAAACCTCGGGGCACCACAGTATGGAAGCTAATGGGAAAGGTGGAGAGTGGAGTTGATTTTGACTGTGTAGCATTACCGTAAGTTTGCAAGTCATAATGCACTTTACCACATCCCGGGGGAGTACTGTAATGACATGCAATGATTAGATAAATAACATGACTCAACTCTTTAAATGTGTTTGTGATGGTTCCATCTGTCATTTCCAGAAAAGAAAGGATAATATTAATATTAAGGGTTTATTTCTTTTATGTATTCTACAGTTTATCTGGTTCTTAGAGTCCTCATTAGCTACAAGAATGCAGCTATTCTTCCTGAGGTTTACAACAATGGTACAAAAAGACACTATATGGGAACTCCATTCTTGCTGGTCTCCCCAAGAATATTAACCCGGGCTGCGCCCTCACCAGTATAACCCCTCATCACCCTCATCATGAGTTCTTGCACTCTTCAGCTCCCCTGAACACCTCTGCTAGTTTAGCTAGAGCTAAATTAGCTTGTCCACCTGACTCAACCTAGCTTTGTTGAGCCTGCTGTGAACCTGTTGAGTACTGCTGTGAAGGAAGAAGTCCTCCTCTCAACCCTGTCCTATGGGCTGTGGGTATGACATCAATGAGGAGGATCACATCAAGATCTGTCCCATTAAAGTGGATGTCGTCCATGCACGCAAATCACCAATGGAGTCCAGCACATGGTGTCATAAAGCCCTTTTCATGGGCAGTCAAAAGATGTCAAATGCAGGCCGTGAGTTTGCATATTTATTAGTGATAACACAAAATAACAGAAACACAAACACTTGCAGAAATTGACAGGAAAACGGGGAGAACAACACTGAGGCTGAGGCACACAGGGATGCCGGCTTGATGGGGAATACCCTTGGATACAGAATATAAATGAGAGATGCAGGAATAATGTCTGAGGAAACCTGAAGACTGCTGCTAGGAGAAGGTCTCGCAGCTGGTGTTAAATAGGGGTAAACAATTGACATCAGGTGTGGGTACATGAGTGAGGAAATAATCAGAAACTACTGACAGGTGTGACAGCTCGCCACAGAGTTGACACCCAGAAGTAGCACTGACAGCTGTCACACCAAAAGAAACAAAGCAACAGGTGACTACGGAGCACAGGAAACAAAAAGGTAACTGACTACAATACTGAACAGGGATTGACCAAAATACACCATGAGAAATATTAACCACCAAGACAAAAACAAGAAGAACTACAAAACCCAAAAAGTACTCATAACACAATACTAATGACCACTGAGGATACAAAAGGGAAAACTGGAGATAAGGATAGATATAAAAAGGAAAATAAATACAAGATAATACAGAAAATAACTTAAACAACTAAACCACTGAGCACGGCTCCCCACCTGTGCTCAGTATCGTGACACATGGTCCCTGTGTAGTGAGCTTTACTGGTGGACTATTACAAGGTGTGTCTTGTACATGAAGAAAATTCTCAGAAGCTCCACAGTGGCTCGTCTCACTACGCTTCCCTGATTGAGGAACCAGCTCCATCCCATTCCAATGATGACAATGTCCTGATTGATGATGATGGAGGTAATGCCCACCAATGTCCTTTCTCATAATTACTGTATATATAGTTTTCTATTTCAACTTTCCATCAAATTACAACAAAGATTGACTTAAAATATTTTGTCAAGTAATTTCAAGTATAGGATTAGACAATACACCACACTACACTACACTACATGCCTTGTTCTGTGGAGGAATTTCCCTGGGAGTGGGACTGTCCATGGGGAACTTGCTTTGAGGAAAGGGTCCTACACGTACTTTTTGCCTGTTCAGTTTGTTCATGCCCTTGTGACAGGCTGCAAAACTGACCACAGTGTAACCCAGCTCTGGCCTTATAATAGGTACGAGCCTAAACCTAGTATCTCACGGAGCGGTGAATGATGACGAACGTTGCGATTTTTAGATTTGTCAGCTTTTCTGACAAATATTAGCAAAAATCAGGGTTTCCCTCAGTCATTAGCAGCATTAAGCGACAATTAGCAACATTTGTGCAAATGTTAGCGGCAGTGTTTGTGACAGTTAATAACTATTTGCCACTCTTGCCATAGTTTGGAAATGTTTGTGACCTTTTGCCAACTCCGCGTAAAATACCAGGTGAATGTCAGGTGAATCTTGGACACAACTTTATAAAAAGGATGAGGAAACCCTCCCCAACTTTCACATTTCCTAAAGGAACGTTAAGGTTATAAACAGTTGCTAGTGTTCCCCACTTGACGAACCAAAAAGAACTTTAGCAACACGTGTTACATCCATCCATCCAGCCATTCAGCCATCTTCTTCTGCTTAATCCTTTTCGGGTCGCTGGGTGGGCAAGGAGCCTATCCCAGCTCTTTGAGGAGAGAGGCAGGGTACACCCTGGATAGATCGCCCAGTCCCATCGCAGGGCCAACACGAGAGACAGACAACCATTCACTCTCACAGTCATACCTAAGGACTAATTTTAGAATCCACAGTTGATGCCAATTAAAACAGTTTGCAAATGCTTACAACTATTTTGCAAATGTTTGTAGAAAAATAAATTCCTTAAAAAGTGTTTATGGACCTTTTATGAACCCTGATAAAACTCAGAAATAAGATAAGATAAGATAAGATAAGATAAGATAAGATAAGATAAGATAAGATAAGCCTTTATTATTCCCACAATGGGGAATTCAGGATTGCAACAGCACAGGGATAGCAACACTCAGGGCAACAATCAGAAGGCAAGAGGAAAAAAAAACAAGAGCAGCAAGTATAACTATATATATACGTATATATATATAAGTAATTATATATATATATATATATATATATATATATATATATATATATATATATATAGACACAGTGCGGAGCATTATAGCTAGATGGAATAATTATGTAAATATATAAACACACACAGTGCGGCAGCATTGTAGCTAGATGGAATGAAACAGCACAACCTGTTGGGCTGCACGGTGGCGCAGTGGTTTAGCACTGTGGCAGCACAGTTTTAACCTCGGCCGGGGGATCGCGGGGATCATGAGATCGTGGGTTCGATCCCAGCCCCCAACCAACAGTGAGCCTGTGTGGAGGTTTGCATGTTTCCCCGGTGTTGCGTGGGTTTACTCCGGGATTTCTCCGGTTTCCTCCCGCATACCAAAAAACATGTAGGTTTTAGGGCGCTCACGCACGCAGCGACCGGCAGCCGGTGGCTTGTCACCAGACTGCAAACCAAATTCTACCTACGGGTACAAATAAGTAACAAAAAAAAAACAAAAAAAACATCTACTTAGTTATCCTACATGGTAATGGTTATGTACCCATACATATTCTCAGCCTTCATAGCGACCGGTATTTTCCTAGTTGTTATACCGGAGGGGGGACCATTGTGTAAGTCTATTGCGTCTTTTGCATTCAAAACTATTAGGTTTGTCACGTCTTTTTTGCTATCTCTGCGAGCAGGCCCTGCTTAGGTTGTACAGTCTGACAGCCGTAGGTAGGAAGGACCTACGGCTAGCAACGTTCCTGTCAGGAATAGCAACGTTCATCGCATTCTCCGCTCGTGAGTTACATACTTAACCAATCATTGGGTTGTTTGGGGTTGTGGCGGAGGGGTAGTACCCTGGTAGGAGGACAGGTGCCCTGTCCCCTAGGGTGGTTCGAATACCCTGGTCCCCACGCCCACCCACACCTCATATGTATGGCTCCTCGTTGTGCAGCAGCGGCCACAATCCAGGGCAACGGTGTGTCGCCTCGCCGGCTAAACTACGTACGGGTACCCAGCATGGGGGATCTCACTGGGGAAATGGAGGAGCATCTGTCCTCCCAATCTTGTACATCCCAGTCATCGGGTTAAATGATCAGCTTATGCAACAGCTGTGAGGGCAGTCCTTGGAATGAGAATCCCGGTCGGTTTGCTTGCGTCTGCCAGCTTGTCTGCACGTTGTTGTTTCTATCCCTACTGCTGAAGCTGGGTGTCTGGAAGAGATGGTGGTCTTGGGCTTGCACACTCCACCACCACCATAATCATCAGGTGCAGGTGTCTCTTTTGGACTGCTAGATCACTACCATCAGCGTCATATCACATGGCATTAAGAAGTCCTGTGGAGAGGAATGAAGTGGCGACGGTGTGAGGAAGAGGATGCTTCTGGAGCCTTCTAGTCATGTATCCCCATGCATGGCGGTCCGGGTGTGATGGTCGCTCTGTGTGTCGACCCGGCTGCAATGGCCCAGTTGGTATCATATCCGATGACAAGGCAGCCCTTTTTAGGGATAGCACTGCCTTCTCCGGATGGAGAGAGGGGGAGAAAAGGACCCCTAAAGAAAGCTTGCTCCACTTTGGCTTGCTCGCTAGCCATGGTGGGCTGGTCATCCACGTCTGTGGTTGAAAAATGAAAGAAATGGAGAAAGTAAAAAACAACAATAAACATAGCCGCTTGGAATGTCCGTACCCTCCAAGACAGTGACAACAGACTGCAATGTCGGACAGCCATTGTGGCTCAAGAATTACTCTGCCATACTTTGCAATACAATAGCTGCCCTTAGTGAGACTCGGTTTCCTAGTTTGACGCAGATCACTGAGCACGGGTCTGGCTACACGTTCTATTGCAGTGGGCATCCGATTGATGAGGCACGACAGTCAGGAGTCGGCTTTGTCATCAAGACATGTTACGTCAACCTGCTTGACTCCCTGGCGCAGTCAGTGATCAACTTATGGTGTTCCGCCTGAAGCTCGATAATGGGTACACAACATGTATCAGTGAGTATGCACCAACTATGACCACACACAGACGAGAGCAAGAAACGGTCTATGAGGAACAGACCATGTTATTCAAGGCCTCTCCTCACACTGACAAGTTGGTGGACCTAGGGGACTTCAACGCTCACGTGGGAAGCCACATGACCACCTGGGAGAACGTTATTGGCCACCATGGTGTTGGAAAGGAGAATTCCAATGGCAACTTGCTCTTCTCCTTGTGTGCGCAGCGTCAACTATCCATTACCAAAGCGTTCTTCCAACAGGTTAACAAACTGAAACCCACATGGATGCACCCGCATTCAGGCCATTAGCATCAGATTGTGCATCTTACCAGAGCAATGAGGGGAATGACATGTCTCTGTCTCTCGGACCACTGATTGTGGCGGTCGAGAGTCGCATTCTCCTTCAAGCTCCCACGTCGCAGGGTTCGGAAGGCACCTGTGAAGAAGCTCAGCATGGCCAAGCTCAGCTCACTGGAGACCAGGACCCATCTGAGCAGCAACTTATCACAAAACTTACTGACTTTGACGATGCCCTTTTTGAGACCGTTGACAGCCACTGGACCTTACTTTGTGATAACATCTATGAAGCGGTGGAGGAAGTTCTTGGTTTCATCAAGCGCAAGCAACGGGATTGGTTCGATGAAAACGGTGTAGTAGCCATTCAATTGTTGGACTGTCTTCACCGTCTTGAGTATGTGAATGATAAGAGCTTAATTGCAAAGAAGGATACTTACCACCATGTCCAGCAGACAGTGCAGGTCTCACTGTGTAGTATGGTGGGCCAGTGGTGGATTGCTAGAGCTTAGGACCTCCAGGAAGCTGCTGACAAGAACGATGTGAAATCGTTCTACGATGGCCTGAAGGCAGTCTATGGTCTGACATCACAGGACAGTACGCCAATGTACTCTTCGGACGGTAAGACACTTATTAGGGAGCCGGCTCTCATCCTGGAGCGTTGGGTAGAACACTTTAACGGTGTCCTGAATTGCCAATCTGTGATCTCTGATGAAGCCATTGTGCAGCTCCCTCAGGGACCCATCATAAGATAAGATAAGATAAGATAACAATCAGAAGCCAAGAAAAAAAACAAGCAAGCAAGAGCAGCTAATATACATATGTACATATTACTATAAAATATATATATATACACACACACAGACACACAGTGCAGAGCATTGTAGCTGGATGGAATAAATATATGAATATATAAACACACAGTGCGGAGCATTGTAGCTAGATGGAATAAATATGTAAATATATAAACACCCACAGTACGGAGCATTGCTGCTAGGTGGAATAAATATGTAAATATATAAACACACACAGTGCGGAGCAATGTAGCTAGATGGAATAATATGTAGATATATAAACACACAGTGTGGAGCATTGTAGCTAGATGGAATAAATATATAGATATATAAATATAAACACACCCAGTGCGGAGCATTGTAGCTAGATGGAATAAATATGTAAATACAGTGATCCCTCGCTACTTCGCGCTTCACCTTTCGCGCCCTCAGTGCATCGCGGATTTTTCAAAAATATTCATCAAAAATTCAAAATTGAGAAATAATGGGCGGGCGCTAGCAGAAGGCAGGGAGACTATATTAGACCATCACGTGTCAACACGGAGAGCAGCACAACTCTCTGTTCGCTGTTGTCGTGTTGGCTGGGCTCGGAAATCTCGCAAGCTGATTGGCCGAGACGTTTCACCCCGCAAGCTGATTGGCCGAGACGTCTCACCCACCTCCTCTTCCTGCCGAGCACCCATGAAGGGAAGAAAGACCGCATTCATTGCTTTTTATCGCTCGTGTTACTGAGTCTCGCCGCGTGGAACTTTTTGCTGTTCTCTTGTGCCATTTTGTGCGAAATAGTCTTCCCGTCGAGGCACTACGCCGCCTCCTGCAGCTTCAGCTCTATCGGAAGCTGCCCTCGATGATCCTGCGCCTCCAGCACCTCACGATGAGGCGTCACCTGAGGAGCAGTAAAGCTCTCATTAACCTGTGCAGTAAATCATTTTCATCTTGAGTTACGTATCTTGTTATAAGAATAAAAGAGTTCTAAAAACATATTTATGTACACTTTGTTTGCATCTACGTATGTATGTACACGTACACACACACACACACACGTATCATATGAGAGTGAGAGAATGAACGTACGTATTGTTTATGGATGACGTCATTGGGGTGACGCTACTTCGCGGTTTTTCACTTTTCGCGGTCGGTTCTGGAACCCATTAACCGCGATAAGTGAGGGATCACTGTATATAAACACACACAGTGCAGAGCATTGTTGCTAGATGGGATGAAACAGCATAACCGTCTACTTAGTTATCCTACATGGTATGATTATGTGCCCATACATATTCTCACCCTCCATAGTGACCGGTATTTTCCTAGTTGTATGCCGGAGGGGACCATTGTGTAAGTCTATTGCATCTTTTGCATTCAAAAAACTATTAGTTTGTTACGTCTTTTTGCTATCTCTGCGAGCAGCCCTGCTTAGGTTGTACAGTCTGACAGCCGTTGGTAGGAAGGACCTGCGAAACCTCTCGGTTGTGCACCTGGGATGATGTAGTCTGCTGCTAAATGAGCTCCTCAGTGCATTCAGTATGTCCTGCATAGGGTGAAACTCGGACTCCAGCAGAGATGACAGTTTAGCCACCGTCCTTCTCTCTCCTATCTCCTCCACCGGATCAAGGCGCTGCCCCAGGACAGAGCTAGCTTTCTTGATCAGTTTGTTCAGTCTCTTCCTATCGGCTGCAGTAATGCCACTGCCCCAGCAGACCACTCCAAAAGTGATGGCTGATGCCACCACCGTGTCATAGAATGTCTTCAGCAGCGCCCCTTGTACACCAAAAGACCTGAGTCTCCTCAGCAGGAACAGCCTGCGCTGTCCCTTCTTGTAGAGTGCGTCAGTATTGTGTGACCAGTCTAGTTTATTGTTCAGATGAACACCCAGGTACTTATAGGATGTCACCATCTCGATGTCTATTCCCTGTATATTTACTGGTGCTGTGAGGGGCTGCCCATGCCTGCGGCAGTCCACCACCAGCTACTTAGTTTTCCTCGCGTTGATCTGGAGGCAGTTCCGATGGCACCAGTCCACGAAGTCCTGGATAAGCCCTCTGTACTCAGCTTCATCTCCATTGGAGATGAGGCCAACGATCACAGAGTCATCAGAGAACTTCTGTAGATGGCAGTGTGTTGTGTTGTGTGAGAAGTCTGCAGTATAAAGAGTGAACAGGAAGGGAGCCAGCACCGTTCCCTGGGGGGGCCCCCGTGCTACCGATGATCGTGTCGGACACACAGTCCCGGGTTCTTACAAACTGAGGCCGGTTCATGAGGTAGTCCAGGATCCATGATGACAGGTGCTGGTCCACCCCTGCGCGCAGCAGCTTGTCCTTCAGGATCATCGGTTGGATGGTGTTGAAAGCACTGGAGAAGTCAAAGAACATGATCCTCACCATATTCCCGGGCTTCTCCAGGTGGGACAGAGAACGGTGAAGGAGGAAGATCACCGCATCCTCCACCCCAATGCCATGCTGGTAGGCGAACTGGAGTGGATCCACCAGGGGGCGGAGGTGAGCAAGGAGCAGTCTTTCCAGGGTCTTCATCAAGTGGGACGTCAAGGCCACCGGTCTGTAGCTGTTCAGGTCTTTGGGGTGGGAAGTTTTTGGTACAGGTACCACACAAGATGTTTTCCACAGCTGTGGTACCCTCCCCAGTTTCAGGCTCATGTTGAAGATATACGTCACAATCCCACACAGCTGGTCTGCACAGGACTTGAGGAGCTTTGCGCTGATGCCGTCCGGTCCCGGCGCCTTCCTCGCCTTGATCTTCCTCAGCTCCGTCCTCACCTGGGTCCTGGTCAGGGTCAGGATGGGGGCCTGTGTGTTGGGAGTGGGGGGGTGTTGGTGGAGTGGGGAGTGGGCAGCAGGACTTGATTTCTTTAGAGGCAGCAGTGGTTGTTGTGCAGTCAGGGGGGAGGGCGGTTGGTCAAATCTATTGAAAAACAAGATTCAGGTTGTTCGCCCACCTCCCTGCCCCCCTGTGGCCTGGGGGGAGGTATTCTGGAGCCCCGAGATGGTTTTGAGGTTTCTCCAAGGACCCCGCTGATGTCGCTCTGTTGCAGCTGGCCTCCATCTTCTTCCTGAAGCTGTCCTTGCCTTCTCTGATCTTTCTCCTCAGCTCCCTCTGTACGGACTTCAGCATCTCCCCTGTTCCCTGACCTGAAGATCCTCTTCTTCTCTCTCAGAAGAGTTTTTTATCTCAGGGTTGATCCAGGGTTTGTTATTTGAGAGCAACAGCCGTATGGTCTTGGTGGGAACGGATTTGTCCACACAGAAGCCTGAGGTAGTCTGTGAAGGTGTGAGTGAGGCCATCGATGTCCTCACCATGTGGATCGCAGAGCTGCTTCCAGGCGGTGGCTTCAAAACAGCCCTTTAGAGTGTCCATTGTCTCCTCAGACCATAACTCCACTGTGCGCATGGCCGGAGGTTGTCTGTGCACTAGGGGTTTGTACACCGGCCGGAGATGAACCAAGTTGTGATCCGATCTCCCGAGTGGGGGGAGTTGTGATGAGGTGTACGCCTCCTTAGTGTTTGCGTAGAATAAGTCCAGTGTTTTTATTGTCTCTAGTGTGGCATGTGACATACTGGGTGAACGTGGGTAGAATGGGAGATAATGAAACATGGTTGAAATCGCCTGAGATGAGGAGAAGAGCATCTGGGTGTTCTGTCTGCAGCCTGCTGGTTACTGAATGGATGACGTCACGCGCTGTCCCAGCGTTCGCCGACGGATTTTGCACAAAACAACAATGCAGATCACGTGTGAGTATTCTCTCGGGAGATATGTAGGCCGCATGCTAACAGCTAGCAACTCAATGTCTTTGCTGCAGTGTCGTTTAACAGTGATATGTCCCGGTCTGCACCAGTTGTTGTTAACATACATTATCACTCCACCGCCCCTTGCTTTGCCACTGTCTGGTGTTCGGTCAGCCCGTATCATGTGAAAACCCTCCAGCTCAATGTTAGCATCTGCTGCTAGTTCAGTTAGCCACGTCTCAGAAAACAAAAGGAGAGAGCACTCCCGATATGTGCTATCGTAACGGCAGATAGCCGCTAGCTCATCTACCTTTCCCAGTAACGACCGTACATTTCCCATGACAACAGATGGAAGGGAGGGTCTGTACCTTATATTTTTTGTCCTCCGCCTTACTCCAGCCCGGCAGCTGCGGCGTTTTCGCCTCAGTTCTCTCGGTATGTCGAGTTTTTCCAATGGGACCGAGTGGCAGTTGAATGCTAGCAGCTCTTCCCTGCTGTATCGTATCCTGCTATAAACAGTGGCTCCGTCCATCGGCTCAGGAGACATTTGGGACGATCTGTGTGTCCGTGATACAAGTGGAGTGAAAAAAAGACGGATCAAAAAGAGAGAGGAAGGGAAAAAGACTCGGAATCGAGCCGCTGTTGCAAAGGGCGGCCGACTCGTGTGGTGCCGGGAGAGAAAATAGAGGAGCTGAATGTCCCGCTGATGATCACTGAGATTAAGCATGCCATCAAACAGACGTCTAGTGGTAAGGTAGCTGGTGGAGATGGTATTCCACCGGAGATCTATAAGTGTGGCAGTAACATCGTTGTCGCCCAGTTGTTTGCCACCATATGGGAGCAGGAGGTGGTTCCACAAGACTTCAAGGAGACAATGATTGTTCACCTGTACAAGCACAAGGGAAACTGTCACTGCTGCGATAACTACAGAGGAATATCGCTCCTCGCCATTGCTGGCAAGATTCTAGCACGTGATCATAAACCATCTGAATCACTATGTTGTCGGCAACATCATTCCCGAGAGTCAGTGCGGCTTTCGAACAGGACGAGGCACCATTGACATGATGTTTGCAGCCAGGCAAATGCAAGAGAAGTGCCGAGAACAAAATTGTGATTTGTTCATTGTGTTCGTAGACCTGACTAAGGCCTTCGACTCTGTTGGGAGAGAGGGCCTGTGGAAGCTGCTTACCAGGGTTGGGTGCCCTCTTAAGATCATCAATATCATCCGTTCGTTCCATGATGGCATGGTCGGGCGGGTGGTTGAGAGTAGTTCAATCTCCGATCCGTTCCCTATCATCAACGGCACTAAGCAGGGGTGCGTTATGGCCCCCCTGCTCTTTAGTATCGTCTTCGCCGCAGTGCTCCTTGATGCCTTCAAGGACTGCGACAGAGGTGTAAGGATCTGGTTTTGCACTGACGGCAATGTATTCAACTTGCAATGTTTAAAGGCTAAAACAAAGACGTCATGTATGATGCTGTGAGATCTTCTCTATGCCGACGACAGCGCGCTCATCGCTCACACTCTTGAAGACGCGCAGTTCATCATTGACCAGCTTGCTAGAGCAACAAATCATTATGGACTCACTATAAGTATCAAGAAGACAGAGGTTTTACATCAACCTCGTCCCGATAAATCCTGTTATTACCATCGGTGGCAAGCCCCTCAAGGCAGTGGACATGTTCTGCTACCTTGGGGGCACCATCTCGCAGAATGCTAAGATTGATGATGAAGTTACCTACTGCATCAGTAATGCTAGTGCATCCTATGGACATCTACAGCATCGTCTATAGTCTAAGCATGGCATTCGTCTAAGCACTAAGATCAAAGTTTATCGCACCATTGTTCTATCTACACATTATGGGTGTGAGTCGTGGACAACCTATCACCCCCATGTGAAGAAACTTGAACAGTTTCACATGCAGTGTTTAAGAAAGCTGTGTGGAATCACGTAGTGAGACAAAGTTGCCAACACTGAAGTCCTCCGTCGGTGCAATATCACCAGCATCAAGTCATTCATCATACATGCCCAGTTGCGCTGGACCAGCCATGTTGTTCGGATGACAGATCAGCGCGTTCCTAAAATCCTGTTATTTGGCCAGTTGGACAAAGGGCAGAGGTTGCGGGGCGGTCAGTGGAGGCGGTATAAAGACGTCCTCAAAGCCTCACTCAAGTTGTACGGGATTGATCCTATGACATGAGAAATGCAGGCCAAGAACCGCTCCCTCTGGCGAAAGATCTGCCACGAAGGTGTTGACCTCTTCAAGAGAGATAGAACTGCCCATTTGGATGCCCGCCACGAAGCACGTCACGGTGCCGCCCAGCAACAGAGACGTCTACAGTAGTCGGTGTCATCCACTCATCCAATTATGTACTACGTCTGTCCTGATTGTGACATGCCTTGTGCTTCGCGTATCGGCCTCATCAGTCATTGCCGTCACAAGAACCCCCTTTCAATTTAATACAGCCAGAAGGCGGGAGATCCGTCTTTGGCGACAGCTCAGTTCATCATCAACTTAACCATTACCCTATGGTTGAAAAACAACTAAGAAAATGGAGGGACGAAATTCACAAATAAGGTTTTTTTTTAAGGCTTAAGTCTATTTATCTAACTAGATTGCAGAAATTCAGACTAAGATGCGTTTGAGTAACTATAATTTTTGATATCTTTGTACTTGAATTATACATAAATGTGCATTTTCTTTAAGATGCACCGTGAGAGCTTTTTACAATCACTGTGTGACTGTGATAGTTATGTCCAACATTTAAGTTTTCCCTTAAATATTTTGCACAGAATATAAAATATTAAACAGGTTTCCCTAGTATAAAAAACGTGACTCATTACTTACTGGTACCAAGGTCAGATCTTGACGAATGATTAGGCTGAACACTCGTGTTGTATAGTGGCCTTTCCATGAGCAGGTTGATCTATAAACAGTCAGAGAACATCTGTAAAATCACAAATTCTCTGTTAAAGTTTGTCACATAAACTGTGTAACAGATGGACGGCTAATGGTTTCCAAATGGTATGACGCCATAGCATGAAGGTAAACTTTTGGTGTTGGAGAACTTATCAATGAACAATATCAGGAACACATCTGTGTTTTGAAAATCCTTGAAAATTGCACTCATCTCATGAGAATTCACTGGATGAATATATTACTTTGACACGTTAATACCAAATGCCATCTGAAAAGGGCCATGAATAGACCCCAATGTTTTTCTACTCTGAACAAAAACAAAGAGAGTTTGCAATCTAAGAAGACACATCCAGTGAAACCCAAACTAAGCACTGACCGAGCGCCACACAATCATCTTCCAATGAGACGGGGGATTGGATAAATTTGCAGATGCAGCTGTGTTTGTGGGTTTGCCAGCCCACGTGGATCCACTCATCATTTTTTATAGAAATTCTCCTGCTATATTTTATTATATTAGACTCCAGTGTTGTGCCCCTCCCTTCCTATTTTTGTCTCACACTCTCTGGTCAGAGCACAGTAACATTTCATGAGTATTTCAGTACACTTTTTAATCTGTAACTTTTCATTTTTTGATAATGAAAAAAATAGTTTACTGAAGAAAAAAGGCTCAATATACACATACAATAAATCAGTTTAAATATTTATGATGAAATCGTGATTTTTTTTTTAATTAAACAGCATAAATATGTGGCAAATTTGTCATGGATCGCCGTTTAGGGCAGGCAGCCGACACCAAGTGCAGGAGCTGTGAGTTTGCACATTTATTAAACAGAAAAACACAAACAACAAACACGCACGCTTACAGGTGGGATAACGGGGAAACACCTGGAGAACGCTACCAGACAGGGACTACATCTGGGTGTCAGAAGGAACGTAGAAATAATGTCCAGATAAACAGTAGACCTTATTTCCCGGAGCTTGATGGTTTCTGCTGCTGCAGGACCAGATGGCGTCCATCCAGAGGCTGAGGTCAAACTGGCACATGGTAGGCAACACGGACTTCTGGCGAGGGGGGCAAAGCACCGGAGTCAGGGGATGCTGCTTTGTCGGCTCAGACTTCGATGCAGATGAACCCCCAGCCCTGCGTGGCAGAGCCAGGGAGTGCCTCACTGATGGCACCGGGTCTCATGATGCACAGTAACATTTCATTGAGTATTTTCAGTACACTTTTCAGTACACTTGAAACCGGGGGACACTTCCTTGTCAACTTAGGTTTCGGAACACAGGGGGCACTGTTCTCCCATCAAAAGCGTGGCTGCGGGACTGGAACTGGACTCTTAGACGCCACAGGACCCTCTGTCATCCAGCAGCTCCCTCCCAGGACCAGCAAACACTCAGGGAAGGCAGAGGGGAACACGGGAGAAGCAGGTAAGGAAACAGTGGCTGCAGCAGGTGGTGAGGACTCCACTAAAGTGTGCTGCTAGTGCTGAGCCTCACCTCTGGGAATAAGGCAAGATAGTTCATTTTTATGTGGAGGAGAATGAAAAAGCACTTGACTTAATTCCCGGGGCGTGACGGTTACTGCTGTGGCGCCAAACAATGCTCCTCCGGGGGTTGCGGAGGTCAGTTGGCGAGTAGGCAGAGACATTGGCTCATGGCAAGGTGGGCAAGCCTCTGGAGTCAGGGGATGCTCTGTCTTTGGCTCCACCTCTGTCCATCCGGTGAACCCTCCTCCAGCTGCTGCATAAACTCTGGAAGAAGCCATGGTTTATATTCCAGTAACAGCTCCCTCTCTGCTGCCAATACCTGCTGGCGCTCCTCCAGCACCTCCGCAGTAGGACCGTCAGGAGGCACGAGGACGATGTGCCCAATCTGGCAGGCTGTCTGCTTTTCCAGCATCAGAAGGACGGCTGATGATGCGTGCCTTTGTTTGGGAGATGAAGACGGGGTTGCTGCTGGAGAGCAGCGAGAGGCTGAGGACCTCTGTTCCCAGAACCACTTCCTTGTCGGTGTGGACACAGATGTGGAAGGGGTTTTCCCCAGCCTGAGAAGCATGGATGGTGGGCTCGTAATGAAGAGGAGTAAGTCCGTGATATATATGGAGTGTAAGGTGTCGCCGGATCAGAAAGTTGTCACCGGATCAGAAAGTGAGAGGAAGAAAAAAACCTCAGAATTGAGCCGCTGTTGCAAAAGGCAGCCGACTCGTGTGGCGCCGGAAGAATAAAATAAATCTATCATCTGCAAAGAAATGTACATTATAATGAGATAAAATATTACTGGACGTAATGGAACCTCTAAATAGTTTATTAGATCATTGCTGCACAAGTGCTTAAAATAAAACCAGCATTATTTGAATTTTCTGTCTAAAATAAAACATGATCAGCTGTGTTATTACTTGGAGAGTGCAAAAATGCAGGGGAAGCAGAAATCCTGTCCAAACCTTGCTTCTGTATCTTATTAATGACTGTGAGGGTTGGTAGGAATGAAATGGATGCTCTTCTCCGTAACAGTAAATATGCAGAAAAAAAAATACCCAGAGGTCTTCTTCACAGCACATAGGATATACGGTTAAATTGTGCTCAGAGAGGCCCATTAAAACTGCATTATTGCACTAAGTGCTGTAAGGAGAGTAAGTAAATGAGCACTTGCTAGCTTTATGGCAGTGGTGGTCTTGGCACACAGTCTGAAATCTACAGTGACATAGACTGGATGGGCAACAGAAATTAATTTCAAAAGAGGCCACTGAGGTCAAGTTGTACTGACTTTAGGTGAGATCGAGGAAAAAATAGTCACATCCATATCTGAATGAATCAATCAAATATGTTGTACTATGTAGGTAAGAATGTATTTAAAATAACAACTTCAAGATGTGGACGCATGCCGAGCTTTCCCCCCTCAGCTTCAAAGAGCACATTTCACTTTGAACTGTAGTGCTGAGAGCCCGCATTAATATTTGAGATGACCAAAATATACAACCTAAGAGAGTCAAAATACAGCATGAAACATCACTGAGCTGCCAAAACTTGTCATCCATGGGGATGAGAGGTTGATTTGGGCAGTCTGTGTCCATGTTCTAATCATATCCGTGCTCTTAAGCTAGCTAAACTTATACTGACCTTTGATTAGTACCTCTGGCTATGTGTTTGATGCTAAAGAGTCAAATTAAAATTTCATAGGGTCAAAAAAAAGTTCAAGTATTTGGTTGAAAGGCACTTTATTTTGAACACATGTACAGTAAGGTCCCCTTTGTGGATCACTACTTTATTGCGGGGGAGGGGTTTGGGTGCCGTAATGATCCCAGGATCTATGTTGTTGGGGGCAACTTGCCCCTGGTATGGTCTCCCAAGACAAATTGGTTCTAGGTGAAGGTACAGACCAAGAGCATTCCAGTGGATCCCCATGAAAGAATCGACAAGGATCCAGTGTACCCCACCCACCATGGGGTTACCAGGGCCCCACCTTGAAACAAGGCTGGAGAGAGAGGATCAACAGCAAAAGCCTGGTATTCGGCCTTTTTCCCAGACAAACGGCATGGGTCTGCCCTCCGGTGGGCCCACCACCTGCAGGAGGGATTTGTGGAGATCATAGGTGGTGTTGTGGGGGCATGGTGTTGGACTTCTCCACCCAGGGAACAATGGACCGAAAGAGGAGGTGTCACCGGGGGGGTATCAGACAGGACAGTAAGGACTATGCGCCCTCCGGGGAGAGGAGTAAGTGCCTGAGCCCCTGGGAGAAGAAGTGTGTGAGAGCGGCGCCGACATTATGTCATGTTAATGTGCCACACAGGCTTTGTTCTAAACATAATGTATTATGGTCGGAAGTTCCGAGTCTCGATGCATGGTAATAAAGATATAAAAGAGGAATGCACAGAGACCTGGGATGCTCTTTTGCTGTAAGTTATGTTGGAGGAAGAATAACATTTCCGTGTCGTCCAGCTCGTTGCCTAGCCTGTCTTCTTTCTCCACATTGGTGACCCTACGACGTGCCATGGAAAGCGAGCCGAGCACCGCCCCGGCGACTGCCTGGAGGGAGAGCACCAGCGCCGCATGTGTGGCCTCAGTCGAGCTCCCAGACTTCTGGCTTCAAAACCTGACCACGTAGTTCTTGCACATAGAAGCCCAGTTCGCATGTCGTGGGTTAACAATGGACAATACCGGGTATTACTACGTGGTCACTGCACTGGTTGCATGCGCCACGCAACAAGTGACAAGCCTGCTCCAAGAGCCGCCGGCTCAAGGAAAATATGAAGCTCTCAAGAAGATGCTTCTCGAGCTCTCTACCTTTTCTGATAGTGAGAGGGCAGAGAGACTTCTAACGTGTTCGGAGTTAGGTGACAGATCAGCAGTGGAGCTAATGGAGAGCATGTTGGCGATGAGGGGGAAGGACAACGAATCCTTCCTGTTAACCCACTTGTTCCGCAGGAACCTACTGGCTACAGCGAGGGCAATCCAGGCTAACTCGCCGCAGCTGGTTGCCAAGGACTACCGCACCCTGGCACGGGAAGCGGACCACATCATTTTGGTGACCAGAACTCTCAGCGTGCAGACAGTGGCACCAGCCTCCATGGGAGACTTCAGCGAGGTCGAGGAGCTGTTCGTGGTAGCCGGGACGGAAACCAGAGGATGAAGAAATGGAGCGATCTGTTTTTATCATCACCGTTTCGGCTCAAACACCCAATGCTGCCTGTCGCCATGCCAATTCAAGAAGCCGGGAAGATGGCACAATCGGAATTCAATGGCAGCTGCAACCGATGGTGGCAGCTGTGTGCTTATTGGTTGTTAGTTGATGTTGCTAATAGGCGATTAGTGGATACAGTCACTTTCACCTCACTGCCCTGTACAGCTCGGAGAGCTGGGTCGACAACACTGGCTAACGTTACAGCTCCATGGGTCAAGTACCAACAGTTACTTGCACAGTTCCCAGCACTCACGGTCTCGACCTTTTCGGCTATGGTGATGAAACACGGGGTTGAGCACTTTTTAATGACAAAAGGTCCTCTGGTGTTTGCGCAACCTCGGCGTTTGAACACAGCTAAACTGGCCAGCGCGCACGAGGCATTCGCCAACTTAGAGCAGTTTGGCATCATCAGGAACTCCAACAGTCCGTGGGCATCCCCGCTACACATGGTGCCTAAAGCCGACGGGTCGATTTCTGGCGCTTGAATAATGCCATGGAACACGATTGTTATCCCATTCTTCACATCCAGGATTTTTCCGTGCACCTGTCCGGGGCGCGTGTTTTTTTGAAAGTGGATCTAGTCCGCGGATACCATCAGGTCCCAGTATGCGCAGAAGACGTTCCAAAAACAGCGGTAATAACTCCTTTCGGCCTTTTCGAGTTTTTACGCGTGCCGTTCGGATTAAAAGGCATTACGCAGACTTTCCAGAGGATGATGGATGCCCTTCGTCTCTGTCTACTTAGACGACATTAGCCAGCGTGTCCAAGGAGGAACACATCGGCCATCTCAAGACAGTTTTCCAGAAGTTGGAAGTGCATGATAGTTAACCCGGCGGTATGCCAGTGATTGATTTTTTGGGCCACTGCAATTTGCCGGAGGGCCCAATCCCGTTACCGGATAAGGTGTGCGTGGTGTTGGATTTTCTGCGTCCGCAGACCGTGAGAGCACTACCGTTGTTTTTGGGAATGGTTTATTTTTATAACCGTGTCCTTCCCCGAGCAGCCCAGCTAATGCAGCCTTTGTATGCCGCGCTTAAAAAAAAGAAGCCCGCGGAAAGCATTGACTGGTCTCCCGAGCGAGACCAGGATTTTGCAAATACCAAAACAGTACTGGTGGATGCCACGTTGCGAGCCCACCCAGATCCATCCACACAGATAGCACTCACTACGGATGCATCTAATGTTGCCATAGGGGCAGTGGTTGAGCAGTGCGTCTCATGTTTGTGGCAGCCGCTAGCATTTTTTAGCCAAACCTTGCGTGACAACGAACACAAATACAGTGCGTTCGATAGAGAATTGCGGGTTCTCCACCTGGCAAAGCTCCATTTCCAGTTTTAGCTGGAGGGGTGTGAGTTCACCATGTTCGTGGACCATAAGCCACTGACATACATGATGGCCAAGGTCTCGGGACCATGGTCGGCCTGAAAGTAACGGCATTTGGCTGCAATTTCAGAGTTTACTACCGACATTCAACATGTTGCTGGTAAGCTCAACATTGGGGCCGATTGCCTGTCATGCGTGTTAATCGCCCTGGTCTATATGGGAGTTGATTTCCCTGCTATGGCCGCGGAACAAGCCGGGGACGTGGACATTTGCGCGCTCCAGTTTGTGCCAACTGGATTAAGGCTGGAGAACAGGGTGGTGCAAGAAGGGTGCCCTCCCTTGCTCTGCAACGTCTCCACCGGCCACCTACGCCCAGTGGTTCCAAGCTGTTGGCACCATCATGTTTTTGAGTCAGTCCATTCCCTTTCGCATCCAGAGGTGCGCACGTCGGTGAAGCTAGTGGGGGTGAAATTCATCTGGCCGTGCTTGCACAAAGACGTGAAAAAGTGGGCTGCAGCTTGTGTCGTGTGCCAGCGGGCCAAAGTGCACAAGCACACCAAAGCCTCCCTCGAGCCCTTTCACATCCCAGCCAGGAGGTCCAACCACGTCCACATGGATTTGGTGGGACACCTCCCGGTGTCACAAAATTTTTTGCACCTCTTAACAATCGTGGACCGCACCACGCACTGGCCTGAAGTGGTCCTGCTGGCTTCCACCACGTCCACAGAAGTGGCTCACACCTTTTTGTCGGCTTGGGTTCCACGTTTCGGATCTCCATCGGACAGCACGTCTGGCAGGGGGTCCACAATTTGTTTCAGAACTCTGGTCCTCTATGACCCAGAGCCTGGGGGTCAAAATTCACTGCACTTCTGCATACAACCCACAGGCTAACAGGTTATGTGAGCGTTTTCACAGTTCGCTTAAAGCAGCACTCAGAGCTTTGCTCATGAACACAAATTGGGTCGACCGCCTGCCCTGGGTTCTTTTAGGGTTGCGCTCTGCACCTAAGGAGGATTTGGCAGCCTCCCCGGCAGAACTTGTTTTTTCTCAGCTGCTGCAGATCCCCGGAGAGTTTTTACCGGAAAACCCCGTGCCCGAGGCTGATCCACCCGTGCAATTTTTACACGGTACGGAGGCTGGGAGCATACTGGACCCGGCCCACCATTGTTTTTCCCACACATTCGTCCCAAAACACTTGCAGAATGTCAGTTTTGTTTTTGTCAGGCACGATGCGCATCGGACCCTGCTGCGCCCACCATACGACGGACCATTCAGGGTGTTGGAACCTGGGGCGAAGCATTCCGTGTTAGACTTGGGGGGACGTAGGGAGACCGTTTGCATTGACAGGCTGAAGCCCGCTTTTGTGTTGGTAGATGAGCAGGTGGTGTTGGCCCAAGCTCCATGGCGAGGATGCCCACCGTTGGTGGCTTTGCAAGTTGGTAATCCCTCGGCAGAGACCTGCGCTCGCGAAGTTGATATGTTTTCTCCCCCTCCCTTTTTCCCTCCACAGACTGACGTGCCCTCCTGTACATCCACCAGCAGGGCGGTTCGACTGGATCGGTGACCCCCCGCTACAACCGCTATGGGCACCAGTTCAAGCCCAAAGGACCGGGGCATTAATGCCCTTTCTGGTTGTTCGGGGGGGCTTTGTGGGGACAGGGTGTTGGACTTCTCCACCCAGAGAACGACGGACCGAAAGAGGAGGTGTCACCGGGGGGTATCAGATGGGACAGTAAGGACTATGCGCCCTCCGGGGAGAGGAGTAAATTCCGGAGCCACTGGGAGAAGAAGTGTGTGAGAGCGGCGCCGGCGTTATATCATGTTCATGTGCCATACAGGCTTTCTTCTAAACATAATGTATTCTGGTCGGAAGTCCGGGTCTCCATGCATGGAAATAAAGATGTAAAAGAGGAATGCACAGAGACCCGGGATACTCTTTTGCTTTAAGTTATGTTGGGGGAGGAATAAAGTTTCTGTGTTGTCCAGCTCGTTGCCTCGCCTGCCTTCTTTCTCCACAGTGTGTGGATTGGGCCGAAGTCTGGGCATCTTTGATTGGACTGCTCCCTCTGTAAGCTGGAACCCCAGGAAAGCAGTAGAAGATGGATTGTTGGATGGAGGAGGCAGGGAGGGACGGGCGGGCAGATGAATGGATGGATGGATGGATGGACAGACAGACGGATGGATGGATGGTAAAGTAAGTTGTAAAGATGGCACACTTCCTGATTGTCACTGATCCTGCGTTTGAAGTTAAGGCATATAGCCCTGTACTATCATACTCCTTATGTAAAAGATAGAGGGGCTGTAGCTAGTGTGATGCCACCTGAAGTGAATCCTCTATGATGATCACCTCCACTGTTGCCTTCTAGCTGATTTGAAAAATAAAATCAACTAGTGCTGCATGGAACTACATTCCAAGTGTCTATCAGTTAGACAATATAGTTAAGAGCCGATCAGAAACACTTTATTTTCCTAAATGGGACTATGGTTTATGAAAATATGTGTTTCATCCAATATGACACAAGTCTAGCAATTAAAGAACACAATAAAGTCATCAAAAAATGATTAATAATGAGTAATTGAAATCTGTCTTATGGTTAGCCACACATTGGACTGCACATCTTTTGCAGCCAAACATTTGTCTCTTCAGGATTTCGTGGGATGTTTTTATTATTGTTACAGCCCAAAAAGCCTGAATTTGTGAGAGCTTTTTTAAAATGTTGTGATAAAAGTTGCAATGTTTTGAGAGTTTGTTTTTTTTTTGCACTAAAAGTTATGGGAAAAATTACAAATTTTATAGCAGATGCTTTTTTTTCCTGGCCAATGTATGCTCAGTAGACAACAAAATAGACCACATACAGCTCCTGAGATCTACGCAACATGATGCGCGGAACTGCTGTGTTTTTATCTTTACGGAAACGTGGCTAAATGACAATATCCCAGGAGGGATTGGAGGAGGGGTGTATGTTTACATCACTGATGCTTTGTGCCGAGATGCAACTGTTGTGCACAAACACTGTTCTCCATTGGTGGAGTTTATGATCATCAAGTGCCGACCCTTCTACTTAGTGAGGGAAATTACATCTATCCTGCTAATCACTGTGTATGTCCTGCCCACCACCAGACATACACAGAGAGGAGTAAAGCACTAAAGGGACTCTATCAGACTATAAGTGAGACACAAACAGTGCATCAAGGCAGATTCCTCATCACAGCAGGAGACTTTAAC
The DNA here is from genome assembly GCA_020510985.1 of Pholidichthys leucotaenia. Taxonomy (NCBI): domain Eukaryota; kingdom Metazoa; phylum Chordata; class Actinopteri; order Cichliformes; family Pholidichthyidae; genus Pholidichthys; species Pholidichthys leucotaenia. Next base: position 246,948,218 of record CM035838.1, on the reverse strand, counting down.
CATGCTGATTTAAAGGCCCTCCTACCAAAACTACACCAACATGTGGACTTTCCAACAAGAGGAGACAACTTGCTGGACCTGGTGTATACAACCCACAAGAGAGCATACAGAGCCTCCCTGCTCCCCCACCTGGATCTCTCTAGATCACATCACCATCTTGCTAAGGCCTGCATACAGACCCAGAGTGAAAGCCATCAGACCAACAAAAAAACAGGTATGTGTGTGGCCAGAGGGGGCCTCTGATGCTCTGAAAGACTGCTTCAGCACTACAGACTGGGACACTTTCAAGCATGCAGCCACTCACAATGGACACACAAACATAGAGCAGTACACTGAGGTTGGTGCAGTGTACATAGCTAAATGCATTGATGATGCCACTCACTGCAAAACTGTCATTGTTCATGCTAACCAGAAGTCATGGATGACAGCAGAGGTCCACAGGCTCCTGAGGGCTCGGGACACAACCTTCAGAGCCAGGAACACTGCAGGACTAACAGCAGCTAGGGCCAACCTGTCCCATGGCTTCAAGAAGGCAAAACCACAGTACAGCAAGAAAATATTGGGCCACTTCAGCAACACCAGACATGTACATTCTTTCTGGTGGGGCATACAGACCCTCACCAGTTACAAACCTCCACCTCAGACCTGTGTGAACGACATCACATTTTTAAGTATATCAAGGCTTCCAGCATTGACTCTCTCTCTGAAATGGGATTTGAAATTGTGCTCTTAAATTGTTTTTATGTGTGTCATTTCTCTTATCATTTTACCTTTTAAACTTACTCCCTGCTTGTTTCAAGGACAACAGTTCCTGAAACCTGACCTGGATTGCTTTCTATATATGCTGTTTTTTAATATCTTCCTGCCTGCCTCAGGGACTATAGATGGAAATTAGTGAGAACGGTATAATCTGGTACAGAGCATCTTTACCCTCTGTTTGTTTTTTTTTCCTGTACATGGTCCCTGACAAATAAACCATTAACTAAACTGAACTAAACACTGCTTAACAACTTAAATGACTTGTTTGGCCAGTTTGAAGCACAAAACAGCACATCAGCACAAAAGACCACTCCTCCCCCAGATGAGCAAGCTATAAGCCTGGATCCAGCTAGCGTGAAGAGGACCTTCTCCAGGCTCAACCCACGCAAGGCAGCTGGACTAGACAACATACCAGGCCATGTTCTGAAGGACTGTGTGGAGTAGCTCAAGAATGTCTTGGCCAACATCTTCAACATCTCCCTGACTCAAGTTGTTGTCCCCATGTGTTTCAAAACTGCTACCATAATACCAGTCCCAAAGAAGCCCGTCCCATCCAGCTACAATGATTACCGGCCCGTGACACTGACTGCCACCATAATGAAGTGCTTCGAGCGGTTGGTCATGCAGAACATCAAGTCCACCCTCCCTCTCTGTCACGACCCATCTCAGTTTGCATACAGGTCAAACAGATCCACAGAAGATGCCGTCACTGCTGCTCTCCATCCAGCCCTCACCCACCTGGACTCAAAGAACTCCTATGTGTGAATGCTGTTCTTGGACTTCAGTTCAGCATTCAACACAATCATCCCCCAGCACCTGATTCAAAAACTCAGACACTTGGGACTCAAAACCTCTCTCTGTAACTGGGTGCTGGACTTTCTCACAGGGAGGCCACAGAATGTGTGGGTCAGCAGCAACACCTCCAAGACCATCACACTGAGCACAGGGGCCCCACAAGGCTGTGTGCTCAGCCTGCTGCTCTTCACTCTGCTGACTCATGACTGTGCACCAGCCTACAGCACCAACCACATCATCAAGTTTGCGGACGACACGATGGTGGTGGCCTCATCACAAACAATGAAGAGGCCAACTATAGAATTGAGGTGAGCCAACTGGTCCAGTGGTGTAAAGACAATAATCTCCTCCTGAACATGGGAAAAACCAAGGAGATGGTAGTCGACTTCAGGAAGGGACGCACACAGCATCGCCCTCTTATCATCGATGAAGCAGTTGTGGAGAGGGTGAGCAGCACCAAGTTCCTGGGGGTGCACATCTCTGAGGACCTCTCCTGGTCCAACAACACCACATCACTGGCCAAGAAGGCTCAAACTTGCCTCTATTTCCTCCACAAACTGGGGAGAGCATGAGTCCCATCCCCCATCATGTGCTCATTCTACCAGGGCACCATTGAGAGCATCCTCATCAGCTGCATCACTGCGTGGTACGGGAGCTGCACCGCCTCCTGCCGGAAGACACTACAACGCACAGTGAAAGCAGCCAGCAAGATCATTGGTGCCCCTCTGCCCCCCCCCCCCCCAGACATCTACCACACCCGCCTTACCCGCAGAGCCATCAACATTGCAGGTGACACCTCCCACCCCTCAAACTCCCTCTTCAGCCCTCTGCCCTTGGGGAAAAGTACCAGAGCCTCCAGGCCCGCCCTACAAGACTGCTAAACAGCTTTGTTCATCAGGCCATCAGGACCCTGAAGTCTCCCCCCCCCACCCCTGGACTGTAACACACTCACACACACAATAACTACCTCAGCTGTTTGCACAGAAAGACGTGGCACACCAACAGTAATACATCTGCTGCTGTATGTCTCTGTACCTTACTGCAGCCATTTGTACAAATGCTACACTTGCTCCTGTCTGTTATTGCAATATTGATCATGTGCAGTCCAATCTGTCACTGTCTGCACCTACACTACCGCATTGAACTTGCAATTACAGGTATTCAAACTTTTTCTGTATATAGAGGATTGCTGGGTTTTATCTTTTATATTTATTTGCACTACAGGTAGCATTATTGTACATAGACTACTGTTTTTTTTTCATCATTGTTCCTTCTTTTATTATATATTGAGAACACCACAAAGAGAGAGAGAAACAGCATTTCAATTCTTCTGTATGTTCTGTACGTATAGAAGTATTGACTGTCATGAACTGGGTTTGGACTTTCTCCCAAACTCAGTTTCATGGCCCTTCTGTCTTTATATTTATCTGTTGTATTTTTTGTGCCCCTTTTGAGTTGCCACTACGTTCTATTTGTCTGTTTATGTTTTAGGTTGTTTTGACTATCTTGTTTTATTTGTAGTCATTCTCTGGTCTGCATTTGGTTTTGTTTATTATTATTATTTTGTGGGTTGACTGCTGTCAGGTTGCGTCTTCGGGGTTGCCATATGCTGCCTGTCAGCTGCCAACCACTTGTCCTTCTCATTACATCCAAGCTGATTCCAATCTCCAATTGTTATTCCCCTCTCCTGCTCAGGTCATTCCGCACCTGTTATCACTTATGTTATTGTCTCACCTATTATTTAGCTCAGGCTGTTCACTCTGTTCTTGGCCATTCCATTGAGTTTGTTCAGCCTACTCCTCCACCAGAGCACGGTCCGCTCTGGTGAAATCTCACTGTAAGAAACCCCGACACTCACCAGTTCATATGTTGGAGCGCTTTGTGCTATTCTATTCTTTGTCCTTTTCTCGCTCACCAGTTGGTTTGGAGCACTCAGTGTTGACTCTTTAGTTTTCTACTCACTCACCAGTTAGTTTGGGAGCGCTCAGTGTTTATCCTTGATTTTTGCTCACCACTAAGCCTGTTGGAGTACTTTGGTTTATTCTTTATGTTAATAAAATGCACAGCACCATTCTGAGCATGGGTTCGCTCTTTCTGCCCAGAAGGGGCCAACATGACAGAGACAAATAAAAATCTTTGAATCTTTGAATCTTTTTCCATAGTTTACTGCAATGATATTCTATAACACGACAAGAAAAGCACAGGATTGGTAAACATTTCCTATTAAACAGTGATTTGTAAATTAAGCAGAAACTTCTGTTATATACAGAAAAACTCTTTTGTGCAACAGCAAATACAGACTCTAACACAATATCCATTACAACAATTAAATTGCATTGAATGCATGTTGAAGAGTAGAGATTTGGAAGTTATTGGCAGAACCTTCATTTGAAAACTCCCTAACCTCAGCAGTCCCAACCACTTGGTACTGAGCGCAGAGGAAAAAAAAAAAAAAATTCTGTTGCTCTGTATTGTTTATCGTTGTCTGTGTTTTTCTGAAAAAAATTACAGACAATAGTCTCTCTCTCTTCCCAGGGTGTGTGTTGGCGGTGCTGGGGTGGGGGTGGGCCCACTGTAGAGGTGTCTGGGGGGGGCTAACACCGGGAGCGCTGCTTTCCGGCCTGGGGGTGATGATGGTGGTGGTGATGGGGGGGGTGGCCTTTCGGCGTCTGGGGCCCAGCGGCTGGCATTGGCCCCACTGGGGGGGTGGGGGCTGGCCGCTCCTGGGGCGGGGGTCCATCACGCTAGCCGCTCGGTGGTCTGTCATCCCTCGGCCGTCCCTCCTGTGGCGGATGCCTTGCTGTCCTGGAGCTTGTTGGCCTTGGGACATTTGTGCTTTGTGGGGGTTGGTGGTGTTGTCTTGCTTACTTGGGGCTTCGGGGGGGGGGGGGGTTGCTGTGACCTGCCACCCTCTTTGCATGTTTCCTGGCCACTCACACGCACACTCTTATTTTGTGTGCACTCTCATACACACGTACACACATGCACACACACATATGTCTCTCCTTTAACAGGTGCAGATACCAAACTCGTGATGAGACCTTTTCAGTCGCAGAAACAGTTTGTCTTCTGTTTGTTTCAGTTGTGTTAGTCTATTTGTCTTCTTTGTCTGTTCCTCTCCCTTTTCTTTCCCCCTCCCCACCCCTCCTTTCCCCATTCCCCCCTTCCTTCCCCGTTGGGTCCTTCATGGGTAAAACAATTTAAATAAAGTATTAAAAATTATTACAAGAGGAGTTTATAAATAATATATAGTACATAAATATGTACTGTATAAAGCTCCTTTTGGCAAAGTAAATCTGGCACAATAATGGAAGCAGATTTCTGTTCTGCTCACCTAGCTGCTTGACAGGACATGGGGAAAATTGGCTTATTTTTATCAGTTCTCTTTTTCTGATACCTGTAACTGTTTCTTATGGATTTTTTTATCTGGTTTTCAGTTAATTTCAAAAAAGGCCATATAAGACATTTGTTCCTGTTGCCTCAGAGAGCAACATATAATAGCAGTAAAGTTCCTTCAGTTTTCTTCACTGTTATAGTATGAATTCATAAATGCCAGATAAGCTACATTTCTTTTTTTTTTCTTTTATTTAACCTTTATTTATACAGGATTGTTCCATTGAGAGGCAACCTCTCCTTTTCAAGGATGCCCTGCTCACATTCACACCAGGAAGCTGCCCAGTACAACCACAGACTGACCTGAGGCCACTGAGCAGCTTCACTGGAGCAGTTGGGGTTAAGGACCTTGCTCAAGGGCACCACACTGGGGTTAAGGAGGGTGGGGCAGACACTGCTGTTATCTGTCCCACCCAGATCTGATCCTGCTGGTCCAGGGATCGAACCCGTGACACTCCGCTCACCGGTCCACATCCCTACCCATTAGGCCACCACTGCCCACCACGTTGTGTATTCAGTGCCATATATACAGTAAAACTTAATAAGCAGTGTGATCTTTGTTACAAATGTCAAACAGCTATTTCAGCTCTCTGCTAATTCTGTTTTAGTCAGAGAGGGGCACAGTGGCTCTTTGGTTCACAAAGGGTGCAGACCCCTGGTCTTGACAGGGTTTCTGTTTGGAAGGGAGAGAATTCAGTTTTAATTTTTTCAGTTTTAAAGTTTTTAACCCTTCCCCATTCAAAAAAAAAAAAACACTGCCAAAAATCTGAAAACAACTCTGTATACTGGCCAACTCTTATAAATGCTTGGTATGAAAGCTGAAAGTTAGACGCTGCAGAGGACTGTGAGGTCAGCCGAAAACATAGTTGGTGAGTCACTGCTTCAAGAACTTTTTGACACATGCTACCTCCAAAGGACAGCCAGCATCATCAAAGACCCCCCCTTCACCTTCTTTTTTCCTGTTTTTCCATTCCATCAGACAGGCGTGACCGCAGCAGAATCAGACTGTCCAGCAGTTTTCTGCCCCATGCTGCCAGACTCATCGATGTCTCCTTGTTTCCTCCCTGAACTACAGCAAGTTCACAACTTTATTCAGTGGTCAGCTCAAGCATCTCATGCTTTATATGCCTTAAATTTATTTTATGGACCATGTAATTAATAAGATAATACAAACACAGTGTACTTATTTTGACCACTTTTTTAAGTTGTCAACATTTTTTTTACCTGTAAATTAATGGTTTTGCATATAGTAAATTTGTGTTTTTTTCTTTCCAAGCACTGGACGGATTAGTTCTTCCCAGAAAAGCTTTATTTATTGCTCACTGGAGTATAACAGCGCACAAACTGAACATGGACTACTGTGCCACATACCCGGTAGTTCTCTAAGCCGTGTGGCCACAACAACAGCACTGCCACAATTAACTTAGGTAAGTGCATCTTCATGTACAACTTTTGATACCTCTTAAAGGTGCATGAACAATAACTCACCACATAACAGTAACAGTAATTATGCTCAGAATCAGAATCAGAATCAGAATCAGGTTTATTGCCATTGTTCATGTAGTACACAAACTAGGAATTTGTCTCGGTACAATGCTGCAACATTAAACATGATAAGATAAGAGAAATAAACTATACATGTAATAAAGTGTAGGATAAGATTAAGTGATACTGGTCAACAGTTAAAATATATATTAGCCAGCAGCAGATACTGTGGAGAACTATATAGTGCAGTCGGTAATGCAGGAAGAAAACAGTGATGATTGACATGAGTCTGGTTGAGCTGCTGTACATGGTGCACGAGAGTCACTTAGTGTTCAGCAGTCTAATGGCAGAGGGGAAGAAGCTGTTCATGTGACGGGAGGTTTTAGTCTGGATGGACCGAAGTCTTCTACCAGAGGGGAGGGGGGCAAACAGTACATGACCAGGGTGTGAGGGATCGGCTATGATCCGGCCAGCACGCCTCCGGGTCCTGGAGATGTACAGATCCTGGAGAGATGGGAGCTTGCAGCCGATCACCTTCTCAGCAGTGCGCACGACGCGCTGCAGCCTTAGTCTGTCCCTGGCAGTGGCTCCTGCGTACCACACGGTTATGGAGGTGGTGAGGATGGACTCGATGATGGCTGTGTAGAACTGCACTAACATCTTGGTGGGTAGCTTGAGCTTCCTCAGCTGCCGCAGGAAGAACATCCTCTGCTGGGCTTTTTTGATGAGTGAGCTGATGGTCAGCTCCCATTTGAGGTCCCTGGTGATGGTAGTGCCTAGGAAGCGGAAGGAATCAGCAGTGGTGATGGGAGAGCCTGAGAGGGTGAGGGGGGGCAGAGGAGTAGTGACTTTCCTGAAGTCTACAATCATCTCCACTGTCTTCAGAGCGTTCAGCTGCAGGTTGTTATTGCTGCACCAGGACGCCAGCTGGGCCACCTCTCTCCTGTAGGCGGACTCGTCGCCGTTGGAGATGAGCCCGATGAGGGTGGTGTCGTCCGCAAACTTGATCAACTTGACAGACTGGTGGCTGGAGGTGCAGGAGTTGGTGTAAAGGGAGAAGAGTAGGGGGGAAAGTACACAGCCCTGGGGTGATCCGGTGCTGATGCTAGTATAGTCTGAGACAGTCTTTCCCAGCCGCACATGCTGCCTCCGGTCCGTCAGGAAGTCGATGATCCACCTGCAGAGGGAGTCAGGCACGTTGAGCAGGGACAGCTTGTCCCGGAGCAGAGCGGGGCGGATGGTGTTGAATGCGGAGCTGAAGTCCACAAACAGGATCCTGGCGTAGGTTCCCGGGGAGTCCAGGTGCTGCAGGATGGAGTGGAGGGCCAGGTTGACTGCATCGTCTACAGACCTGTTGGCTCGGTAGGCAAACTGCAGCGGGTCCAGGAGAGGGGTGGTGATGGACTTGAGGTGGGACAGGACCAGGCGCTCAAAGGACTTCATGACTACAGAGGTGAGCGCTACAGGTCTGTAGTCATTAAGTCCAGTGATCCGTGGCTTCTTGGGGACAGGGATGATGGTGGAGGATTTGAGGCAGGACGGCACGTGGCATAACTTAAGGGAGGTGTTAAAAATGTCTGTGAATACAGGAGCCAGCTGTTTCGCACAGAGTCTCAGGGTGGAGGGAGACACGCCGTCTGGGCCGGGGGCCTTGCGCGGGTTCAGTCTGGAGAACTGTTTGAGCACATCCTGCTCACTGATGATAAGGGGAGGGGGGGAGGTGGGGGGGGGGTGCCTTAAATGAAGTAGGGAATGTGGAGGCTGTGGAGCTGGAGGGAGGGGGGGAGTTGGACACAGATGACGAGGTGTCAAAACGGGCATAGTGTTGGGACAGTCTCTGACAAAGGGCTTTGTCATCCTGACCTTTAGGAGCCTGAGGCCGATAGTTGGTGATCTGCCTCAGTCCTCTCCACACGGAAGCCGAATCATTAGCAGTGAACTGCTGCTGGAGTCTCTCTGAGTACACAGATTTAGCCCTCTTCAGCTCTCTGTTAAACTGGTATTTAACCTCCCTGTAGCAGTCCCTGTCTCCACTTTTCAGCGCTGCTTCCTTCTCCTTCCTGATCTGTCTGAGCTTAGCTGTGAACCAGGGTTTGTCATTAGAGTAACTCACCCTGGTGCGTGATGGAAGAATGTTCTCTTCACAAAAGTGGATATATGAGTTCACAGTGTCCGTGTACTCATCCAGATCATGCGTGGCTCCTTTAAGCATGCCCCAGTCAGATATTTCCATGCACGTTTCCAGCTTCTCCTCAGCATCACTGGTCCGTATCTTCGTAGTGCTCACAACAGGTTTAGTGAGCTTCAATCTCTGTCTGTATGTGGGAATGAGGTGAACCATCACGTGATCAGATAATCCCAGCGCAGCTCGAGGGACAGCGTGATATGCGTCTTTCACTGTGGTGTAACAGTGATCCAGTGTGTTTAATCCTCTGGTGGGGCATTTAATAAACTGTTTGTAGCGGGGGAGATCGTGGCTCAGATTGCACTGATTAAAGTCGCCAGCCACAATAATCAGCGAGTCTGGAAAACTCCGCTCTGTGTGTTGAATGTGATCCGCGAGCACGCGCTGAGCTTCGCGCGTGTCCGCGTCGGGAGGGGCGTACACAGCGATCAGTATAAAAGAAGCAAACTCCCGTGGGGAATAAAAAGGCTTGCAGTTGATAACAAGAAATTCCAAGGCAGGAGAACAGTGTTTGGAAATTACCGTTACATCAGAGCACCAGCTGCAGTTGATGTAGAAGCAGACACCGCCTCCTGTGGTCTTGCCGGAAAGCTCTGTGTCACGATCAGCACGGAAGAGCTGGAAGCCGTCGAGGCGCAGCGCGCTGTCCGGTATATTTCCCGGAGCCAGGTCTCAGTAAAGCAGAGGACAGCTGAGGAGGCGAGGTCCTTAAAACGCATCAGCAGTCTCAGTTCATCCACCTTGTTAGAGAGAGAGTTGGTATTGGACAGAAATATGCCAGGCAGCGCCGTTCGCGAGCCTCTCCTGCGAAGTCGTACGAGAGCGCCCGCTCGTCTTCCTCTCTTCCGCCGTCTCACTTTCCGAGCCAAACAATAAACCAGATCGGCGGCAGGGGCTAGAAAAACTGGGAGGAGGTCCGTGGGGGTGAAAGTCCTGATATTTAGAAGTTCTTCACGGGTATAAGTGCAAGCAGACACACAATTGACAAACAAAAACAAACAAAGAGCGCAGCGAAGCACCATGTCGACCGCTGTGGGCGCCATCTTGGATCTCCATCCAGCTCACAACCAGCACACATTTTAGGGTCAATATTTTGTCAGTTTTTTCCCCATGCATTTTTTTTTCTTGAAAATTTGCAAGTTTACAATTTGAGGAAGCATTTTAGGGTGCTTTCACACCAGACTTTTAGACTTTTCAGTTTGATCCAGACCAAAATTTTAGGTGTGAAACCTTCCCAGAACTAAGGTCCAAATCAAAGAGACAAAATTTTGTCTGACAAAATGAGGTATTCTTGGTCCTGATCAAATTGAACCATGGTCTAGTTTGTTTAGAGTGTGAAAACAATTTTCAGAAAGGTTCAGTCTTTCAGACCAAAACAGGAAGCTACAGCAGCCGAAAAGAGAGAAAACGAGTGGTGGCACCCAGGAGAAAAAGATATTGGGTTTTTTGAATTGGAAAAAAAAAAGTCCGTTAGTGGGGGAAAAAAAAAAATCATAAAAATGAAGAAACTTACCATATATTTTCGGACAGGATGGGAGAGATAGTTTATGAAAAACTGGACAAATTTCATCACCCCGATGAGAAGGACAAACGTCCATGTTAATGAAGACTGGATAACATTCTAGTACTCAGTAAACTAATTCACCAACCAATCTGGTGGTGTCTGAACCAGTTTACACTTAAAGTGCAGTTACTGATTTATTTAGTTATTTATTTTTGTATACTTTATTAATCACAAAGGGAAATTCAGGGCATCCACCTGGACGGATGAGGCAGCCAAGGTGCGGTGCCAATCCCTTCACCATTCACACACATTCACACCTAGGGCCACTTTAGAGTCTCTAGTTAGCCTAACTTGCATGTTTTTGGCCTGTGGGAGGAATCTGGAGTACTCGGAGTAAACCCACACAGACACACGAAGAACATACAAATGCCACAAAGAAGGATCCTGATGTATCCGGAGCTGCAGAAAATATGTCCAAGGGTGAGGAGCATACACTACCGCGTCTGTGCTAACTACATCAATGTTGTAATGACGGCAGGACATAACTGTGTCACCTAAAGTTGTTTGGTTCACTTTGATAAGGAGCAGTGTGAAACCAAAGCTAACCAGACCAAATGTATACAATGTGTTATGTCCACAAACCTGGTGGTGAATGATTCAGCACTGAACATGTTTTTATTAAAGGTTTAGGAACACCATACATGGAATGCACCCAGTGGAGTCATCTGGCCCAAGAGGAAGTCCTCATGGAGGCTGCCCCTTAATATGGGGCGGTGTGATGACACAGCAGGAAGGGGGTGTCATTACACTGCACTACATAAAAAATCCCCACACAACATCCCCCCCCCCCTTTACAAAATCCAAAGTACACACTCAAATCGAACCCACTGTGGTATATATCACTCATATATTCCATACCTACATTTGTTAGAGCATGTGGAAATGTTTGGGACAGAATATACAAAGGAACTTCACACCTCTGAAAGAACAAAGGAATCTCACCGCCGTGTGAAGACCCATGACGTCACAGGACGCGGCGGCAACAGACTTGACACCTTCACCCCTGAGGGAGGAGAGGTTTTCCCATCACCTCCCAAGGCGAAGGGAGGAGTTAACAGGACTAATGGGGGATTTAGATAACGGGGGATTTCAGCTTGTGTTTTGCATGTCTTTGATGTGTGCCTGTATTTAACCAGCGAGCTGGGCAGAATTCTTGCTCTTTGCCTTCTGCCAAGCTCTGCACCAGATGAGACAAGATAGAAGAGTTGTTCATTAAAGACTCTGCTTTTGTGATACAAAACCACCTCGTTATTTCCAGCTCTTCTACACTGGTGACCTTGACGCGAGTATGGACCTGAGGCGTTCTTCAAGCGACTCATCCGTGGCGACTCTGGCATACGCCACCGACAATGCAGACGAGGGAACAAGCGGACAGCTGTTTCCCCCGGCAGAGGGCACCGAGAGAGCTCAACAGAGCTCCAGCACCGCCGTGAGAGCCGAGGCAACGCACTCTCACCCGGCGGGCACAACAGTGATGATGTGTGTGAACGCCGTCGCTGTTCAACTGCCAGATTTCTGGCGAGAAGACCCGGCCTCTTGGTTTCATCAAGCTGAAGCCCAGTTCATACTGGCGGGCATCACGGCAGACGATACTAAATTCTACCATATCGTCTCCAAACTCGACTCCGCCACTTCGAGGTGTGTGCGGAGCTTGATCCAGCGACCACCGGCCCGGGACAAGTATGAGACACTCAAGGCGACCATCGTGGCGAATTATGTCCCACCAGCGGAGGAAAGAGCCGAAAAGATCCTGGCGGTCTACGGCCACAGAGGGGGCGATCCAAAGACCCTCATGGAGGACTTGCTGCAGCTCAAGGAGGAGGATAATGATAATTTCCTCTTCCAATTTATTTTCCTCAGCACACTACCACCACACACGAGAGGGATGTGTGTGGTGGTAGCGATGCTACCAAGCATCTTGCTGATGCTAACACCTGTTAGCATCAGCATTGGATCACCCCAGGGCTGTGTACTTTCCCCCCTACTCTTCTCCCTTTATACCAACTCCTGCACCTCCTCCCACCAGTCTGTTAAGCTGATTAAGTTTGCGGACGACACCACCCTCATCGGGCTCATCTCCAACGCCGACGAGTCCGCCTACAGGGAAGAGGTGGCCCAGCTGGTGTCCTGGTGCAGCCACAACAACCTGCAGCTGAATGCTCTGAAGACAGCAGAGATGATTGTGGACTTCAGGAAAGTCACATCCCCCCTGCCCCCCCTCACCATCACAGGCTCTCCCATCACCTTTGCAGATTCCTTCCACTTCTTGGGCACCACCATCACCCGTGACCTCAAATGGGAGCCAACCATCAGCTCCCTCATCAAAAAGGCCCAGCAGAGGATGTTCTTTCTGCGGCAGCTGAGGAAGCTCAAGCTACCCACCAAGATGTTAGTGCAGTTCTACACGGCCATCATCGAGTCCATCCTCACCTCCTCCATAACTGTGTGGTACGCAGGAGCCACTGCCAGGGACAGACTAAGGCTGCATCGCGTCGTGCACACTGCTGAGAAGGTGATAGGCTGCAAACTCCCATCTCCCCAGGACCTGTACATCTCCAGGACTCGGAGGCGTGCTGGCCGGATCATAGCCGATCCTTCACATCCTGGTCACGTGCTGTTTGCCCCCCTCCCCTCAGGTAGAAGGCTTCGGTCCATTCGGACTAAAACCTCCCGGCACATGAACAGCTTCTTCCCCTCTGCCATCAGACTGCTGAACACTAAGTGACTTTTGACTCTGGTGCACTATGTACAGCAGCTCAACCAGACTCATGTCAATCACCACTGTTTTTCTGTTGCATTATTGACTGCACTATGTGGTACTTCACATTATCTGCTACATGCTAATTTTTTAAACTGCCTTGACTAGTACTACTCATTATTACTAGTATTATTATTATTATTATTACTTATTATTACTTATTTTTCTACACTTATTGCACGTTCCTAGTCCTTTAGTTTTTTATTTTATCCCTTTTTCTCATTATGTTTTTAATGTTGCAGCATGGCACCGAGACAAATTCCTAGTTTGTGTATCACATGAACAATGGCAATAAATCTGATTCTGATTCTGATTCTGATTCTGATTCTGACACTCGCCAGTATGAAGTGCAACAATCATCAGGACTTCCGCACACTGGCCAACGAGGCTTATCGGCTCGTCAACGCCTGCAGAGAACTGACACCCACAGCGGTGTAGCATCATCGTCCTCCTCAAAACCAAGACAAGATCACTTCTCTCCAGTTTACAGGAATTTCAATTTATTCATTACACAGGAATATTACCTTTCTGCCTTCTCAGGAATATCACTGGCTTTTTGCTGACTCATGCAGGCTTCTTCCAGACCTGACCAAAGATGCTTGCTTTCCCAGGACCCCAATGTAAACAATTGCCGCTTGCAGAGATTGTAAGGATCAGAGTTTGCTTTTAAAGGCTCAAAGGAACATAAAACTCAGGAGACCAGACCTCTCAACATGAACACTGCATTTGATAACGTACCTTTTCACAGGAAACCAATGTTTTTAAAAGAGTCATAAACCACTTAATCTGACGGTTTTATAGCCTATGCTGTCCAGGCCTTCGCCAGATACTAAGGAAATCATCTACAGCTCAACAGTACCTCCTAGCGGATACCTACGGAATGTGTTTTCAGTACGTAGGATGACTTTTAATTTGTTCTAAATATTAAGTTTCTTTCAGCTTATCCTGGATCCTAAGGACACTGAAAATCATCCCCCTTATCACCAACCATGGTTTGCTGCATGTTCTGCTGTTCTAATCTTGATCTAAATGTGAATGCATGTATTATAATTATGTATAAGAAATGTTATATTCATGAGTGTTATTGGAGTAATGGTATAAATGCATGATCACCATATATTAGCCAAGTCATTTAATTTAGTTAGATTTTATATTGAGCATTTATCTTATAAGAACTGACTGTTGATTTTTCCCTCTGAAAATTCATGGGATGGTGTCTCCATTTGGTTGGCTGCTCTCAAACAAAGAAATGTTTTCACATTGGATAACAGCCATTTCAAACTGATTCTGAAAGAGTAGATTGGTCGTTTGACGACTGACCTCATCAGTTTTACGACCCGGCGAGGTAACTTTAAAAGACAGAAGTTAGATTTGAGTACAAGGGAAAACAGTAAACAGTTGAGACACAGTACAGCACAGTTAAGAGTTTTAAAAAAGTCAGAGATCAGACAACAGGCAGGAAGATTAGCTAGAAATAGAATTAAGAATTAGAGGAACTAAATTAAGATTAAAGAAGCAGAATAGTAATCTAGATCTCAGAAGATTTTATTCCACCGTTTCAAGGCCCTGTGAAGTTTTATTTTATTCTCTGTGTGTTTGTCAAATCTTTTCTTATATTCTGGAAACTGAGGAGAAACCATTTTTCTTTAGAGCTCGTCCCTTTTTAGAGAATCAAATTCTCAAACTTTTTCCTTCACCTCAGAAGCCATTCTTATCCTAGTAAATGTTTTTCTAACACTTTTTTTTATGACTTTTCACACCATTAAAGTGGACCTTTAATTTGCCTAGTTTAAAGTGAAGAGACTGAGAAGATTTTCCTTCAGTTTTTTTGGTCTATCCCGCTACAAGAGACCCCAAATTTGGATTCTTTTCCCAAGGACTTTTCACGCCGCCCTGAGACAAAACCACCCACGGCTGCAAATGTCTCTTTGAAGGGCCCCCAGCTGAGTTATCGCTTCCACGGCTGTGAGGAGGCATCTTGCAGCAACAGCTTCCTCCCGACGTCCGAGCTTCAAAAAAAAACCCAGCGGTACCGACCAGCGGGATTTGGACCTACGGCCGTGTGTGAGTGAGACTTATTCCTCCTATTTCTGGGTTAAAACGTGATGTCCTAACAATTAAATTACAATTGAATATCGCCCGTATCTCAGGGCTCAATTAGTCTCAGCCACAGGATAGGACTGTAAACTGAACGAAAACTTTCAGTCATTTTTAAGTAACTGCCCTTAAATTTTGTAGATTAATTCAGGAGTCGTTTTTAGATAATTAGCTTATGAATTTTCCCCATAAAATTGCGATGTTTTGTTAAAACATTCCAGCATCATTTACTGTTGAAACATAAGTCTATTTCTCCTTGGTTCTACAGAGGTGTAATGCTGGATTTTATGTTCAGGAACCCAATATCAATTGATGTGATATTTTACGCTGTCATCATCTGAATCTGTTTATTCATCATTTGAATAAACGCTCCAAGATGGCGCCCACAGCGGTCGACATGGTGCTTCGCTGCGCTCTTTGTTTGTTTTTGTTTGTCAATTGTGTGTCTGCTTGCACTTATACCCGTGAAGAACTTTTAAATATCAGGACTTTGACCCCCACGGACCTCCTCCCAGTTTTTCTAGCCCCTGCCGCTGATCTGGTTTATTGTTTGGCTCGGAAAGTGAGACGGCGGAAGAGAGGAAGACGAGCGGGCGCTCTCGTACGACTTCGCAGGAGAGGCTCGCGAACGGCGCTGCCTGGCATATTTCTGTCCAATACCAACTCTCTCTCTAACAAGGTGGATGAACTGAGACTGCTGATGCGTTTTAAGGACCTCGCCTCCTCAGCTGTCCTCTGCTTTACTGAGACCTGGCTCCGGGAAAATATACCGGACAGCGCGCTGCGCCTCGACGGCTTCCAGCTCTTCCGTGCTGATCGTGACACAGAGCTTTCCGGCAAGACCACAGGAGGCGGTGTCTGCTTCTACATCAACTGTAGCTGGTGCTCTGATGTAACGGTAATTTCCAAACACTGTTCTCCTGCCTTGGAATTTCTTGTTATCAACTGCAAGCCTTTTTATTCCCCGCGGGAGTTTGCTTCTTTTATACTGATCGCTGTGTACGCCCCTCCCGACGCGGACACGCGCGAAGCTCAGCGCGTGCTCGCGGATCACATTCAACACACAGAGCGGAGTTTTCCAGACTCGCTGATTATTGTGGCTGGCGACTTTAATCAGTGCAATCTGAGCCACGATCTCCCCCGCTACAAACAGTTTATTAAATGCCCCACCAGAGGATTAAACACACTGGATCACTGTTACACCACAGTGAAAGACGCATATCGCGCTGTCCCTCGAGCTGCGCTGGGATTATCTGATCACGTGATGGTTCACCTCATTCCCACATACAGACAGAGATTGAAGCTCACTAAACCTGTTGTGAGCACTACGAAGATACGGACCAGTGATGCTGAGGAGAAGCTGGAAACGTGCATGGAAATATCTGACTGGGGCATGCTTAAAGGAGCCACGCATGATCTGGATGAGTACACGGACACTGTGAACTCATATATCCACTTTTGTGAAGAGAACATTCTTCCATCACGCACCAGGGTGAGTTACTCTAATGACAAACCCTGGTTCACAGCTAAGCTCAGACAGATCAGGAAGGAGAAGGAAGCAGCGCTGAAAAGTGGAGACAGGGACTGCTACAGGGAGGTTAAATACCGGTTTAACAGAGAGCTGAAGAGGGCTAAATCTGTGTACTCAGAGAGACTCCAGCAGCAGTTCACTGCTAATGATTCGGCTTCCGTGTGGAGAGGACTGAGGCAGATCACCAACTATCGGCCTCAGGCTCCTAAAGGTCAGGATGACAAAGCCCTTTGTCAGAGACTGTCCCAACACTATGCCCGTTTTGACACCTCGTCATCTGTGTCCAACTCCCCCCCTCCCTCCAGCTCCACAGCCTCCACATTCCCTACTTCATTTAAGGCACCCCCCCCCACCTCCCCCCCTCCCCTTATCATCAGTGAGCAGGATGTGCTCAAACAGTTCTCCAGACTGAACCCGCGCAAGGCCCCCGGCCCAGACGGCGTGTCTCCCTCCACCCTGAGACTCTGTGCGAAACAGCTGGCTCCTGTATTCACAGACATTTTTAACACCTCCCTTAAGTTATGCCACGTGCCATCCTGCCTCAAATCCTCCACCATCATCCCTGTCCCCAAGAAGCCACGGATCACTGGACTTAATGACTACAGACCTGTAGCGCTCACCTCTGTAGTCATGAAGTCCTTTGAGCGCCTGGTCCTGTCCCACCTCAAGTCCATCACCACCCCTCTCCTGGACCCGCTGCAGTTTGCCTACCGAGCCAACAGGTCTGTAGACGATGCAGTCAACCTGGCCCTCCACTCCATCCTGCAGCACCTGGACTCCCCGGGAACCTACGCCAGGATCCTGTTTGTGGACTTCAGCTCCGCATTCAACACCATCCGCCCCGCTCTGCTCCGGGACAAGCTGTCCCTGCTCAACGTGCCTGACTCCCTCTGCAGGTGGATCATCGACTTCCTGACGGACCGGAGGCAGCATGTGCGGCTGGGAAAGACTGTCTCAGACTATACTAGCATCAGCACCGGATCACCCCAGGGCTGTGTACTTTCCCCCCTACTCTTCTCCCTTTACACCAACTCCTGCGCCTCCAGCCACCAGTCTGTCAAGTTGATCAAGTTTGCGGACGACACCACCCTCATCGGGCTCATCTCCAACGGCGACGAGTCCGCCTACAGGAGAGAGGTGGCCCAGCTGGCGTCCTGGTGCAGCAATAACAACCTGCAGCTGAACGCTCTGAAGACAGTGGAGATGATTGTAGACTTCAGGAAAGTCACTACTCCTCTGCCCCCCCTCACCCTCTCAGGCTCTCCCATCACCACTGCTGATTCCTTCCGCTTCCTAGGCACTACCATCACCAGGGACCTCAAATGGGAGCTGACCATCAGCTCACTCATCAAAAAAGCCCAGCAGAGGATGTTCTTCCTGCGGCAGCTGAGGAAGCTCAAGCTACCCACCAAGATGTTAGTGCAGTTCTACACAGCCATCATCGAGTCCATCCTCACCACCTCCATAACCGTGTGGTACGCAGGAGCCACTGCCAGGGACAGACTAAGGCTGCAGCGCGTCGTGCGCACTGCTGAGAAGGTGATCGGCTGCAAGCTCCCATCTCTCCAGGATCTGTACATCTCCAGGACCCGGAGGCGTGCTGGCCGGATCATAGCCGATCCCTCACACCCTGGTCATGTACTGTTTGCCCCCTCCCCTCTGGTAGAAGACTTCGGTCCATCCAGACTAAAACCTCCCGTCACATGAACAGCTTCTTCCCCTCTGCCATTAGACTGCTGAACACTAAGTGACTCTCGTGCACCATGTACAGCAGCTCAACCAGACTCATGTCAATCATCACTGTTTTCTTCCTGCATTACCGACTGCACTATATAGTTCTCCACAGTATCTGCTGCTGGCTAATATATATTTTAACTGTTGACCAGTATCACTTAATCTTATCCTACACTTTATTACATGTATAGTTTATTTCTCTTATCTTATCATGTTTAATGTTGCAGCATTGTACCGAGACAAATTCCTAGTTTGTGTACTACATGAACAATGGCAATAAACCTGATTCTGATTCTGATTCTGATTCTGATTCTGAACGCCATGCCATGTAACCTGAATGATTTTAATAAATGAGTGAATAAGAGCAGTTGAAGCGTTTTCCTTTCGCATATACAGGTTTCCTAATCACGGCAGGACAAAAACTCACTGAAACTTTGAGACTGATTCATTAAGTAATTTAAGGTACAAAATTAATTAAAATTAAAGTTAATCTTATTGTCCGTTAGGACTGGTGCCCCTTTTACGAGTGCTTTTATTTAATTTAGCGGGTGTAGAAGTGACGGTTCAACTCCGCCCCTTTCACACCCACTATTAAATAAAATAAATAATTCCTGTACCTTATGACAAATAATTTTATAGGCTCTTCATCCTACATTATTAATGGTGCCCCGTGTGAGGCCTCTGTAATTGGGAAACGTATATGCAAAAGGAAAATTCATTGAAATCATAATTTGTTCCTGCAAATATTGATCCACTATTTGGCGAGTCTGTGTGTTTGTTTGAGACTGAGACCTGCATCTCTCCTCCTGCCTGTGTGTATCTGCTGTGTTTGTTTACCTAACCCCCACTGGTGGCTGATAGCTGCAAAGGGGGGGGTGAGTGCTTCGCCCACTAAAAAAGTCAACAGTTTTTGATGCATGCAAAGAAGTTTAAACAGTATTATTATATGCTGGATTAAGAAACAAAGGCCTAGAGCGACAGAAACGCGAAGAAAACCGTCCTGTCTCTCGCCAGTTTAACCTTTCGGCGATTATCCCGAAAGGAGTAATTAAACTGGCCAGTTCTGTAATTTAATTACCCAAGCGTGGTGACGTCAGATTAAGCTGGACGCGGTTTGATCTGGTCACTGAATAAACCGCTGGGGAAAGTAGCGCTAAGCTATACCCGAAATTAAAGGGGTTACATTATTTGTGAAAGTTGGAGATTAAACTCTCATTTTGGAAAGCAAGGCGTGGCGTTGTCGCTGAGACTCGCGCCCGCGTCGTGTCACGTGAACACGCACAGTCGCGCGCGTGACCGAAAGGCGTGCACGAAAAACTGCGCATGAGCAGAGTAAGCGTGCAGACGCCATCTTGAAGGCGCTAAGAGGGAGTCACCCTAGCCGCCATTTTGAGTGAGACCGGTAGACCCGCCCAGAGCGACGTCACCAGCGTCTCCTCCCCCTGGGAGGGCAGAGACAACTGCCTCCATCGTGTGGTCAACTATAGGAGTTGCATTTCTTGCATGAATGCACACTCGGATTAAAGCAGAGCAAATCTATTAAGCTGATTTATAATCAAACAGAGCTTCCAAATTGACTTTAAATCAATCCGAATTATCCGGAACAATCTAAATTTAAACCCAATTCAAAGTTTTATCCCAAGAACTAAAAGGAAAAGGAAACTTGTGTGTTTGAAGTTTGTTCTCATTGGTGGAAGAGCTTTTGACTGCATACATACACACTGAAAGAACATAGAAGCATAGACTTTGTATTTACTCACATATGTTAACCACATATTTTAATCATTTTAATCTTTTTAGTTAAAAGCATATATTCACACATCTTATGCTAAAAGTCTGCAAACTTTTGAAGCTATATATATGTGTTTTGTTTTAAGGATCACTTTGTGCGATTTCTTTCACAGGAAGCCATTCAACTTAGGGACTCAAATAAATGACAATGTTCATTTAAACTCAAGTTAATGTTAATCCTGTGCATGTTGTTAAAGGATTTAGTGATTTACTAAATATTTAACCAAAATTCTCCAAAATTTGGAAACCACATCCAGCAATTAACACTTGAAAGCTTTAGCTTATTTACAGTCAGTGTTGCTTTTGATTCATGTTTCCGCCCCAGGAGAAGGGAACCATTTAACCAACTCACTATTTCTCACCAGGATTTGAAATAAGTCAAAAGGTGAAAACTTTGACTAGTCTGTAAAACATTTTAATTTTTCCTATTTTTAAATAATCATTAACTTTAATCCTAAGGAAGCCTTAGTGACAATACGCAAAGACAATTCATTTGTTTCCTAACTTGTAAATATTAAAACATTGAAAGGCTTTAAATGAAGATAAGCTTTAACAAATAGAACAAAGCCAGTTCTAACTTTAAAACAAAGTGAAGACTTATACTGTAACCCTAAAGCCTTAAAGCATTTAACCTTTTCTATTTTTGTTGCTTTCTTTTTCTTTTGTAAATAAAATCATTACTTTCAAGTGAGATTCAACAAAAAATTCACAACCTAGTTGAGGACTATTCCAAAACTACACTTTGATAACTGAACTGAAAGAAGTCAATCAACACAAAAAATTTTTTTGCTTTTGTCTTGTGAAATACAAATCAAAATACAGTGTCAACAAATAAACTAACACGTATTCCACATTTCTAAAGAATTCCAAAATATTTGCTTTCCTTCTTACAAGCCTGGAAGTTGAAACAAACTCCAAAAAGAAGCTTGTAATTACCCTCACTGTAAAACGACACTCAAGGTTAACTCTTGACACACAACTTTAGCTATAATCAACGAATTGATTTCAAGCTAAGCGTTACACAAACGGTCAAACATGTCGAATCCACTTGACGAATTAAATGACCTTCAAGCAATATTGGAAGAGTTGGCTTCCGACCTTATACCCGGTTTCTCCAAACAAGTTCGGGATACTCTACCAAAAGATTTGAAGCAAATCACGGAAAAACTTTCGGATGAATGCAAAGCTAACCCACCGAAAGCAAAGGAAATCCCCGGTGTGTTAGGAAAGTTTGCACTAGCATTAGTTGCAAGGCTAAAACGAGCTGAAACCCAAGTACTCTACGCCGAAAAGGAACTGGTGAAACAACAAACAACCATCCTTTCTCTTCAGGAAGAGAACAAATCCCTTGTGAAAAAGCAGGAACAAGCTCACATAGAGAAAGAAGACACCCAAGCTACGCTCGATCAGACGTTGCTAGATCTGGAACAAGCAGAGGAAGAAAAGCAACGACTAGAAGACAACAATA